>CM028383.1:60525887-60555426 GCA_013146195.2 Codonopsis lanceolata
TCAATCTTCCTTTCACTTCACTGGGCGAAGTTGTTTCTCTTCTCCATTTGTAAGTAAATTTTAGTCATGATTTGTGGCTAAAAACTTCTGTTCCAGTTAATGAACCTGTAAGTATTTTTCAGAATTTTCTATTGTGAGATCCTAAGTGTACTATTCAAAGTCTCAATTTGGGGCAAGTATTTAATCATTCTCTATTTTTCTTGTTGCAAAGGAATTATAACTTAGGATTAGTATGCTTAATTAATTTCTAGGGCCCAGATTTTGGTTAGACATTTTAATCCATTGCTAGTTAAGAATCGTTGATCTATAATTGTCTTCGGGTTCTAACATAGTAGCAAGTGACACACCGTTTAGGCATCACAAGCATATTCGGTCCGTGTTGCGAGAATGATTACTCTAGGTTAAATGATATTACTTTAATATTGTTGTCTAGAACCGGGTTTCTCTTATCTTAAAGATTTCAAAACATTAAATCATTCGAGGCGTTTAGAGATTGTCTTTTGATTAGAGTATAATTAGCTTCTCCTAATTATCCCGAATGCATGGAAAATTAGGTGTTAGGCGTTTGTCAACAACTATAACTGGTTCATTTGTAATCAATTGAGTCGGGTTGGAATCGATGATTAGTAGCTACTTTTTGGAATTGCATCAGTTCATTAACTGGACCTTTATCAGCATTGAATTTAATTTATTTATTGTTTGCTTTCTTTAAGTTTACAAAAATTCATATTTTACTTCATTCGAGTTTCGTTAGTTAGTTTATACAAAAAATTCGGTTTTGGTTACTATATAAATTTCTTAAGGATATAAATACAACCTTCAATGTGGATATGAACCTTACTACCCTATACTTGTCATTGGGGGAAAAAGGAAATTTAATTTTGACGGTTTGACACCCGTCAAATTTTGGCACCGTTGCCGGGGAACGGTTTCGTTATTTAGTTTTCTTTAAGAATTTTATTTTGCTATCTTGTTGCCTTTTTATGCCTCGTTCTTCTCGTACAGGAAAGTTAATCTACGATCCGGAAATTGAGAAGACTGGAAGGAAGTTGACAAAGTAGACTAAACTCCGCAAACGAGCGGCCATATCCTCGCCTGGATTAAAATCATCTTTCAAACTGGAGGACTCAAGTGAAGACGAGCGAATTCAGCAAGGAGTGGAAGCAGAAACAGGAGTGAAAGTGGAAACAGATGAAGTAGAAGTACATGAACATCAAGAGGTCATGGCAGAACAACCTCAATGAACGTTGAGGGAGATGGCGACTCCTAATGTGAATCAGCCGCCCTTGGGCATCACATTTCCTGAAGTGAATGCTCCGTTTGAGCTTAAACCAGTTTTGATCCAGTTGTTGCCTAAATTACATGGTTTGCCGGGTGAAGACCCTCACAAGCACTTAATGGCGTTCCATTTAGCATGCTCAAGTCACTTGAGCCTGAGGGTTGATCGAGGACAACATAAAGCGAGCTTTTCCCTTTACGTTAGTCGGCAGGCTAAGGTAGGTATTCGATTTTTGCAGTGTAGTTAACACTTGGCCTGAAATGAAGAAAAAATTCCTTGAACGATTTTTCCCAGCATCAAGAGCAGCAAATATCGGGAAGGAGATTTGTGGATTAGGCAGTTTGTGGGAGAAACCTTGTGCAATCTTGCAGGAGCGGTTAAGCAATTATGTGCAAGCTACCCTCACACCAAATATCGATCGGTTGCTGCATTCGGTAGTTTTTATGAAGGTTTGTTGATCATGAGCACAGAACATGATCGATGCAGCAAGTAGGGGAGCGTTCATGAACAATACTTTGGACGAAGCTAAAAAGCTTATTGTTGACATGGCTGAAACTACGCAGTAGTTTGGGACGCAACAGGATGCTTCGAGCAAGGTAAACGAGGTTAATACTAATTCTATTGACCGCAGATTGGATACTTTAACTACAGTTCTGGAAAAATTGGTTTCAAGGCAAGTTCAACAGGTGAAAGCACGTGGAATCTGTACAAATGTGGGACACCCAATTGACATGTGTCCAACTTTGCAAGCGTATCCGAATGCACAAGTGAATGCAGTGGGAGGTTTCCAAGGACAGCCGTAGAGGAAGTATGATCCATATTCTAGTACTTACAACCCAGGATGGCGTGATCATCCGAACTTCAGTTACGGGAATAAAAATCAGAACTTTTCACAGCAACAAGTGCAACCACCATTTTCATGACCACCTCTTCCAGTTCAGCCCCGTACTAGTTCCAATACTTCTTTGGAAGGTTTGATCAAGAGCTTGGCAGAGTCGGTTCAGGAAGACAGACAGATTCAGTAGCAGGAAAGATTAAAGACTAAGGCCAGCAAAAAATCCTTGGAAAATCAGATTTCATTTCCGTCAGATACAGAGGGAAGATGGAAGCAAATCCAAGAAGACTACCATCTCAAGTGGAAAAAGAATCCAAAGGAAAATGCTGCTTGCAAATACACTCAGTGGAAATGAATTACAGGAGGTTGAAAAAAATCCTGAAGATAGAAAAAAAGTGCAAACTGAAAATTCATTGTGTAGCAAAGGTGATGAATCAGGTAAGTCAACGGAAAAAATTGTCATCCCTCCACCTTTTCCGGGCAGATTTGCACAACAGAAGAAAGAAGAAGATGAGAGGAATATATTGGAAAGTTTTCGCAAAGTTGAAATCAATATTCCTCTCTTGGATGCCATCAAGCAAGTTCCTCGCTACGCTAAGTTTCTCAAGGAATTGTGCACAAAGAAAGCGAAGTTGCAAACGGATTAGAAAGTATTGGTGAGTGAAAATGTCTCAGCTATGATTCAAAGGAAGTTACCACAGAAATGCAAGGATCTAGGTATGTACACTATTCCTTGTCTTATAGGTAATAAAAAAGTTGAAAAAGCCATGCTAGATCTTGGAGCATCCATTAATGTTATGCCTCTATCTATTTATAAGGATTTGAATTTAGGCCCAATGCGAGATACCCGCATGGTAATTCAACTCGCAGACAGGTCAAATTCTTACCCTAAAGGAGTAGTAGAGGATGTGTTAGTAAAAGTCAATGGCTTGATTTTCCCGTAGACTTTTATGTAATTGATATGGATGATTCATGTTCTCCTCACCCATCTATTTTATTGTTGGGAAGGCCTTTTATAAAAACAACAAAAACCAAAATAGATGTTGATAAGGGAACTTTGACACACGAATTTGATGGTAATATAGTTACTTTCAATGTTTTCGAGGCTATGAAGTACCCGAATGATTCCGAGTCTGTTTTTCATATTAGTGTCATTGATTCTGTTGAGCAAGATAAATTTGAAACTAATGTCATTGATGATAAGATGGAATTAGTTCTTGTGAAAAGCTTGACAAATAGAGATGCTCCTTTCCAAGGCGATGAAGAAGTGCGAGAAAATATCATGGCACTTTATTCCACACCCGAGGTAACAAGCGATGTTTGATTTTCCTTTTCTTCCCTTACCGACTTCCTTCCTCAAGCTCCTAAGTTGGAATTAAAAAAATTGCCATGAAGTATGTTTACGAGAGACACACCAAATCCAATAATCGAGAAGCCAGGAGGAAAATTGTTGAGAGTTTTGAGGGAATATAAAGGAGCGTGCCGGATCCAAATAATCAATAACATGTGAGGGATCAAGCATGAAGGAAGTAGTTCAAGTAGGATTATAAAATTCATGTGCCCAATTCATCTTGCGCAATTGGAAGAAAATGAAAAAAAATGAACATCGCATGGGTGAGGATGTGCGAATAACAACTCGGAGATGTTAGAGAGGCTACATTAGAAATATTTTTTGTTTTTTAGATGGTTATTCTTATCAAATTTTGGCCGGAAAAACAACTTAAAATAATGCCTTTTGGTCTCGACAAACTTTTCAAAGTCATCATTTATCACATGGCGACGGATGATTTTATGTATGGTGATTCTTTTGACAAGTAGATAATTTGAACTTAAGCCAACAACTACTTAATTATGAAAAATGTCATTTTATGGTACTATAGTGTTAGGTCAATTTTAAGTAGATAAAGCAAAAGTTGATTTAATTGCATGCTTATAAAACCTCAACGGCCACAACTATGCCTGAGACAACAACAACAATAATAATTAAACGAGCTTTAGCGGAAGAAACTGTAGCGAACCATTAACATATGAACAGGCTCGACATATAAGTCGGCATACAAAAGATTACAAGTGTTAAACCATTAAGTTAACTACAACAACAAAATTCCCAAGACAAGTCTAAGTGACTTGCTTCCCAACGTCCTTTCCAAAATAAAAGACTAACTACCAAAAGTCCAAAAGAGCAACCTTGAGCTCACAAACGACCAAGCGTGAAATAGCGAGTCTAACGTGGACCGTCTCCTCGGCTCGGATCTAAGGAAAACAAAGCAAACAAATAGGGTAAGTCGAAAGACTTAGTAAGTTACTAAAAATGCATGTTCATGTTATAGCATGACATTTATCACAGTTATAGTACATAATCATCATATGGCACTTAGCACATTATTCACGTAAGTGCGTAAAATAAATCATACAAGTAGGATATGATATAGTCACGGCCGCTTCGTAGCTCCTGCAATAAACTCTGTTACTGGTTCGTGCCACATCGATGTTCTGTGATTACATCGACTTTTACCGAGAACCTACTCGATCTAGATAGCAAGCCAATGCGGCACGTATTGTTACAGCAAAGGGGCTACTTCCCCATTGCGGCCCACAGTGGAGGTGTGTGTGAAGTCCCAGGTGCGGCGATCCATAGCGAGCACGAATCCCATAATTCGTGAAGGCGATGCATCGTCCCACCCTGACTTAATAAACAAACCAAATAATGCCAGCTGGACTCAATGTGATGCACAAGTAGATATTTACTTGACTTAAACCAATTAAGGATCGAATTCGACAAGAGCGAACTCGACCAACCAAGTAGGGTATTAATCTCTACCATAAAACATGTCAAGGCAATTAATTGCTCAAAACCAATCTTTCATAACAACTTGTTGTAAACAACTAAACCAAGCTCATATTTGAGTAAACCAAATCAAACGGTGTCCAAACTTCGTAGGGATTGAAATTAGAGTTTAACATGTTCAAATCTTCCCTAGAGTCGACTCCGTTGAGTCTTTTCTCTAAATTCCCAATTTTGGAGAAATTGAAGCTATGTGCTTCATAATCCAACCTAGGTCATTTCTAGGTTCAACAAGGTTGTAAATTCACCAAAGCATTGCAATGTGATTCATATACATCATAGAGTTCAACTTTGAGGATAGAACACATAATAACTTAACAACATACAATGTAGGCTCAAATTAGGGCATTCACATATTGCACTTATTCAAGCAACATATATAATACATGTTTCTAACATGATCAAAACCTTAAATAGACAAGATGAAAGAGTTTTATAAACTTCCATAGGCAAGAAATCATCCTATACATGCTCCTAGCAAGTTCATATTTTCAAAACACAAGAAGAGAGCATAGGAAGCATATATGTGTCCTCATTGACCTCAATCACCATAGGCTTTGTTTCCTTAGGGTCAATGAGAACTAAAGAGAAGAAGAAGAATAGTAACTTACTTGTGTTCTACACCAAAGAAAGCAAAGAAGGAAACTAATCGGTTGAAAATGATCTTCTCTTCGAGCTCTACACTTTTGATGAAGGTGGCTTGAGCAAATGGAGAAGGGATGAGGGAAGACCAAGAGGAAATGTTCAAGAAGCCATGGAAGAACTCTCAAGAACTCTCTCTCACGTTTTTGGAAAAGCTTTCAGCAAATGAGGAGTCTAATGGCTGATTTGTGGCTTATAAGAAGTCAAATGTTGAGTGGGACAAGTGTCAAGACCTTGTGGTCTCTTAGAATCAGATTTTTATGGCTTAATTGGTCACTAATGCACTCTTAAACAACTCTAAAAACATGTTACTAATGTTAGGACATAATCAAGGAGGGTTAGGGAGGTTTAGGAGAGGTTTAGATAGGGGGTTTGGGTATAAAAGTCGTTCAGCATCAAAACAGGGGAAAAATCCCGTAAGTGTGAATCTGATGTTGAGGCGGGCGCCTCAACATCATCCAGGCGGGCGCCTCATCTTCTGAGGCTTGGGCTCCTGAATTTGAACTACTCGCTTGAGGCGGGCGCCTCACAAGATGCCAGGCGGGCGCCTGGGCTTCTGGACCTTCTTTATGTCCTCAAAACTTGGTCTAAACATGTCCTAAATGGTCCCAACTTATGGGCAACCATTCTAAGGTCTAACCCAACCCAAAACAAGTCGGAAACGCACCCGAACAACAACCGGAACAAGGTAGAACAAGGCTCGAATCAAGCGACGAATGATTAACGAATCAAACTCCAATCAAACACCAATCAAGCTAGGATAACTTGGACATGAAAAAGGCTTGTTTCAACATGGTTATGACCTGAATACAAAGCCAAGAACTCAACGAACACATCACACGACGAAATAGAAGCAAAACGAGCAACGAGGGGAATCGCTAAGGCCAAAACTAGGCAATCGAACCGGCGATTCAACAAACAAGCATACATGATTCTAAACATGTTAAGGGCTTCATGAATGACTTATGAATGTTTCTAAAACATTTATAAACTAAGTAAACATGCTCACAATCAACAAGAAACAAGAAGGCAAGCATACAATGCACATGCAAGAATACGGGGTGTTACAATTCCACACCTGAGGTAACAAGCAGGTTTGATATTCCTTTTCTTCCCTTACCTTTGTCTAGAGAAAAGATTCTTCCTTCTTTAGTTCAAGATCCTAAGTTGGAATTAAAAAAATTATCTGAACATTTGAAGTATGTTTACTTAGGGGAAAATGACACATTACCAGTCATTATTGCCAATAATCTGACAGAGCTGCAGGAAGAAAAATTGCTGAGAGTTTTGAGGGAATATAAAGGAGTGATTGGATGGACTCTCGCAGATATTAAGGGGATCAGCTCTTCAATATGCACGCATCGCATTCTACTTGAGGTTGATTCAAGGCCTGTGAGGGATCCACAACGGAAATTGAATCCTCCGATGAAGGAAGTAGTTGTTAAGGAAATCCTGAAGCTTTTTGACTTAGAAATAATTTTTCCTATTTCAGATAGCAAATGGATAAGCCCAGTTCATCTTGTTCCTAAAAAACAGGGTTCACATTGGTAGAAAATGAAAAAAATGAACTAGTTCCTATGAGGTTGCAAAATGGGTGGAGGATGTGCATTGATTTTCGAAAATTAAATACTGCCACCCGAAAAGATCATTTCCCACTTCCCTTCATTGACCAGATGTTAGAAAGGCTAGCAGGCAAGCAATATTTTTATTTTTTAGATGGCTATTCAGGATACTATCAAATTTTGGTAGCTCCTGAAGATCAAGAAAAAACAACATTTACGTGCCCTTTCGGTACGTTTGCATTTCGTCGTATGCCTTTCGGTCTTTGTAATGCCCCTGGAACGTTTCAAAGATGCATGATGAGCATTTTTTCTGACATGATAGAGAATTGCATCGAGATTTTCATGGATGATTTTACTGTATATGGTGATTCTTTTGATCAAGGCTTAGATAATTTGTCTAAGGTACTTAAGCGTTGCATTGACACTAACCTAGTTCTTAATTATGAAAAATGTCATTTTATGGTACAAGAAGGTATAGTGTTAGGTCATGTAGTATCTTTGAAGGGAATTGAAGTAGATAAAGCAAAAGTTGATTTAATTGCAAAGTTTCCTTATCCTACTAATGTCAAGGAAATTCAAAGTGTTCTTAGACATGCAGGGTTCTATAGAAGGTTCATTCAAGACTTCTCAAAAATCGCTCAACCTTTAACAAGATTGTTGCAACTAGATGTACCTTTTGATTTTGGAGAAGAGTGCAAAAAGGCATTTGATTTGTTAAAGGAGAAGTTTACTTTAGCACCAATAATCCAGCCACCAAAATGGGATTTACCTTTTGAGCTCATGTGCGATGCAAGTCATTATGTAGTAGGAGCAGTTCTTGGGCAAAAAGTGGGGAAGCAAAGTCATGTGATTTATTACGCTTCCAAGACGTTGAATGCTGCCTAGTGCAACTACACAACTTCCGAAAAAGAGTTGTTAGCAATCGTGTTTGCCTTTGAAAAATTCAGATCTTATCTCTTAGGTTCAAAGGTCATAGTACATTTAGATCATGCCGCGCTCAAGTACCTGTTAGAAAAAAAAGAATCCAAACCACGGTTGATCAGATGGATCCTCCTGTTGCAAGAATTTAAATGGGAAATCAAGGATTGCAAGGGAAAGAATAACTCCGGGGCAGATCATTTGAGCAAGTTGGTGAGAGAAGAGGATTCAGATCCTATTTCTGAAAGGTTTCCAGATGAGCAGCTCTTGTTGATGCAAGGTAAGTCAGGTAATGAGCCATGGTATGTTGACTTGGTAAATTTCATAGTAACTGGTATTTTTCCACAAGGCATTAATAGTGCAAGAAAAAATAAACTCAAAAGTGACTCTAAAAACTATATATGGGATGAACCCTATCTTTGGAAGATAGGGTCTGATCAAGTCGTGCGTAGGTGTGTGCCTAACGAAGAGATTCATTCCATATTGGTATATTCTCATAATTTTGCTTGTCGAGGACATTTTGGTCCAAAAAGAATAGCTAGGAAAATCCTAGATTGTGGGTTTTATTGGGAAACTCTTTTTAGGGATTCTTATTTACACTGCAAAAGTTGTGACTGTTGTCAAAGACTTGGTAATTTATCATTGAGAGATGAAATGCCCCAAACTCCAATTTTAGTTTGTGAAATTTTTGACGTTTGGGGCATGGATTTCATGGGTCCGTTTCCAAGTTCTTTTGGTAATTTATACATTCTCTTAGCAGTTGATTATGTCTCTAAATGGGTGGAAACAAAGGCTACCTGGACTGACGATTCTAAAGCTGTTGTGAGTTTTCTTAGGTCTAACATTTTTAGTAGATTCGGAATTCTAAGGGCAGTAATCAGTGATCAAGGGACCCATTTTTGCAATCGAGGGGTGAAGGCCTTGATGCTCAAATTTGGTGTTCATCACAGGGTAGCTACCACTTATCACCCGCAGTCAAACGGGCAAGCAGAAGTTTCGAATCGTGACATTAAGGGAATTTTGGAAAAGATGGTGAATCCCAACAGGAAGGATTGGAGTTCTAGGTTGGATGACGTGCTTTGGGCGTATTGCACTGCCTACAAAACACCAATTGGTATGTCCCCATATCGATTGGTGTTTGGTAAGTTGTGTCACTTACCAGTTGCTGTAGAACATAAGGCTTATTGGGCTGTAAAGGAGTGTGATTTGGATTATACATTAGCTGGGCTCGAAAGGAAATTGCAGCTACAAGAGTTAGAGGAATTAAGATTACAAGCCTATGAAAGTGCTAGGTTTTATAAGAAGAAAAATAAAAAGTTCCATGACAATTTGATTCACCGAAAAAATTTCTTTGTGGGACAAAAGGTTCTCCTTTTCAATTCAAGGCTGAAATTGATGCCAGGTAAGTTGAAGTCTCGATGGACAGGCCCATTTATTGTGGTGAGTGTTTTTTCGCACGGAGTGTTTGAAATTAAAAGTTCACAAACGGACAAGGTATTTAAGGTAAATGGTCATCGGTTGAAACCATTCTATGAGCATGTTGATGTCTCTGGCACAATTGAAGAAAACAGTTTGGCCTGCCCTGTTTACGAACAGTATCAAGGGTGGGCATTGAGTCTAGCTACATACAATAAATAGTGGCGCTAGTTGGGAGGCAGCCCAACAATTTTAAATGCTTTATTTCCTGTTTTTCTAGGATTAGATTTTATTTCCATTTTGTTTTTTATTCTGTTTTAGTGTTGTTTCTGTTGCAACAATTGTTGGATCTTGGAAATGGAAGAAAAAATTGTTCTGTACTTGATGCGTAATGCAGTAGACCTTACTTTTTGGGAGAAATACAGAAGCGTGAGAAGTGCAAGGCAGCAATGGGGCTAACAGTTAATTTTTGAAAGTTAGGGGGAAAGCGGGTGAACAGTAAAAAATTAGGAAAGTGGGTAAAAATCCCTAATTTCATTTGGGATTGTCACCATCTCCAATTCTCACAAGCGACCTCTTCTCCGAAATCTGCTCTTCTCCAAACTCTACCTCTATTCAAGCTTTTCAATTCCTGCCATAGCTCCTAAGCAACAAAGTTTACCTGTTCCGGCCAAGCCACGACGTTCAAGCCGATTGCGAGCATCATTCGCTCGTTAGGCAGCCCCTGCAAGCAAACAGCCAGTGGAGATTTCCTCTTCCGATTCTTCATCAATTCCTCCACCGGCTCCGTCTGTTCAGTGTTCACCGGCTCCGTCGCTCCAGCCACCGCCGGCCCCGTCTGTTCAGCCTTCTACTCCCTCTTCAAGTTCTAACAGCGCCTATGTCCCGCCACCTGAGCCTTCAGCTTCGTCAGAAACTTAATCCAGCCGCTCTCCACCGTCGCCCTCTCAAGCCTCGACCCCTCCTCTAACTTCTGCAAGACCACCTGCAGCAGGCCCCTCTACATCTGTCGGTCCATCTGCTCCTCCTCGGCCTACTGCACAGCCCTCCCCGCCCATTGTGGAACCACTGCCAATTTTCCGTTTGGCATCTTCGTTAAAGCCTCTTGCGAGTTGGAAACGACGACGGGTTCCGCAAGGGAAAGCAGTCACCAGCAATCAGTTAGGAGGCCACATCAATTTTCAATCAAAAAAGGCAATCGGTCGATGAAAGTTTTTCCTTCCGAAGAAAATCATTCCTTGTAAGTTTTTCGACACTCCAACATTGACATTGTTGAATTTAAATTTGGAAGTTACTGCCTTTATGCATGCAATAGGATGGGAAATGCTTTTGAATTTTGAACTGCCTGCCTTTGTTGAATTAACTCGAGAATTTTACTACACATATGATTTTTCTTCCGCGGCCATTGAAAACCCGGAATTGCCCAAATCCATCCGATTCTGAATCATGGGCAAAGTTTTCAATCTTTCCTTAAATGATTTTAATAATTCTTTGGGTTTTCAATGTGGTGATGATTTGATTGATTCTAGACGCATGGCCTATTGTAAATTCCCTGAATTTTTTTAAGCTTCCTGTGTTGAGATTTGGCAATCTCTGTCAACTAACCCTGAACCGTACAAGCCAAATTTGACTAAAAGTGTTTTTCTCCGGAGCCCTGCTTTCCAGCTCATTCATAAATTTTTGGAACATAGTTTTTCTGGACACAGGGATGGGTCGAATACCTGTTCGAAACCTGAATTATTTTTTTTGTGGTGTATGTCGAATAACAGGAAAGTTAATTTGGGCTATTGACTGGCCAGCCAATTCATGAGCGTAATCAATAAGAAAAATAGGCCTTTGATTCTAGGTTCAGTCATTACTATGTTGGCTGTCAATTTAGGTGTTTTGGATTTATCTGCTCATAATATGCATATTGCTTGTAGCTGTGAGCCCTTGAATGTTGAATTCCTGGTTAGAATGAAGATGGTTATTTTTGATGATAATGAAGTCGAAAACCCCCAGCCTGATGTTCCACCATCCGAGCTTCATTTGCCGATTACAGGTTCTATAGCAGAAGGTCAAGGCGAGCTTGTCCAAAGTGTGGCTCACGAACCACGAATCCTTGCCCGGCTGACTGTCCTTGAAACCTCAATGCACGAGGTTAAGCAGGAGTTGGCAAACTTGACTGCTTCAGTTACAACTTCAATACAATCCTTGCAGACCGTGATAGCATCCCATTTTGGGTCAGCTTAAGGGCAGTATCCCCTCTTTCACTTCTGTTCGTATTTTTGCTACTTTGTCTTGTTTTGCATTTTTTGTTGTATATACATTGAGGACACTGTTTAGTTTAAGTGTGGGGGGAATTTTGGAGGTTGTAATTAGTAAATTGTGCAGTTGGGTGGTTTTGGTAAAGGACAAATATATATATATATATTTTTGGGGGGTTTTTGATGAAAAGTTTTGATGCAGTTTTGAAGCTTGGTTTTCTGAACATGTTTAGGTTTGAAGGGTTGGTAGAAAAAACATCTCTTTTGCATTGTTGTGAAACTTGGTATTTGATATGCATTCTCATGTTTTGGTGAGATAATCTTGACAAATGATTAACATTGTGTAATTTTCCTAGTTGGGTTGACACGCATGTTTTAAAAAAATATATATTTTGTTTCCTTCAACTGATAAAATTGCAAGTTTCAACTGTTAGCCTTTCAAGTGAGCCTAATTGAAGCATTTCATATACTCTGTTCTCAGTCATTCTTTGAGTGATTCTCACAAGCGGATGAACATTTAAGAACTTGCATCTTGTATACATGTCGAGGTCACGTATTGAGTCATTGCACTAATAGGATTAAGGCACTTAGGAATCACCATTTTTTTGCTCTCTTTCTACGCTACCCACATCATGTTTTCCCCTAGTTAACCTTTTTTTAGCCTTGCCCATTTTCTTGTTTTAACCATATAAAATCTAACCTGTAGCCTTTCATTTTGACCCTCATTTTGCTTTATCCCATGTCAAGAATTGCATGAAGACCATGTGAAATATAGACTCTCAGCTTGTATGAATTCAGAGCAGCAAGTGATGGATAATTGCTTGTATTAAGCATGTTTTGTGTAAGTAAGAAGTTGAGTCTTAAGAAGCAGGAAATGCAAGTTAGCAGCAGTTCAGAAAAAGAAAAAAAGAATAAATAAATAAATTAAAAAAAAAGAAAAAAAATTGTTTCAGTAAGATGCTGCTTTTCCAGAAAGGGTAACAGTACTTTACACGGCAGATGAGCATGAATTATCAAAGTATACTCAGTTCATCAGATCCATTATAATTGAACACTAGTTGCTTGTAGTCGGTGCTTTATGTCGCTGGTAATGATGTGTAGTCTTTGTGACGACCCGACCCGGATCCCAAGATGAGATCCCAAGGTCGTGCCGTCGGGAAACAAATAACAACAAGCAAATAACAAATAATGGGTAAGGCCATAACGGCAATACGCCAACAACTTAAAACACATGCGGAAGCGAAACATAATATCACAGTGGCGCCTGAGCTAACAAGCTCAAACTAAATACAACCAAAGAGATAATTAATCTCTCGGTCCAAAAATTCGACGCACGTGCCGCAACATTGGGCACGTAAAGCAAAACTCCCTGTCATGCAACATAAATATATAACAACAAATAAACCAAGTCATCGGCGACGTTACAGCCGTAACACAACATTACACTAAGTCTATGACTCTAGTCTAACATACTCAACGGCTAAAAACATGTCGGAGAACAAACATTATATATTGATCATCAATACAACATCATTAAGATATAATCACCAACATTCACCAAGCGCGACTAACACAAGTCGGCTACCAAAAGAATAAGTACTAATAATCATAAGTACAAACATCAAGATAGCATACTGAAATGTAATCATCAACATACACCAAGCACGACTACTACAAGTCGGCTACCAAAAGAATAAGAGTTAACCAACATAAGTATAAATATTACATTTACAAATAAGTTTGCTACCCATCATGAAGTTTACATAACTTCACTTTTCCCAACGTCCTTACCAAAAGAAAATGAACTAAACTAAGGTAGCAACCTTGCCAAAAAGGAAACTTCACCAACGAACTCGGCAATCACTTCGATCCGCTAGCACGGCTCAGATCTAGGGAAAACAATCAACAAATAGGAGTAAGTCATAATGACTTAGTAAGTTACTAAACATAACTTCCTATCATGGCATCATGCTCAATAATAATATATCATGCTATCATTATAGAATAACATTATATTAAAAATCATGTTAAGGTATTCATGCTTCACAATAATAATTTATGCTATTGGCGTAATATAACATTCCAACAATATCCAAGTCAAGGCATTCATGCTTAACAACCATAAACATCATGTTATCCATAAAGTATAACAATATAAGAAACCATTTCAACCATCATATCATATCATATTCACAAAGCACATTATGCACATAAGTACTTGTGAGACAATTCATATAAAATGGATATGATACCATTACCATCTATTTCCGTCGTGTCACTCTTGCAAAAACACGTGCAAACCTTTATGTGTCCTCGATATCCCTTTCGTGGATATCGACGTCCCCGAGACAATCCCCGCTCGAGTTCCATAGTTATCAAAGTCATGTGTATTACTACAACTAAGATGAACTACTTCTCCACCGTGGCCATCGATGAAGGGGTGTGTGCAACCCGGCCGGCGATCCATCGCTATCATGAAAACCACAATTCATGAAGACGATGCATCGTCCCGCCAAAGACTCAACAAACCGACTCCAGCTGGACTCAAAACCCAAGCACAAGTAATATATACTCATATGCTCCAAAAACAAGTAGGCACATACTCTACCATCAAACTAGTCATGCATTTCAATCACAACTAGCATAAATTCACATTAGAGAATGATATTAGCTCTCATAAACAAGTGTCCTTCATACACTTCAAAAATTCTTTGAGGCTTGACCTCTATCAATTCTACCCCAAATTCCATAGGACTTAAGATTATAGTTCCTAAAATTCATACTAAACCAAAGGTTGACTCCGTTGAGTCCAATCTACACTTTCCAAAAATTAGGGCATAGAAGCATGGGCAACAATACCCTCCTATGTTCATGTCTATCATCAATAACCATATTCCCAAGTTCATTAAACCCACATAATCCCAACGAAACACTTAACAAGGCAACATAGAGCAAATTCACATTTTTGTGCATAAACCCATTTAGGTCACTTCACCAATCATGCCCACAAAAACATGAATAAATCACATAGGATGAATTAATATGTTACTCTACACATGAATATCATAATAATCAAGGTTTCAATCATGTTCATCCAAGCCAAATCATCATTTGGGCATATACCCTTTCAAGTAACCTCACCAATCATGCTCACAACACATGAAATAATCACATAGCATGGGTTAATATACTATACTACACATGAATAACATGCTAATCAAGGTCCCAAGTAGGTTCATCCAAGCAAAATCATCATTTAGATATCTAGGGTTCATGGCATCTCTAAAAAGCCCTATAATGCACCCATTGACCTCACATAGCACAATGATTGTTTTCCCTAGGGTCAATGGGGCAAAAAGAAAGAGGAAGAGATGTAGCAACTTACCTGGATTCAGTCCCTTCAAGCTACAATTTCGAAATTTCAATCGATGAGATGTGTTCTCCTCAACCTCCTCTTCAAATATGTGGTGTGGATTGAGAAATGGAGGCCCCTAGCTATGGATTCCAAGGGTGGGCTCTCAAGAACCCTAGAAAACTCTTCTCTTAGCCCCAAAGAAGGTCTCCCACGTTTTTTAGAAGTGATAGCTGAATATGGGAGGTTAATGAGGTGTTAGGGCTTCAAATAGATTAGGAAGGTAAGTGGGTGATGTGTTTACTAATGGGGTTGTTTCCCTCTAATTAACCACACTAATCCACCTCTAAAACTCCATTAGATGGTTAGGATATAACCTAAGGTAGTTAGGAGGGTTTAGGAGTGGGTTAGGTTGGGTTTGGGTAGGGATAGGATATGCAACATAGCAAAATTCCCAAATCTGCCCGTAACAAGGCTGAAGACCCATGCGGTCGCATGGTTTCCATGCATGCGAGTGCATTCCTCAGATTTACACTACTCCAACTTTGTTGCATTCCTTCCTCGGCCTAGGTCTCTTCCGCATGCATCCTCGAGTTCTCCCAAGCCAAAATGGTCTAGAATTCAAAGACCTCCAAAACATAACCAAATCAATCAAGCTTCAAACCTCATTCAAACATGGCTTAGAACTTAAGTAAAACACTTCCGAACAACAACTGAAAAGGCCGAACGAAGAAGGGTAACGACTAGAATCAAACTAGCAACCAAACCGTCGATGCAACAAGCATTCAATCAACATCTAAATCATGTTAATGATGTTATGAATGGCCTCTAACATTTATCCATGTGCTTTCGACATAAAACATTAATCAAAGTCCCAAAGCATCCCGTGTAGGAAAGATGCATACAAGCATAACAAACGATGTCAATGAACATGCTATTGACTCTAAGCATATGAATGAGCTAAGTCAACATGTTTATGATGATTATGAATGTATGAACTCATGCATAACACAAGCAAGCAATGTTTTAGGGTTTTACAGTTTTTGTGCACATTCTTGACATTTGAACCCTCTTTATCCCTTTTATCATACCTTTACACCCTTAGCCCCATGCATGCCCCTTTAAAAGTCCTTTTGATTGGTGCATGTGAACTCATTTTTAGTGATGGAGATTTGATCAAGTTGCAAGCATATGATAATGTCACCCTGTTGTTGTGACTTGAGTGTTTCATGATACACGACCCTTGTTCAAACAATTGTGTGCTTTGAGCGATACCCGTGAGAACAGTTGAGATTTGCATAATTAGAAGTTGTAAAAAAGTTTGGGTGCATGCGAGTTATCTTAATTTGGAGAAATTATAGGATGCTAGTTACTTGGTTTGATTTTTGATCTTGAAATGAGAATGCAAATTAAATACCAAGTTTTGAAACAATGTGAATCAATTTTTTTCTGGGTTGGTTGGTTTGTTAAAAGCATGTTCAGGAAAGTTCCAAATGCTTGAGGACAAGCATGGTTCAAGTGTGGGGGAATTTTGATAGCTTTAAATAAGTATAACATTTAATATGACTTTGCACTTTGATTTTAAGGAAAATGTTGTACTTTCACGGGTATTTTGCATCATTGGTGTTCACAGGTCTTAAGGAAGCTGGATGGAAGAAAAGAAGAAACAAGGGCAGATTTTGAGAAAAATTCAAGTACCAAATGGGCATTTGCTAACCCAGGAAACACTGTAGCAGGAACAAAAAAACAGAGTACATCCTGTTACAAGACTGAAGGAGTTAGTGGAGGGTATTTCAGACATTGATCAATTTTGGCAGTTCTGTAAATAAGAATATATTTTTATTTATTAGTTTCTTTTCCAAAATACATTGTTAATATTGGAAAGATGAATTTGTCAGCAACTGCTCTGTTAATGGATGGGGAGCAAGGATCGTGTCTTCTATTTTTGGGGGAAATGGCTGGAGCAATTAGGAAAGATAGCTATAAGAAAGGATGGTGGGATCTCTCAATTGGGGGACACACATATTCACCCGCACGCATACTTTCTTTCCTTCTCTCACTTTTCACTCACTTACTGTAACACATCAGCTTAAGGCTTAGTTTATAGATCAATAGGGCAGTCAATCTTTTTCCTTTCATCACTTGCGAATTTGTTTCTCTTCTCCATTTGTAAGTAAATTTTAGTCATGTTTTGTGGCTAAAAACTTCCGTTCCAGTTAATGAACCTGTAAGTATTTTTCAGAATTTGCTACTGTGAGATCCTAAGTGTACTGTTCAAAGTTTCAATTTGGGGCAAGTATTTAGTCATTCTCTATTTTTCTTGTTGCAAAGGAATTGTAACTTAGGATTAGTATGCTTAATTAATTTCTAGGGCTCAGATTTTGGTTAGACATTTTAATCCATTTCTAGTTAAGAACCGTTGATCCGTAATTGTCTTCGGGTTCTAACGTAGTAGCAAGTGACACACCGTTTAGGCATCACAAGCATATTCGGTCCGTGTTGCTAGAATGATTACTCTAGGTTAAATGATATTACTTTAATATTGTTGCCTAGAAGAGAATAATTACTCTAGGTTAAATGATATTACTTTAATATTGTTGTCTAGAACCGGGTTTCTCTTATCTTAAAGCTTCCAAAACATTAAATCTTTCGAGCGTTTCGAGGATTGTCTTTTGATTAGAGTATAATTAGCGAGCTTCTCCTAATTATCGAATCCGTAAGGAGAAATTGGGTGTTAGGCGTTTGTTAACAACTATAACTGGTTTGTTTGCAATCAATTGAGTTGGGTTGGAATCGATGATCAGTAGCTAATTTTTGGAATTGCATCAGTTCATTAACTGGACCTTTATCAGCATTGAATTTAATTTATTTATTGTTTGCTTTCTTTAAGTTTACAAAAATTCCAATTTTACTTCGTTCGAGTTTCGTTAGTTAGTTAAAGCAAAAATTTCGGTTTAGGTTACTATATAAATTTCTTAAGGATATAAATACAACATTCCCTATGGATACAAACCTTACTACCCTATACTTGTAATTGGGGGAAAAGGAAATTTAATTTTGACGGTTTGACACCCATCAAGCCCCCCGTGGTACGGATTGTCAAGTTTTGGACAAGACGGTCGCTCAGTGTTAAGGACTAGGCGACCATCTAGTCAAAATTGTTTCGGACCAAGCTTCTGTAAAATATGCGGTCGCCTAGTGTCTAGTCCCATTTTTGCAGTTTTTTCTAGTTTCCTTATTTAAGGGTTTTAGGGTTTCTATTGTATCCATATTAGTAGTTGTTGTATCCCTAGAACGTTTTTAAGGTTGGTTCTAATAAATTTCGACAGTCCAACTTGATTCATTATTTTCATGGATGATTTCAGCGTGTAGTTTTGGCGTTCTGCATTAAACAAAGAGGGACAAGGACTACAGCTATTTCAGAAACCACTTTTGCCTTCTCAACCTACAGGATAACAAGTATAGGCCCCCTAAAGAGTGTTTTTGGGGGGCGTTTGTGTGGTAAAAGATTGAGTTGTGTACATTGTACAACAGAGGGGCAGGCCACCCATAGTTCAACCGAGTATTTGGTTTCTCAAGCTTGGCTTGCTTCTATTCGAGATCGAGGTTTGAGCTTGGCTTGTATCTAATGAATTGAGCTCAGGCAAACCTTTATTACATGCAGAGCTACGATAGTCTAGTTTTTTAGTATAGTTTTAGGATGTAACAAAGAATACAAACATTAATTGAGCAAAGATAAATTCTAAGATTGTAAGAGCATAAGATCAATGCCTAGATTCCTAACTAAAGATTGAGGATTGCATCAATAAAAAAATAATCAAAGTATTTTCTCGTGGTATACAAGGGACACTTACCAGAATAAAGCGTTCGTTGTAGCATGATATGTGGATTGGGTGGTTCTTTGACATGAAATACTACATAAAGAAACAACAAGAATCAATCCTATCACACCAATTAAGTAAACTTGTGTAGAGATAAAAAAATGTTAATATAATCCTGACACAACAAAAAACCTTGGGAAAGCAGTTTATTTTCATCACAAACAACTCATGGAACCTTGAACATTAGCAGGAGTATATCGAACAAAATGTTGGAAACTCTAAAATTTTCCAAGTGACAAGTAGTAGATTTGGACCTCATCATCGGATATCAGTAAATTGCAATCTGCACATATCCTACAATTAAATGTTTAAATAAAAAGGTCAGGTTTCACGTGACGTATGTGATTTTGGAAGAAAGTTAAACTTATTTCAAGGACTATTATATTAGAAAAGCATAGCATAAAGTTCAACTGTTAAATATGGATTCGCCAAACATCCTGGTGCTAATAACTATGCGGATTGTTGAATCTTTATACACTAGCTTTAGGCCCGAACAATTAGTAGAGCTTGAAAGAATAATTCTCAATATATTATTCAAGATTGATAACACCTATTTATACAACATAGGATCTCTATGATACATTGAATAAATAATAAAGAATCCTAGGACAACTAAACAATTAAGCATAAAAACAGTGATGTAAGAAGATTGGTGGTTGCCATGTCACGTGCTCGATTGGGGCCTTATGTTTTTTTGCCGGTGTTCCCTGTTTGAGCAATGCTATGAACTACAACCTACATTTCAGCTTCTGCTCCAGAGGCCCGATCTCCTCGCCGTCAATGTAAATGAGGCTACAGCATGTGATCGTCATGTCTGAGACACTGGCCTATCCAAATTGTAAGTGGCATTGAGGAGATGGCTAGCATCGTCAACTTTAAGATGCATCAAGTGTATCAGGTATACTTTTAAGTTTTGAGTTACTGAAAATAGTCTTGTTTTCACGTGCTCTGATTAATTTTAGGTGATGGCAGACATATACGTATGAAACTTTTGGCATCATAGATAGCTTCACCAGTTCGTTGAAAGCTAAATTTACTTTTGGGGCTCTGTAAACAGCTTAAAGTTAGCATTGAACTTCTTATCTTTATGGTAATTTGATAATGCATTGACAAATAGGCAGGGGATGTAACATTACGCATCAAGCGTATCAGGTATACGTTTTAAGTTTTGAGTTACTGAAAATAGTCTTGTTTTCAAGTGCTCTAATTAATTTTAGGTGATGACAGACATATACATATGAAACTTTTGTGTAGGGGTGGCAAATCGGTCGTGCTGGGCTGTTATCGGGCCGGCACGATAATAGCACGACACGATAAGCACGAACACGAACACGGCACGATAAGCTTATCATGCCTAATATTAAAACCCAAACACGACACGATAAAAACACAAAAAGCACGGCACGACACGATAAGCAAAAAAACATGATTTATTTAGTCAGACCCGTTAAGCCCAATAAACATTATAAAATATATAATTTTGATTTTTTAATACATATTTTGAAAATTTATCAATATAAATAGTCAAGTAGTTTAAAAGTCATAAATTTTCAAATGATAAAACTATGAAATAATCATGAAAATAGTTCGAAAGAAGTGAATAACTCCTAGTAAATTTTTTAAAATATATTTTTAAAACATATATATTTTAGTTATCGTGTCTTACCGTGCCTTACCGTTTTTATCAAGACAGCCCGATAACAACCCATTTTTTATCGTGCCTTATCGTGTTGGCCCTATAACGGCCCGAACCCGATAAGCCCCAGCCCAAACCCTATAATTTCGTGCCGTGTTCATGTCGGTCAATCGTGTCGTGCCTCAAATTGCCACCCCTACTTTTGTCATCATAGATAGCTTCACCATTTCGTTGAAACATTTTGTTGAAATCTAAATTTGCTTTTGAGGCTCTGTAAGCAGCTTAAAGTTAGCAGTGAACTTCTTATCTTTATAGTAATCTATGATGCACGGACACGGCAAGGGGCTTGCGTTTTCTGTGTCCGACATGTACGGGATACGGATACGGGTTGGACACGCCTGACACAACCCAAAATACGTTTAGGGCCAAATTTGAATATCCAAAACTTTCGGACACCGACGCGGGTACGGCCGGAAGAGCGTCGGGATACGTACCTTGAGGTCGGACACGGCTGGGGGTATATTTGTTGACTTGTCCTCATTCTCTGAAATCCCCTCACGACAAATGAACCCTAGCACCCTCAAATCCCCTTGTTGCCGAAGCCGACCATCTACCGAACGACCGCTGCTGTCGGCCGGGCCCCCTCGAGGCTTCAAGTTCGACCTTCTCTCTGACTTCGGTTCCGTCTTCTCTCCCTTCGTCGCCTTCGATTCGAAGTTCGAATCAGCCAGGAATTCTTCACTTCAATCTTCAATTCTCTCATTCTCTATTTTCGATTTGGAATTTCTTCTAAGTTCCAACGATTATTGTTCTCTCCTCTTTTTTCTCTCTTCTCCCTGTATATACACGGTGAGCGTGAAGTGAGGTCTGGTCTGTGAGACCGACTGTGACAGATTTTGGGTTTGACTTTGTTACTCTATTTGTTCATTTGTGGTTTCACTTCCTGTTATAATTTTTTTTACTTTGAATATTAACATTTGGGTACGTTAGGAGTATTTATTTTGTGGTTATAGTTTTTAATATTCATAATTTGATCCTTATTTTTGAATATTTATACATTATCACCCGGTACCCATGTGCTATGTTTTTTTTGGAAATCGTGTATCCACATATCATGTGTCCTCGTATCCGTGTCCGTGCAACATAGATGGTAATTTGCTAATGCATTGACAAATAGGTAGGGGATGTAACATTACTAGTTCTTTCAGGGTTCATGGGAATACAAACTACATTTTCTTTCATGAATGAGATTATATTGCATCTACTCATATGTGTGTTAGTTTGCTTTTAGAAGCCTCCCTATTCTTTCTTGTTTTCAAAACGCACATTCTTATTTTCCCACTGCTGATTCCTATTTTTAGATTTGGTTGAGTCATCCTCTGATTCTAGTGTACAGTGGCTAAAAGGTCTGCATACCGATTAGTGTGGCAACTGTCTTAGAATCAATGTGTATTTAGAACTGTTTAAGTGTTAGTCTAGGCGCGGTTTTGCAAAGCTTCTACAGCAGCCTTGAAGGACCAGCAGACTTTGAAGTCTGCTCAGAGACCGGAAAATCAATTTGGCCAAATCATGAAAATTTGACACATGTACACCTCTTTAGATATTTTCGAAAATATCTAGTCATTATGTCTTCATCAGATTTCACTTTCAAGAAGTCAACTCGCATGCCGACAACCGTCTGCATCGCTTCCTCGAAACCAAGACCGAAGACATTACCCGCTTTGGCTAAGAAGACTTTCCAAGCCGCAGAGCTCGCAATCTGAAACTTTACTCAAATTGGGAATGTCTACTCGCACACACCGCATCTCCGATGACCGTGGGTCGTTACATCTCCCAAAGCGCCGAATTGCATTCAATGCAAAGAACGTTGGACACGCTTCACCCTGTCTCAGTCCAACGGTCCAAAGATCTCTTCCTGGTATTTATTCAAGTTTTGAAGATCTGAAGAAACAACTCTTGCGCATTAAAACTCTCAAGCTTCATCTTCAACACTCAAGCATTCAAGAGATCAAAGGACAAGGACTAACACTTCACCAAACTTTCTGAAGCTGCAGATCTGCCATCTTAAATTGCCACTTCATTTAGTTTGTCTTTAAACTGTTTCTTAATTCAAGCACGTGAAGAGAACAATTAATCATTGATTGTTCTCTCACCTTTATACACTTGGTTAAAAACTTATTTTGTACACGATCCATTAGAGATCTTACTCATAAACCTAGTGGATAAACAAGTGCACTTTTAAAATCCAAAGCTAACCACTTTGGTAGTGGATGTAGTACTATTCACGCGAACCACTTCAAATTCCTCTGTGTCGTTCGAATCTCTTTTATCTTTCTCATTAACTCGCCGCTTAATCGCTTAATCAGTACTACCTAAACATCATTTTTGATAGTTCAGATTCTGCTTTGTTTCCGCTGCCTTAACACTTCTATTCTAACCTTCCAAGAAATCATTAAGAAGTTTTTACGAAAAGTTTTTGTAAAAACATATCTAGGCTATTCAACCCCCCCCCTTCTAGCCTAGATTGAGCCTATTTTGGGACCAACAATTGGTATCAGAGCTTAATTCTTTGAAAATTATTTTTCCAAGCTTAACCTCTCGAGAATAGATCCTATGGCTCACTATATGCCTACTTACTAAATACCGCCACGTCCCAATATTGACGAAGGCCACTTTGAAGTATGGAAAGATAAAGTTATGAGATATATGAACTCTATTGACAATCGGTTGGGCAATGTGTTCTAACAGTCCTTATATTCCAATGAAACCCAACCTACTTGCCAAGTAGCCGTGGTCCTCCCGAGATACCTAAATCCATGAACGAATGGACGACGAAGAAAGGAGGCTCGTTGAACTCGACAAAAGGCTATTCATATTATATCCACTTTGCCGACACAAGCACATATCAACAGATCATCGATGCAAAACCGCCAAGGAGATGGGAAGCCTGGTGGAATATCTTGAAGGAGATCTACCCACCGAGACAACAGAAGTACAACTACATTCAACAATTCGATTCATTCAAAAGATCCTAAGGAGACTCTCCCAAGAAGCCTACGATGATTTTGTGAGGTAGTAAACGTTGTTGTTACTCTTTAGGAAAGGAATATAGTGTTAAAGAAGTAAATATGAGATTTTTAGCTTCTCTAGGAAGTTTGTGGCATGTAAAAACCATCGCAATAAAAGAGTCCAAAGACTTGAACTCCATGCACCTCTAAGTTTGTATGCGAAGTTTAACGCCTATGAGCAAGAATTACTTCAAGCTCAAGAACAGACAAACATTTTAAACTTCCTTCTTTTTTCTGCTATCTCTCAGGAAATTCCTGCCCAAGAAAGTAAACCATCTACTTCTTCAAATGAGAATGAAATTCTCTCTGACGAGCAATTTTCCATGTTCGTTAAGAAGTTTCAAAAGTTCTCAAAATTTAACAAAAAGAAAGAAGCAAACCAACAGACTTTCGTAGAAGATCGCTAAAAACTCACACAACAATGAGTTAGTTTGCTACAATTGCAGAAACCTCGGTCACTTTGCTTCTAAATGTCCTAAGCCAAAATATGAAGCCTAAAAAGAAGACCATCTAAATCATTTTCTAAACATAGAGGTCTTCTGGCTGAGGACTTAGAAGAAAACCATGTATCCACTTGGTTTGAAACTGATTCTGACGAGGATGATAGTGATGACTCACCCGAGCAGGCACACATTTGCCTTGTTGCTCTAGAGTCACCACCCACCTATGACTCAGATAGTGAAGTTAAATACTCTCCTTTTCAAGCTAACATTGAACAATCTCCGAAGAGCCTTCAAAAGAAGAAATCCTCAAGGATGCTCAAGACATGCTAGAGGAATTCAATGAATTTAGAAAGGCTTACGTTAAGTTAGCTAAAAGTCATGAGAAGTCTGAATCGAGAAATCCATGCCGAAGCCGAGTTAAAAACTCTCCATGGAGTCCACAGAAAGTATCAAGTTAAAAGAAGAGAACAAATTTCTCAATGAAAAGGTTGCTTGCCTTATTGATCATGCCAAAGAGTTATCTCTGCGAGAAAGATGAGTTGCAAAAGACCATCAACTCATGGAATAACTCAACGGCTTTTGATCAAATTCCTGAGATCGAAGCCCTCAACAGATAAATCTGGCTAGGATTCTCTCGAAAGTACTTCCGTGCAACCTCCTCGAACAGAAAATGAACATTTTACGTTGAATAGTAATATTCCGCAAAACAATATCGAAACCTAACAAGGGTAAAGAAGGAATTGGTTATACCGCTACTCCTTATAAATACCCTAAGGTTCAAATTATCAAAACAAGAAGCTTTGAAAGCAAAACAATCATCCGCCGGAGAAAATCAAAGGTGGTGCGACTTAACGCCCTCCACCAAAGACTTCAAAGCAAAGGTCGTGCTTCGTGGCCTACGAAAAGTCCGCTCAAACCTATCGATTCATCAACAAGACTACGATGGTGCTATCGCTACACAGAGATGTTGATACCAAGCTTAAAGGCAAAATGCATGAGGTATCAAAGTCTACCAAAGAAATATTCTTCCGCGCAAAGCAAAGATCGTCAGATATAGACTCAAGAAGCCTCATACGATGCTCCTAAGCCTCGCTCGTTAACAAGTCTCGCTAAATCAAAAGCCGCCGTTATGAAAAATGTTCAAAAACTTCCAACACCCAAAGATGATCAAACAAGACTTCGTAATTTCCATCACTGTACATTTTGCAAATGTTTTGGCCACTTGGTCCATGAATGTCTCGCCGAAATCCATCATGAAGCCTCGGCCGATCCCCTATTCCAAAAATCAGCAAGTATGGGTTCCAAAAATACGCTAACCATTCGGACCCATAAGAAAAATAAAAGGGGACCATGATTTTCTTACCTTTACATCTCGTGTGCTTCATGGCCGATTCCAATTCGTAAAAGAAAGATGTATGGTATCTAGATAGGGTCGGCCGCTCAAGACATATGACCGAGAATCTTGCCTCTCTCTAACATCTCTCAAGCGTAAGGTCCCTCCACTATCTTTGGAGACAATGCTAAAGGAAGAACAATTGGTTATGGATCCATCATTCGAGGAAATCTTTCTATTGGAAAAGTCTCTCTAGTAGAAGGCTTGAAACATAACCTCCTCGAGTATTTCACCTCGTGACAAAGGGCTTATCTGTCAATTCTCTTCAAACAGATGTGATATCAAGGATCCAGCCACCGCTCAACCTTGTTATCGGACATAGACAAGGGAAATGTCTATGTGATAGATTTGAATGCCTATGGCAAAGGTCGCTAATCTATGTCTTGTGGCAAACTCGCCAAGACAAAAGTCGGTCAGGCATAAAAGACTCACCATTTGAACTTCAAGTATCCGCCAAGCTATCCAAAGAAGGTCTAGTTAAAGGATTACCAAAGGTCTCGCTGATCATGATCGCGTGTAAAGCCTGTCAACCGGAAAGCTTTCAAAAACATCCTTCAAAAGCAAACCAGACTCTCAACGACGAGACCTCTTCAACTCCTACACATGGATCTCTTCTGACCGGCCACTACAAATTAGCTACTGGTGGTCACAGTATACACGCTTGTAGTAGTTGATGATTATACAAGATACACTTGGACAGATGATGTCTTCTAAAGATCACACATACGATCTTCTTACAGATTTGTTCAAGATCGCAAACGCAAAAACTCGATGAAATCGCTGACGCTCGACGTACAATGGTACCGAAGTTCACCAAACAATGGAATAGCAAAGTATCGTGATGATCACGACATTGGTCACAACTTCTCTGGCAGAAGGACACCACAGCTGGAATGGTGTTGCGTAAAGGAAAAACGTAACACTTATCGAAGTCGCTAAAACTATGCTTGCCGAAGCAAAGTTGCCCAAACACTTCTCGTAAGCCGCCAACACACCGCTTCACTGTAACGCATCGTTGATCAACAAATTTCACCAGAAAACACCCTATGAACTTTGGAGAGGTAAAACCCCAAACATTGATTTTTTAAAATCTTCGTCGCAAATGTTTTTGTAGTCTACAATGGTAATGACTACAGAGGCAAATTTGATCATAAAGCCGATGAAGGTGTATTTTTGGGTTATGCTTTACACTCCAAAGCTATGTGGTTTTCAACAAACGATCATTAAAAATAGTTGAATCTGCTCATGTCTCATTTGATGAATTTGATTTATTAGAGCCACACGTGGCTCCAAATGTTGCCGATGACTTTGTTAATGTTGAGACAGTACCTCCCAACCATCAACCTCTCATATACCTAATCCATCACCAAAGAACTCAATCAAATATCCCCGACCATCATTTATTATCAAACGGGTCACCGTAAGACTTCAACCCCGCTCAAGAAGAACTCAATCCGTAACCCTTTGTTTCGAACCTCGAAAATCCTATTCCTCAACTCACCTATGAACCAAATTCGAACAAAACACTCATCAAGACACACCGATCTTCCTTCTAGCCCTCCTTCTCGAACCTTGTCATGAAGAAACAGAAGCAAATCATCACATTCCCCGCTGTCACAAGAACATGTAAAGACCATCCAATCTCTCAAATCATTGGTGACATTCATGTTGAGTACGAACTTAAGATCTCCAAAAATGAATGTATGTTCAGGCCGCATTCGCCTCGTAAGAAGAGCCAAAGAAGATCGATGAAGCTCTTCAAGATCCAAGTTGGTCGAAGCCATGCAAGAAGAACTTCAAATAATTTGAACGATGCCAAGTATGGAAGCTAGTCCCAAAGCCTCGCCGATCATACCGTCATTGGCACAAAATGGGTGTTCAAACAAGAAGGATGAGGATGGGAACATAGAGAAACAAAGCAAGACTCGTTGCACAAGGATATCGCCAAGAAGAAGGAATTGACTATGATGAAACTCCCAAAGAGCAAGATTGAAGCTATCGTAATCTTTCTTAGCCTATGCTACATACAAGGACTTTGTGTCGTATCAAATGGATGTCAAGAGCGCATTTCTAAATGGTGATCTTCAAGAAACGGTCCTACGTTGCTCAACCTCCGTGCTTTGTGGAGAAAGGAAAAGAAACTCATGTCTACAAGCTTAAAAAGGCTCTCTATGGTCTTAAGCAAGCTCCTGCCCGGTATGAAACTCTATCCAAATTTTTAGTAGAACAAGGATTTGTGCGAGGAAAGATCGACACCACTCTCTTTATTCTTAAGCACAAAGGACACTCTCTCGCTAGTACAAATCTATGTCGATGATATTATCTTCGATCTACAAATGAGAAGTCAAGAAGCGATTCGAAACACTCATGACCGGCAAATTCCAAATGAGTATGATGGGAGAACTCACATTCTTCCCGGTCTTCAAATTCAACAATCCAACAAAGGAATATTCATCACCAATCCAAGTATGCTAAAGATCTTGTTAAAAGTTTGATTGGAAACAAGAACACCTTGATACACCAATGGTCGCTAAATGCAACTTACAAAAGACTTACAAGGAAAGAAAGTTGATATCACCCACTATAGGGGATAATCGATCTCGCTCTACCTCACCGCCAGCCAGATTCGACATAGTGTATGCCGTTGTCATTAGTATGTGCTAGATTTCAAGCAGCACTGTGAGTCACATCTTCTGCCAAAAGAATCATTAAAGATGTATCGATACCACCAACTTAGGTATCCGTATCCAAGGGAATCTCTTCAACTTGGTTGGTTACTCGATGCCGACTATGCCGTTGCCAAATTGACGTAAAAAGCACCAAAGGGAACTTGTCAATTTCTAGGAGACGACTTGTCTCCCCGGGCTAGCAAGAAACAAGCATCTGCTTCCAACTCCACCATCAAGCATAGTACATAGCCGGTACTGTCATGCCAATCGCTATGGATCAAACAAATAGCTTGGTAGACTACTTACATCAAAGTAGCAGACGCCCAATCATGTGTGATAACACCTTAGCAATCTCTATCACATACAATCCCGTGATGCACCTAAGACAAAGCATATCGATGTTCGATATCACTTTCTAAGGGACAATGTAGAAAAGAGAAACATTAGCATGAAGTATATTTCAACCGACCATCAATCGCATATCTTCACCAAAGCTCTGAAGCGCATGTGTTTGCTTATCTGGGGAGAGCTTGGTATGTTTGACCCAACCGCTTTTTAAATTTAATTTTAATTTAAAATTAATTTTTATTTTGAAATTTCAAAATTAATTTTTAAGCAAGTACTTGAAATTTTTTTAAGCGCACTTGAAAATTTCTCTTAAGCGCATTTCTTATTACTTTTAAAAATAAAATCAAGAATTTATAAAGTCACCGAGAAAATGTGCTTTCTAAACTTTAAGTTTTAGAGGGACGTTTATGAAAATTGTGAGGGACCGATTTCAAATTTGGTTGAGTTAATTTATGAAAAGGTACTTTTCTCTTCCTAAAAGCCGCTCATTCATTAAGTCTTGTCATCAAAAGGCGTCTCGACTTAATGACATTTCACAAGTCTCTATCGACTAAGACGCCTTTCACTTATAAACCCTCAACCGCCAAAATTTCATTTCACAAGACTGCCTCTTGCTATTCTCTCTCTAAAGCTTTTCTCTAAGAATTCCTCTTTTTCGCCTGCTCGTTAGTCGATTCTCGACTCACTTCCTCTTTTCATCTTCTTCTTCTCGCAAATCTTCTCGCAATGGTAAGAAATTTCTAACCCTAACTCAGCTTTTCAAAGTGTAAGCACAAATTTACACACTTTCCGTCTATAATTACACCATTATTGATCTGCTCATGTGACTTGCTCTATAACTCTTAGAACTTCAATATTTACTGCTTATTACCGGCATTATCTACATATTACTGCTCATATACCGCCGATTTCAAGATTCCGAGTAATATTCATCAGATATGACATCTCATGAGTTGTCTAGAAATTTCTAGGCTTAATGCTACACTTTGTTCATATTTCAAGTTCT
>CM028383.1:60555526-60593517 GCA_013146195.2 Codonopsis lanceolata
CCCAAATGAGCTTGAGGCCAAGCCATGCCGTCAGCGAATTCTAAAATCCCTGATATGCGCTAACTCAACCTCGTGGGTGAGGAGCAGCCATGCCAGGCTCACATACTAGGATGCTTTCGGCTCATGCTCGGAGTCCGTTCCTACAAGATAGCGATTAACTACTCGGGTTCCCTCGGGACCGAGCAACACGTGTATATCTTAAAACCCGAAGATATACCAACAACCGCCTTGAACTACCCACATCGAGCAAAGGCCTTGCCCGGTTGTGGTGGCCAATTGAGTGTTGGGCCCGCCCCGGCGATCTTACGGAATCGCACTCACTCTAAGCCTTGGCTAGACCAAACAATCTTGCTCGGCGGTTGTTGGGTAACATCTCAATTTAAAGAATAAGATTGCTTTGTTAATCTTGTTATTTTTATAATCACACTTGGTTAAAATTATTCATACATTTTTGCTCGATATATTTTTTTGGGAGCATCGGCATTATTAACCGGAAAAAGATGCAAGTAAGGAAGCGATTATCGAGCAAACAAACGAAATAAAGCAAATGTAAGAAAAATCTCATCGAGCCAACAAAAAGCTGAATTTTATTGAAGTCGAGATGGAGAATTACAAAAATCAAAATGGCGCGGAGCCGGATAAAATCTAAGTTTGTTCAGGCGAGGAGAGGTGGAAGCTCTTTAGCGCACAGGCTTGATATTGCATCTGATATTGAAAGTTGAGTTCTTTACTTGCGAGCAGAACTTCATCCTCACCGCCTTACCGAGACTGCTTCTATTCCGCTTCTGGCTTGCTTCAAAGTTTCGCCTCGACTAACTCTCAAAGAATCGCCGAGCGTATGTTCACTTCATCCACGTGGGGGAACCTGTGGCGCCTCCCGGTTCAGCTTTGCCGCCATCCGCCATAGAGCTAATTCATCTCAAGTATAAGGAACTAACGCGGAAGGGACTGCAGGGAAGCCTTCATCAAGGGTCAAGCATGCCCATTCTCGCCATTGTCTTCATTCCCACTCCGCCATGGCCTAAGCATCCTCAATATATGGTGGGTGCCATGGGCGAAGTAGGGAAGGATCGCCGCATCCACCGCGTCCTCAAAGTCCTCGACTTCTGAAATTAGCCACGCCGACGACTCAAATTCTCCTTCAGCCGGCTCGCACGCCTCCTCAACCGCCTTCCCATCCTTCACGGACCTGCATCCTAAAGGAACTCCTCTCCGTAAGAGGTCCCTTGCTGGGTTGCGGCCAGCGCGCCTCGACTTTTTTTTCTCCGGGCCACTGTTCTTCTTAACTGGCCGACCAATAACGCTGCCTTAGCAAGAAGCCGTAAGTCGCTGCTCAGGCGACCAATTTCAAATTGCGCTCAAACAGCCTCGCTTTTTTTCTTGGCCGCCTAGCCTCAGTGCGTACTTCAGCTCACGGCCAAGCGAGCTACCTACCGACCTTTTCTTTCACTGCACTGCGCCCGGTGTCGCCTCACCTCACAGCGTTTTTCCTTTTTCCCTCGTTGTTACTGAGTAGAGGTTGGCACACGTGAGGCAATCTGCGAGCGAGAAAATGAGTTAGAAACATGGAATAGCCCAAGGAAAAAGAGATAAATCTCTAGCCGACGACTATGTTACCTCGGCTGAGCCCGTAATCCCACATTTCCAACTAAAACGTGGCCACCGTGTCTCGGTCTCTAAGCGAGATCATCATGCAAGGCCCTTTCTATAATGCCTTTTCCAACTATACCTCCCTGCCCCGCGAGCATATAGATTGATGCCCCCAAGAACTAGAGCATCTCCGAAATTTCCTTCACTAGAGCCCGAGCCGCACTAGTAGTTGAGAGAGCATCACAGGCTGAAGCCACCGCTCCGGGCCCCAGCCCGCCTCCCGAGTGGGGGGTAGCGCGGGAATAGGATCGTGGCTCTACCCTCGATGGCGAACGTCGCGAACAGGAGGAGGGCTCAAGCTTTTCTTCCTCTTGCCTTTCGCCTTAATGGCTGGCACCACAGAAATGTCGGCCATAGGCAGTTCGGCAGGATCATCAACAGCGGCCACAAGATTGTCTTTTGGCCCGCCTTTCTGGGAACAACTGACCATCTTGGGCACCACGCCTTTCTTAGTCGGACTGAGGCCCGGCCCAAGTCCGGTCCTTTGGCCGGTGGACAAAGGTATTTCGCTGACCGGGCTGACCGGGTCCCGATTGACCGCTGAGGTTCTCGGCTTCTTTCGTTGCCTCAACACAGCCAAATTCTTCATTCCTGAGACGAAACAAAAAGGAACAAGATTAGAATGAGGTCGGGAAGAGTGTTAGCAAAACAGAAATTGTAAAAAACGGCAGACAACCGTCGCGGTCTTCATAAACTGGTCGGCAGTTGCCTCCAGGACCTAGCCGTTGGCACTCAACGCACTCATGCTTAAACATCCGGCCATGGCAGTCGTCCCAGTAGGGGTGAGGATTCTCGGGCACATGGATCGCAAGGGGCTCCACCTCTGGGAACCTCGGCCGCATCACCGGCCAAGCAAAGATAGCGCAGGTTACAAACCAAACTAAGAGTCGAGAGAAGCTAGCGGCCGTCGCTCTCTCGTTCTTTCTATCACGCCCACATCTTGGCAACTGACTAGTCGTGCGGTCTCTCCCGAGCTAAATTCTTGCTTGAGGCCTTGGGATCTTCATTTCACCGGGGTGGCATAAGCCGCGGCCAACCCGGATTCAATGAACAGTACCCTTCTGTCCCAAGAATCCACCTTCCCGGGGGCATCTGACAACAACTTCAAAAAATTGGAGTTCGCCCTCACTCCTATCCTCCCTCCCGTGCTCGGTGCGAAGATAAACAGTTTGCGCAGCAAAAACATATCTGGCTCAAACCCTAACAGCCGGCTCGCCACCGTGAAAGCGGTGATAGCGCGGACTGTGTTCAGCATCAGGTCGCACGGGACAGCCTTGGTCTCGAATAGGAAATCTACTAGGAAGGGCTCTGGCGGGAGACGAGTGGCGACACGGAAGAAATCAAAAAAGAGGAGTTCATCTCCTTGTTCACTGAGAGAAGCGACTTCGAGGCGGGCGTCCATCTTGCTCGCTCGATAATAAGCATTGTCAACAGGGAAGTAAGCCATGCCACTTTGTCCGCCGTGTCAGAGTGGCCCAACGAAAGCATAACGGCCTTCATCGGCATTCACATACCAATCGGGCTCCTCCTCCTCCTCCTCCTCTTCTTCAATTACTTCCTCAACGGGAACCGCTACTTGAGGGCCACCCCTCCGGGTTAAGAAGCGAGCAATAGGGACTCTGTCTTGGCCGACTGTTTCTTCTCCAGGGACCATTTCCACCTGGGAGCGGCCAGTCTTCTTAAATCGCCGAGCAAGCGGCAGTCATCCGCCTCACGCGGCTTCTCCAGGCCAAATCTATTGCCTCCACTATTACTCGCCTGTTACCGCTGGGGAGCTCGCCGATCGTGGCCTTGCCCGGAAGCCACCGATCCACGCTTTCACTGAATCCTCCTCGGAAGAGTCGAATATGTCAACCAGGGTCCACGACACGCCTTCGAAGTGTCGGCCCGGCCACAGATCTAATCCCCTCATCACACTCAACACTGATCGAGGGAGACTTTTCGCTGCTAAGCGAATCGTTCCTCCCGCCATAGCTGAAGGCCTCGCGGTCATTATCAGACATGTCGGACATCTACAAAGAGATCGAGGAAGATTGCCATTAGAATTTTACCCGGGCAACAAATGAAGGGAAAAGGAAAGAAACCTTAAGTCTAGGTCAACCCAAAGGGGCCACGCCCGCCTAGCGAGCAGGACCATAGGTTCTATTCCTCGATCTCTACCTAAGGGCGGTCTCATTTACTAAAACCCTAACAAAACCACAGGGGAAGGGAAGGAAGGAAACCGAAAAACCGAAAAACATCAAGAGCACAAGCGGGGGCGAGAACTTCATTGCTTTTTCGAACGGTAGCCTCCAAGTAATCAAGGCCGACGTGAATGCCGCAAGCGCCGACTAGAGAATAGGTACCTAAGCAAATCTGGAGACGGAGAAAAAATACCAATCTGATGAAGCCTTTCGAAATTTCTCTCTCTAAGGGATCACAAGTTTGAAGACGTAAAAGGAAGGAAAGGGATCGAGGCGCCTTTATAGACAAATTTGTGAGCGGTTTGGGGAAAACGAGCTCGGGTCTGCCGGCGCTCGAAATGGGCGCCCATCATGACAGGCATTAAATGCAGCCTCAGGCTTCGTGCCGTCCAATCGCTTCGACTCGACGGCTCACGCGCCGCCCACGCCTGCCACGCCTTGACAAAAGCTTCCTGGACACGCCCCAAGCTCACCCCGCCGAATTCCTTATATTGCTTAAAAAGTCACAAAGTGTTGAAGCCCGTGCGAATATCAAGCTTGAACGCTCCCCGCTCCGAGCATAAATACTCGCCAGACAGGAAGCTAGGGGCCACTGATATACCCGGCCCAAACCGGGTCACGAGCAAGGCACGAGTTAGCATCACGTGCCAATCACGAGCACCATACCCCTGGGGCCCACAGCTCAGCGAGCAAGATGAGAGAGCCAGCGAGCACCGGGCAGCATGACCCTCACTCAAACCTGGGCGGGCAAAGGCCTTGCCTGTCCGACCATAGGCCATGTCCGGGAATCATACTTGCGTAACAAAGGAATCGACTTACTTTGCCCGCACCTAGTCGAGCACCGCCTGCCGCCGACTGGGGCCGATCTTCGAGGCATCGACAAGTTCGGAGATCAATACAAACAGAATAATCGGGCAGAGCCTTGCTCGCTCGAGCACACACCAAGCCGGGGACGCTGACAGCTTGCTTCCTAAGGCAAGTCAAAGGTTTCCATGATCAGGCAAAACACTTGCCTTATCAACTCCTCAGATATCTACGGCCAATGTTAGCCTAGAATCAAGGGATTTCCCTCGATTATCTCGGCAGTTATGGAAACTGAATCCTAAACGGATTCAATCATCTTGAGAGCCTATAAATACCTCTCCATAATCATCAACAAGGTACACACACTTTCTTGAGCCTCGTTACTCTATCAATTTGCTTCTTGACAATCACTCGATACTTACTCTCACGCCGGAGGGGTTTCGCGAGGCCTTGCCTTGCACTTCAACTCAGGTGTTCTTGTGATCTTAACAGGCTCAGGGAAGGTGCTCACAAGCCCAGATATCCTACCCATTTCAAGGACGGCCCAAGCTGTGCACTTTTGCCACATCAAATTGTAACACTAGTGATAACCTTAGTATTTTTGTTTTGTTTATCATGTTATCAGATGAGGGGAAGTTGTTTGGTAATTGGTTATTTATTAGTTAGTTATGTGTCACATTTATGTTATGCAATAAAAAATAAAATAAAAATATTAACCATTGATATAATTATTAGACATAATTAAGTAAGTGATTTAATTTTGATACGAGTTCTAGGGCTACTAAATTTGATATGAAAATATGGGTAGATGTGATTTGGGAAATTATGGAAACTCTACTTTGATCCGTATATAAATAACACTGGTTATGGTCCTGGCATTTTATTCTCCCCATCAAAAAACAAAATCAAGATACCATTAGTAATTGTAATTCAGAGATTTAATCAATCCCTTTTCGCTTGGTGAGACATTTCGCATATTTAGGTATTTTGTTAATTCTAATAAATTAGCTATGTATTTAGGTATTTTGTTAATTCCAAAACATATGTAATTATTCTTTAATGATACAAAACATGATGTAATTATTCTAGAGATTTTTGTATTACTCTAAAATGATTATGTGAATTTATATTTGTGTATGTTAAATAAATTGTACATAGGTGTGCCCAAAACCGATGGGGTCTTATTGAAAGAATCAAGGTGTTACATGTTGGGTAAAACCCTATACAATCTTACAGAATAAAATATAAAAGGAAAACAAAACCGTTAAGCTTCTGGTTGCAGAGGACTTGTGAAGTCTACCGGTGACTTGGTACGAAGTCTGCTGGTGGCTTTCTGCAAGTCTGCTGGTGGCTTTGAACCAAGTCGGCTGGTGAAAGTCTGTTGGTAGCATTGAACTAAGTCTTCTGGTAAATGTCTGCTGGTAGCTTTGAACTAAGTCTTCTGGTGAAGGTCTGTTGGCGGAAGTACTGCAGGTCTACCGGTGGAAGACTGATGTCTGCTGGTGAAAGGAAAGTGTGACCGAGGCCTGTGTAACACACAGTTTCCTTGAAACATTATTCGTCTTACTCCCTATAAGTACGTGGAGTTCTTATTCGGGACGATCGTCTCCCAGGATACAGAGTACTTTTTAAGGATATACATTTAAGAGTAGGACTATCAATTAAGGTGTAAGTCATTGAATAGAAGTGGGAATGATAATTGATAGTATGTAGACTTATAAGTAGTCACATATTACCAACTAACACCAACAATCATCTATAGACTGTTTGGTGGGCATGTGGTAGACCGAGTTGATCCAGATACTCGATGAGCCAGTCTCTCAAGGCTCAGGTCGTGAGAAAATGTTGTTAGACCGAAACCACGATCGGAAATATGGGGAAAATGTAGGCTCATAGGTGGCCATCTACTTCAAACTAACACCATCCATTATCCACGGGCTTGTGATTAGCCTAGTTCACTCAGGTAGGTTGCAAGTCATGTCCTCGGGCTCTCGGGGTATAGATCATGACTAAAAAATGATTAATTTAATTTCTAAAAAATAAATTAGAAAGTGAATAATTTTTTTTCAAGACAGAATACATGGGATTGAAGCTTTAACGCATCGAACAGAAACCACACTATATGACTATGTTATGTAAACCGACCATTAAAAGCCAAGGGATGAAGAAAAAAAATCACTAGAAAAAGTGTTCAAAAGTTCCTAACTTTGGTCCCTACAAAACACAAACAAAAATCAAATATTAATAACCACTTCCAGACCCAGTCTACCCTCTCCCCCCCCAACCCCACCATTATAATAAAAGTATTTAAAGTCCCACCCACTTTGTAAGATAGATGAATGGTTGGCATCAACTGAGGTACACATCCTCATCCACTTAAGTTTTACTTAATTAGGAAGAAATACTCATCTCATCTTTATAACACCTAAAAAGTCACAAGATTCCACCCACTCATCTTTTCTCATTGCCTCTGCCTTTACATTTGTCTAAGTTTAACTATGTAAATGGTTTTGTTTGATTTGGTTTAGACCAAAAACATAAAGTAAATCACTCGTTTTAATTTGATTTATTTTAAATTTTTTGATTCAGATAAATAATAGTATGAGATTATATATCTGATGATATATATATATATATATATATATATATATATATAAAGAGAGAGAGAGAGGTGAAGAAATAGATCGAGAGAGAGATGGGAGAGCTTACCATGGCTGACCAGTGAGATGAGAGAGAAGGTCGGTGAAACGATGACGGTGCGATGAGAGAAAACGACAGTTACTAAGTTGAAGGTGAAGAAGCGGTGGCTACTTAGATGGATGATGGAGCATGTTGACCCCGAAAGTGGAGAGAGATGTATGACCAAGTGTAAATGTGAATTAGTGTTTGGTTAATTACTTTGGTCGTGGGTATCACTGTGGAAAATGTACAAAAAATTATAGGAGAAATTGAGGGCCGGTCCTCTTTTTCAAATATTTAACCTCTTCATTTCAATGTTTTTTCTCATCAACTGTTAAAGTCATTTTTCAAAAAAATATTCATAAAATGTCTCTATAATCTTCTTCCACAACTCCAGTGAGTTTGAAAATCACGATTGTGCGCAATGAAACGGGAATCGACCTTCCCGATCAGGTAAATAGTTTTTTTTTATTCATGAAATACGAAACTATAATGGATCTGTGCTGGGTTGAAAGATTTTTCAATTGAAACGAAGGCAAAAAAGGAGGAGAAAGAAGAAGGCTTACGACGAAGGAGATTAAAGAAGAAGATAGAGGACGTGGTCTGGTTCATTATGATTTTGTATCGTGGTGCAAAAATTAATTCATCGCGTTGCCAAATTGGAAACTTATGAATCACGGTGCAAAAATTGTTTCATCGCGGTGTAAAATTGGATTAGGTAATTAAAACTTATGTATCGCAGTGCAAAAATTATTTTATTACGATGTAAAATTGGATTATGTATTTAAATTGATGTATCGCGGTGCAAAACTTAATGCAGCGCGATGCACTAAGTAAGTGACATCTGTAACATGCATTTGGTTCATTAAGGGCATCGTAATTATTTTTCCCCAAAAATGACTTTTTACAATTGAAATAAAAACATGGGATTGAAGCGATTGAAAAATTGAAAAAGAAGGCCGCCTGAATTTCACCCAAAATTATAATATGTTAGTATATGCACAATATATGGGGCCAACCCTGGGCATAGTCCTTCTAGACGGTTGCCTAGGGCCTCCGATTTTTTACACCAAAAAAGGGCCTCCTAATCTCAGTTTTTAACTTAATATATATAAATCATAATTAGTGATTATTTTGTTAATTAATTAATAGTTAACTTTTAGATTTTGTTTACTCCATCCGTCCCAAAATTATTGTCATGTTTTCTTTTTTTGAATGTCCCAAATTTTTTTGTTTAGTTTAAAACTTTTCTTTTTAAGACCACATTTTTAACGTTCGGCTCTTAATTTTTCTTCTTACTTTAATTATGAGCCACATGAATATGAGTTTTTAAGAAAACTACAAATCATACCAATATTAATAATCAAGTCAATTATTTTTCCTTAATCCGTGTATCGGATCAAACTTGACAAAATTTTGAGACAGAGGTAGTGTTTTTTATTGTGAATAATTTTGTTTTTAAATAGTTATTAGTTAGTGTGTCTATATAAGGGTGTCATTGTTTATTAATGTCTTTTTTTTTTCATGTGCGTAACGTTTTATTAGCTTTTAAAGAACTTTAAAATAAGGGTATGAGAAAAAAAATAAAAAGAAAAATAATTGATTTGGTCTTAAACCAAAACTTTTAATATTTTTAGCACGTAATCCCTTCGTTTTCAAATTATTGTCCACTTGTCATTTTTCATCTGTTCTTAAATAATTATCCTCTTTCAAAACTTTCCTTTTTAAGAAAAACAATTTTATCATTTTACCTTACTTTTTCTACCTACTTTAATTATGGTCACATACTCATGGGCATTAAAGGAAATCACACATTTCACTAATATTTATAATCCAGTCAATTCGTTTTTCTTAAACGGTATGTCAGATCAACTCAAACAATATTTTGAAAACAGATGGAATATATGGTTAAGGCCACGTTTTTTGAGTTCGTCTAGGACCCCCAAAATCTCAGAGCCAGTACTGACAATATATATATATATATATATATATATATATATATATATATATATATATATATATATATATATATTAAAATGGTGGTTAGACTCAATTTGATTCGATTTGACATCAAAAAGTACAAATAGAACCGATTGATTTATAATATTTTTCAAACCTAAACTGAAGTTTTCTAACTCAAAATCGAACCACACTGGTCGATTCTATTTAATTTTGCGATTTGGTGATTCAAGCATACACTCCAATCTATGCTAGTGTGTGCTAGAACTACACCAGAGACGTCGTTCAACTGGCTAAGGAGTTGTATATATAAATATTTGCTCGACTAAATTAATTCTCCGTGAATCCACTTCATAAGATTTGGTTGATTGGATTAATTCATCTCGAGTCCCCTAAACAAGCTTTGCAAGAAAATTTCTTCAAGTTTCTGATCTTAAGTCTCGTCTAGAGTACGTGCGCAAGGGATTTCTTCCTCATATCTCGTGAACCAGCATTTCAAGTGATTCCTCATTAGCTCGAAAAAATTGGATGAGCACACACCTGGTGAGGCCTATTATGGCCAAACCCGAGTAAATCTTGAGTGCAATAATAATTGAGTAAGTTTCATGTAAGACCGTCTAACGAATCTTAATTTGTAAAGCGGAGTTCCACTCTCTCATAGCTTAATTTACCAACACACGGTAGATCGATAAAAGGGATTCGTCTTCCAAAACAATAAGTAATTAATTTTCATTGATCAGAGTTTTCTTAGAATTTGGTTTTTCATTCTTTTGTTCATTCAGAAAAGTTACATTAAAATAAACCTCACAAAAGCAGTAAGGGTACTCTCGTCATATTCAAAAAAGAAAAAGACAGAATTTGTAACTTCAATTTTGGTTCAAGTTGAGTGACCAAAGTATTAATATATTTAAATTTAAATATTACTCCCTCCGTCCCTAAATTATTGTCCTAGTTGACCCGGCGCACAGATTAAGAAAAAACAATTGACTTGATTATTTATATTGGTTTAATGTGTAGTTTCCTTTAAAGCTCATGTGTATGTGACTCATAATTAAAGTAGGGTGAAAAAGTAAGGGTAAAGTGGTAAAAGTGATGTTCTAAAAAGGTAAGTTTCAAAGTGGACAATTATTTTGGGACGGACGAAAAAGAAAAGGAGGACGATAATTTAGGGACGGAGGAAGTAGTATATTATATATTTTCCTTTAAAACTCATGTATAAATAAGATCCATCAATAAAATAGCAAGAAAATTAAGTGCAAAACGATAAAATCACCTTTTTAAAAAGATAAAATTAAAACGTAAACTTTTTATTTGAAACCGACAAGATACAAAAAGTTGGACTCTTTTTAAAAAATAAAGTGAGTAATTCCTTTCGTGGTAAAAATTTAGGAAAGAGACGGCTCCTTAACCTAACACATTCGTGTGTTAATGAGTTGAATTATGGGTAAATGAACCTTTACTTTACAAATTAAGATTCGTAAAGCGATCAAACAAGAAATCTTACTCTTCCTTCATATATGAAGTAGCTTTCTGTGGTGACTAGTTACATGATGATCTTTCCAACACCCAGAGCCTCCTTCATTTAGCTTAATCCCTTCATAGGTAGATAGCTTTCTGAAGTGACTCACTCATTGACTTGTTCCATGATCTTTGATCCACGGCAAAACGTTTTTTTTTTCAATCTATGAATGCAAAATTTATTCATAGGTGGCTTTATGCGGTCACTTGTTAACTTTTCCAACGCCAGGAGCCTTGAATTTGATTATAGAATTTAACTTTAATTCTCAATTTGGTCACCATATTATTGTGAAACATCCGCTAAGCTTAACCTGTTACTCCCTCCGTCCTTAAATAATCGTCCTAGTTGACCCGGGCACACTTTAAAAAAAAATAATTAACTTGATTATTTATATTGGTTTAATATGTAGCTTCCTTTAAAGCTCATGTGTATATGACTCATAATTAATATAGAGTTAAAAAGTAAAGATAAAATGGTAAATATGATATTCTAAAAAGGTAAGTTTCAAACTGGACAATTATTTTGGGACGGACAAAAAAAAAAGGAGGACGATAATTTAGGGACGGAGGGAATATGTTTTTTCATAGTTTGAAGACATTCAATAAGGTTGCTTAAATCATTTTTATCTGTTATGTTGGACGAAAGTCTTTAAAATACCAAAAATACCCTTACTGATATCACAATTTGACATTAAAGCCTTGAATCACCATTGCAGCAGACGAGTTCAAGGTTTCATTATTCAATTTCGAGGAATTTCTCTGTTAAAACAAAGAATCTGAATCTACTACATCCTAGTAAATTTGACCCAAATGCCCAGATCCAAAGAAAAATAAAAAATTCCAAAACGAAATACAATAATAATAACTAAAAATCAATCATAAGAAGTTAAGAACATATGAAGAAGTGGGTATAAAAAAATTAGAATTTAATCTTTTATATAATGCAAAAATCGTAACTATGAAACTCTTGTAAGTGACGAAACCCTAAATTGTTTCAAAATGGGATCAATCCAAATATTCAATGCATTAAATAAAGTCCGCATTTGAGGTTTGAAAACGGAATAGCAGTAATAGGGGATTTCACCCCTTTCCCGTCGGGAGGTAGCAGCACAGCACTACTCTTATTTGTTGATTCTTCAAGTCTGGTGCAAGCTATAGAACTTCTTCCTCTAAAGATCTATCGCATGTGGGGAACTCAATTCTAAACAGAGAGATGTACTTACAAAAACTACCTCGAAATATGTGATCCAATTCATTCTCTCACTTGTTGAAATACCCGAGAGATCATTACAGAACCATCAAATAAATCCCAAATGGAGTATAACATTTCAAGTGATTTTCAATCTCTAACAACAAAGACTGAACTTTCTTGAAAATGCATAAAATTAAGTTGGAGAGAGGGGGGAGAGAGATGAGGGAAGGGGGAGTTTGTGAATTGGGTTGATGATGTGGTGCTAGTGGCGGAGATTACAAACCCACACCACTCAAATTAAGGAGACAATGTCGTGGTGCTAATGGTAGTACCATTACCGAGAAGACGAGCAACAAACTTTCAAACACTTTCCATTGTCTCCTCCCTCCTCCGCCACATAGCCACTATTAAGTCCTCCCTCTGCCACCACTCTCCGCGACGCAACTGCCTGTACCACCCAAGCCCTCATTTTATAACCCTATCTTAAGGAGTCATAGGCTTGATTGTCAAGCTCGATTCTATCCAAACATGCGTCATGTATAGAATGGGTGGAGATCTCATTTGGGTGGAGCTTTGATTTATAAAATCAGGGAGAAGAAGAGAAGGTATGAGAAAAAATAAAAAGATTAAATCGAATGTATTTTCGGGGTTTTAGAATTAATTTAAGTTTTTCATTCAAAAATTAGACAAAATAATTAACGTGACACGTTTGATAAGAGTCCAGATCTCCAGTACCTTGTGTGTATCACTGGTATACCACTTTTTATCTCAATCATTGCATTTCAACTATTGCATCTTAATCAATGATTGAGATAAAAAGTGATACACCAGTGGTACACACAAATAGTACAGGAGATCTGGACTCCATTTGATAAAGGGAGTTATTTATAATTTGACAAATAACTGCTGTATCTTGACTTGGAAATCAATCCGGATAGCTTGGTCAATAGACCAAATCCAATCGACGCATGACCGTTGGGTTTGATCATTCCCAACCAGCCAAGCAATAGACCCAAAATATTTTATAACTTATATAGTACACCCTTGAAATCAATAGACCAAACCAAAATGTTTTAAAACTTATATAATACACCCTTGAGTCAATAGACCCAAACTGTTTTATAACTTATATTAATATAGTACACCGACCTTAGCTAGATAATTCTTGTTCACGGTAAGCACTGGATTGCGGTTTGTAGTAATATCTTTATAACAAACATTACATTAACAGTTAAGTCGTTGTAGTATAGTGGTAAGTATTCCCGCCTGTCACGCGGGTGACCCGGGTTCGATCCCCGGCAATGGCGTTATTTTTTCTTTTAATCTGAAAACTTACCTACTCTTTTAATTTCTGAAAGCTTCACTTGGATGAGTTCAATCCCGACAACAGCATTTTACTCTTTTAATCTCCGAAAGCATAATTGTAAAAATACTAGTACTCTTGTCTGTGCCGATGACACGGTGCCAGTTTTAGAATTTGTCAATAAATGAAATAATGTGGAAATGAACCTAAATACCTAACAAAATAAAACATTTTACTTCGATATTTATTTTATAAGAAAACCAAGAAATAAATATTTTATTTGTAACTATTGTTAAAATACAAGAAGAAAATTTTATTGTTTTCTCAATAACGAAAACTCAGTCTTCTTCTTATTGGGGGTTTTTGCTTAACTTTGTAAACATGAGATGCATTAATTTTGTCAATTATTTCCACCTACACATGAGACAAAGAAAATTCAAACATATTCAATTAACCAAATCTTCTGCTTCATCTATAAAACTCGAATCCTACCACATATTATCATACAAAATCTAACAGGTGAACGAATATACATTTGATCCAAATTAATCAACCATAAAATCTAAAAAAATGACAATTAAATCAATGGAAATCAATACACATACCCCAACAAACAAAACCACAACAATGAGAAGATGTCCAACATTCTATAAAAATAAACTCATGTCCGACACGGTGCCAGTAAGAGCGTGGTCAATGTATGAACCGAGCATGATGAAAAAAATTAATTAAGAAACTACAACTAAATATTTGTAAAACAGTAAGGGTCTTTTTGCCCGAAATGGAGGGATTAATTAATAATTTGTACACGAAACTGCGGGTCGACAAAAAAAACGGGCCGGAAAAAAACTTATGATTTTTTTATTTGTATAAGAAATTGCGGGCCGGAAAAAATTTAAATTGCCGAACAAAAAAACAGGTCTGACAAAAATTAAATTGATTAAGTTAAAACTTATCGCGGGACTAAAATTAAATTGATTAGTTATACACATTAAAACAATAAATCTAAGTAAAACAATATCCGTAAAACCATAAAACAATAAATGTAAAACTGTAAAACCGTAAATAATAAGTAAGCCGTAGAATATATCTTTATTGGAACAATTATCTATTTTTGAAAGAAAAATAAGCAGTAAAATTGGAAAAAGTAACTGTCTTTCACACGTTTACAATTTAGATTAAATGTAGAGCGTAGGATTGCAGTAAAAGAATTAACCTCAGCCTGTAATTAGCATTTACCAATTACACACGTGTTTTGGGATCTCTGTGTCTATGACACTGTGCCAGTATATATGATTTCGTCAATTCAAATGACTGTACCTAAATAGAAGGTGCTATTTAAAAAATATTACATGCAGTTGGGGGTACATTGATTCATGTGATAGTTGAGGGACTGATATTTTATAAGGGGTGATTGTTCAAAAGACTAATCGCAGTGTGTGACTTTGTAATATGAAGATAAAATATAGGGAGAAGAAAAAGGGGTGACTACTCATAATATTAATTGTAGGGGGTTAAAAATGGATAACTACTCACACATGTGAATGTGAAGGTGAATCTCAACTGTTAAATTTTTAAAGATAATTTAATCTCAACCTCTGAATAGTTTTAGTCAATTACCTAGTTGTTTTATAAGAAAATCTAATTCTAGTCAATTGCCTAGTTGTTTTATAAGGAAACTTAATTCTAACATTATAAGGAAACCAGAAGAGGAGGTTAACCAAATAAATGACAGCCATAGGATGATAGTAAAATAAATAAATCCTGACCTCTGAATAGCCCTAGTCAATTACCTAGCTTCTTTTTAATATAGACTAGTACTCTTACTCGTACCAATGGCACGGCGTAAGTTTGAGAATTTATCAATAAATGAAATAATGTGGAAATGAACCAAAATACCTAACAAAATAAAACATTTTACAGTGATATTTATTTTATAATAAAAACCAAGAAATAAATATTTTAATTGTAACTAGCTACTGTTAACATACAAAAAGAAAATGTTATTGTTTTCTCAATAACGAAAATTCAATCTTCTTCTTCTTGGGGTTTTTGCTTAACTTTGTAAACATGAGATGCAATAACTTTGTTCATTATTTCCACCTACACATGAGACAAAGAAAATTAAAACATATTCAATTAATCAAAATTTCTTCTTCATCTACAAAACTCAAATCCTCCCACATATTATTATACAAAATCTAACAGGCAAACGAAAATGCATTGGATCCAAATTAATCAACCCTAAAAGTTAAAAAAAATTGCAATTAAATCAATGGAAACCAATACACATACCCAACAAACGAAACCACAACAATGAGAGATGTCCAACATTCTATAAAAATAAACTCATGCTCGTGCCGATGGTACCGGTGCCAGTAAGAGCGTGGTCAATGTATGAACCGGACATGATGAAAAAAAATTAATTAAGAAACTACAACTAAATATTTATAAAACCGTAAAGACTTCTTTGCCCGGAACGGAGAGATTAATTAATAATGTGTACACGAAACTACGGGCTGACCAAAAAAACGGGCCGGATGAAACTTATGAATTTTTTAATTTGTATAAGAAATTACGGGCCGAAAAAAAATTAAATTATCGAACAAAAAAACGGGCCGGACAAAAATTAAATTGATTAAGTTAATTACGATAACAGTTAAAAGTTAAAAAAACAAATATTTCAAATTACAAAACTTACGATTTTTTTTATTTGTATACGAAATTGCGGGTCAGAAAAAACTTAAATTGATTAAGTTAATTAAGATGATACTTAAAAATAAGATAAATAAAATACAAATATTCAAAACTTACCGCTTGACTAAAATTAAATTGATTAGTCATGTACGTTAAAACAATAAATCTCAGTAAAACAACATCGGTAAAATCATAAAACAATAAATGTAAAACTGTAAAACCGTAAATAATAAGTAAGCCGCAGATATGCCTTTATTGGAAAAGTTATCTATTTTTGGAAAAAAAAAACAGTAAATTTGGAAAAAGTAACTGTCTTTCACACTTTTACAACTTAGATTAAATGTAGAACGTATAATTACAGTAAAAGAATTAATCTCAGTCTGTAATTAGCTTTTACAAATTACACACGTGTTTTGGCATCTCTGTGCCTATGGCACGGTGTCAGTATATATGATTTCGTCAATTCAAATGATTGTACCTAAATATAAGGTGCTATTAAAAAAAATTACAGTTGAGGGGTACATTGTTTCAAGTGATAATTGAGAAACTAATATTTTATAAGGGGTGATTGTTCAAAAGACTAATCGTAGGGTGCGACTTTGTAATATGCAAATAAAATATAGGGAGAAGAAAATGGGGTGACTATTTATAATATTAATTGTAGGGGGTTAAGAATTGATAACTACTCACACATGTGAATGTGAGGGTGAATCTCAACCGTTAAATTTTTAAAGATAATTTAATCTCAACCTCTGAATATCCTTAGTCAATTATCTAGTTGTTTCATAAGGAAATCTAATTCTAACAGTATAAGGAAACTCATAAATAAATATTTTAATTGTAACTATTGTTAAAATACAAAAAGAAGTTTTCTCGATAACGAAAACTCAGTCTTTTTCTTCTGGGAGGTTTTGCTTAACTTTGTAAACATGAGATGCAATAAATTTGTCAATTATTTGCACCTACACATGAGACAGAGAAAATTCAAACATATTCAATTAACCAAATTTTCTGCTTCATCTACAAAACTCGAATCCTCCCACATATTATCATACAAAATATAACATGCGAACGAAGATGCATTTGATCCAAATTAATAAACCCTAAAAGCTAAAAAATGGCAATTAAATCAATGGAAACAAATACAAATACCCCAACAAACGAAACCACAACAATGAGAAGATGTCCAACATTCTATAAAAAATAATACCGTGCCGGATGTACGGTGCGAAAGCGTGGTCAATGTATGAACCGAACATGATGAAAAAAAATTAATTAAGAAACTACAACTAAATATTTGTAAAACCGTAAAGGCCTTTTTGCCCGAAACGAAGGGATTAATTAATAATTTGTACACAAAACTGCAGGCCTACCAAAAAAACGGGACGGACAAAACTTATGAATTTTTTTTATTTGTATAAGAAATTGCGGGTCGAAAAAAAAATTAAATTGCCGAACAAAAAAACGGACCGGACAAAAATTAAATTGATTAAGTTAATTACGATAACAGTTAAAAAGAAAAAAAAACAAATATTTCAAATTACAAAACTTACGATTTTTTTATTTGTATACGAAATTGCGGGTCAGAAAAAATTAAATTGATTAAGTTAATTAAGATAATAATTAAAATGAAAAAAATTAAAATACAAATATTGAAAACTTACCATTGGACTAAAATTAAATTGATTAGTTATGCACGTTAAAAAAATAAATCTCAGTAAAACAATATCGATAAAACCATAAAACAATAAATGTAAAACTGTAAAACCGTAAATAATAAGTAAGCCGTATAATATGTCTTTATTGGAACAATTATCTATTTTTAGAAGAAAAAGAAGCAGTAAAATTGGAAAAAGTAACTGTCTTTCACACATTTACAATTTAGATTAAATGTAGAACGTAAGATTACAGTAAAAGAATTAATCTCAACTTATAATTAGCATGTACCAATTACACACGTGTTTTGGCATCTCTGTGCCTATGACACGGTGCAAATATATATGATTTCGTCAATTTAAATGATTGTACCTAAATAGAAGGTGCTATTTAAAAAATATTACAGTTGGGGGATACATTGCTTTAAGTAATAGTTGAGGGATTGATATTTTAGAAAGGGTGATTGTTCAAAAGACTAATCACATGGTGCGACTTTGTAATATGAAGATAAAATATAGGAAGAAGAAAAATTGGTAACTACTCATAATATTAATTGTAAGGGGTTAAAAATGGATAACTACTCACACATGTATGTAAGGATGAATCTCAATAATCTCAGCCTATGAATAGCCCTAGTCAATTACCTAGTTGTTTTATAAGGAAACTTAGTTCTAACCGTATAAAGAAACCCAGAAAAGAAAGTTACCCAAATAAATAACAGCCGTAGGATGATAGTAAAATAAATTAAATCCTGACCACTGAATAACCCTAGTCAATTACCTAGCTTCTTTGTAATATAGATTTTTAAAAAGAAAAAATTATTTTATTTTATTTTTTTTAAAAGGTTGAAAGAAATATAAACCAAGCATCAACATGTAAATTTTAATTATTTAATGCCTTAAAAAACTAAAATTATATATATACAATATCTTTTAAATAATATGTCAAGCAAATAGTATCTATATATAATGAGGGTTTAATCATATCAAACCTCTCAAACAAATGGTGTAAGAGTTTGATCACCCAACCTCTCGATTGAGAATAGTTAAATACAAGACTGGTACTTGTTATTTCTAAAACCAACTGAATGAAACAGGACAATAATTTAAAATTTAAAATAGTTTAAAAAGGACCCATCGAAGCACCATAATTACACAATGAAAAAATAACAAATAACAGAGAGGTAATGAAATAAAATAATGATTTTAAATTAAGTTTACATAATCAAAGGAACATATTGGCGCCCTTCACCTTGGGGCTCCAAGAGTGCTTTTCTCAACATAACTATAAACAATCTTCCTCTCTTTCCAATAATACCCACCCCCCCTTTTTTCCTTTAAAATTAGTAACTTGGTTTACCCAAGGAAAATACTAAAAGAAAAATGAAAGAACATCAAAAGTTACAAAGCCCATTTAGTTTCCAACAGAAATGAAACTTTCTAACAGGTCGAAATATTGAGGGAAAAAATATTAAACCTAGAATTATGGAAACACTAGAAGAAACATGCCCAGCCCCAAACTTAGACTAGGTTTCTTCCTCATCATGCTCCAATGTAATAAACAATAAAATGATAAAAATTGAATGGATCTTTCTGAAACTTTTCAGCCTTGTTCTTGTAGTAAAAAACCCCCTTCCTTCCTTTCCCAACTTTCGCCGCCGCCACCACCCCCCACCAGCCAAAAATGCCCCAAAAAAATATATACCTCCTACACCTTTAGTCTTGTTGTAGTATCTTCTAGAACCGAAATGAATTTTTCATCTCATTGCTAGGCCACGAGCTGATCAAGTTGCATCTGCTCAAGCCAAGCACCTAAAACTGAATGATCAATCGAATCAGCTTGGGAGCTGGGTTTAGAACCCTCACCGGATGGTGCGGCGCCGTTAGGTGGGGCTGCCAACTTATTTTTCATCATCTCTGGTGGTGATTCCTTCACAAGAGATTGCACCCATGAAAGATCGGGCTCCTCTCCATTGTTATTGAGCTCAAATGAAGATGACCTTCGCATCTTGCCAGTTTCCTCTCCTCCTCCATTCATAGACCAGTCTACTTTCCCAGTTGGAGATCCCCATTTAGACCAAGAATTGCTCACTGGTTGAGGTGATCCAACCATGGGCATGCTGTTGTTTGTACAAAGATCACGGGAGCTGAGGCTGCGTAGCTGTTGATGCTGCTTCTCACGCTGAGCAAAAGCAGAGAGCCTGGCACTCATTGGAGATATAGGCTCCATACTTCTAGGTGACATTCTTCCAGGAGAGGGGAGACCATAGGGGGCCTGAAATAGTGGGTGATCAACATTCTTGGGAGAAAAAACATTAGTATTGATTGGAGAAAGTATGCTCTGTTGCTGCTGAAACTGGTTGAGAACAGCTGACTTGTGTGACGGAGAAAAAACACCAGCAGAAGCGGCTGCTTGGTCAGAATATCTAGGAGAAGAGGAAAGCTCAGCTGAAAACAGGTCTTCAAGGTTTGAAGGAGTGAGTGTTTTAGAACGAGCAGAACGGTTTAAGGAGAGAGAACTAGGACGGGACTGCGAGAAACAGGCCAAGTCGTTCAAAAGAAGTTGATGTGCATCAAAATCATGTAACATGCTCAAATCTTCAGGTGGAATATCTCGAGCACTGAGGGATGATCTCAGGCGACTTGATTGGAGGTTGCTCCCAGGGAGATGAAGAGTTGGAACATTAGGTTGAGGCCAACCAACAGAAGAATGTGAAACCCCATTGGCGGATGGTGACATGGACTGATTGAATGCAGAAGGAGACATGGCAGAGACAGAAGATGGGGAACCAGGCAGAAGGCTCAGAGCAGCAGCCATATCCATGACACTAACACCAGCAGCAGCTGATCTAGGCGAAGGCACAGCAGACCCAGTAGACACGCACAAAGGGCCTAAGCTCCTCGGGTGTGTGGGCAAAAAGCAGACCCGTCGAGCACAGCTTGTGCCATCCTTGCAAAGACGTGTACGGTATTGAGCTGGGTGTAGCCAGCACTCAAATACACCATGGGCATACTCACACATATCTCCCCTTCTACAAGCACCTTTCCTGAAATCTGGGCAAGGCACACAGCTGTAGTGGTACTTCCTTGGGTCCCTTCTGCGGGCATTCTCACCCGGTGAACAAAGGACACTCGGTCCAGTCATGGGAGTATGCCCTAGAGCAAGGACGGACTTTGAAGGAGAACATCCGGAACTCATCAGTGGAATAGATGCTGTTCTTGATGTCAGGTAAAGATGGATCGATAGGGTACTCTTTCTTTTCTGACACAGAATTTGCAGGTAGGTCATTAAACTTGCACATCATTGGGGAAGATATCAACTCTGATGGAGAACAAGGGGACCCAATATCTGATGAAGAAAGGGTTGGCGAGGTGGAGTTTGAAGCAGTGATGGAGACACGTAGCTTGCACTCACTAACAGAGGATGCATCAGAAACATTGTTCATGAGCAGTGCTTCAAGAGATGCTCTAATAGCTGGCAGCTTTGGAGGGACCACAATAACATCAACTGCACGCTGACCATTGGCATCCTCAATATTCGGATCAGCGCCAACTGAAAGGAGCAGCTTAACAGCATCAACCGCATTAAGAGAGCCACCAGAGGCAGCACAATGAAGGGCAGTACACTTGTCCGGACCACAAGAGACATTAACATCAACTTCTGGCAGAGAGATAATCAACTTCAGAACATCAACGCTGCCATAAGTGGCAGCAACCATCAACGGAGTTCTATGCTCCAGGACTATTTGCTTTGAACCCTTCTTGCGCACATACCAGAGCCCAACCTCAACTATGCCAGAAGCATCACGATCAATGGATCGTTTGAAACCCTCAAAATCATTATTAGCAGCAAATTCAAGCAGACTGGAAAAAGAATCTTCAGTCTCCACCGTTAATTGATTCATGTCTTGTGAATCAGAATTGATCTCTGTCGACGAATTGGAAGTGGATTTGGTTTTCTCAGGGCCACTACACATACTTCAACAGCTGCCAACCAAAAGCACAAAACTAGGTCAGATCAGTCGGCTCAAACCACAGGAAACAATCCAAATCAGACAACCCACAGAAGCACAGTTGGCTAATGAAGAATTCTCTCAGTCCCACATAAAAATAGCTGCATTTGACAAGTAAGTCATTTCAATATTATACCAATGAATCTCTATATTACCATTAAATTGCACTAAGATAATTCTTTTACTTGATACAAAAAGAGAGATTTAGAAAAAAGATGAAAGATCTAACGCTAAAATTTTAAAAAAGCAACTCTTTTTTATTGATTTGGCAGCCAAAATTAGCACACATTTGACCTCAGACCTAGAAGAAAAATCACACACTAGAACTCCTCAAAGCAGGCAAAATCTAAATCTGAAGCTGAATAACAAAAACCATTTAAAAAAATCGACTGATGAAAAAGTAAATAAAACATAAACACATACTGACTAAAAATCCCTCTTATGAAATAAGGATGGCATCATCCCCAACTAAGGATGTTCATGTTGGACAAAAAGTACTACCAAGAATCTGAAGCTGAATAACAAAAATTATCAAAAAAAGTCAACTGATGAAAAAGTAAATAAAACACAAATATACACTGAATAAACAGAAAAACGCACCTATCTCCTGCACAACATATATATATATAGGTTGCTAAATTCCCTTAACAATTTCAGCTACTTGAAAGATCAATTGAACATTTGAAATACTTGATAGAACAAGCAAAGCAAGACTTGGTCTTCAGTAGTTTATTGGCAAATTTCTTTCTAGCACGTCTATAATCAGCTGTCCTAACAATGAAAAATGAACAATAAATAAAGTAAAAAAGATTTCAAAAATCCCCAAAAAGTTAAGTCTTCTCATTCAACAATCAAGCTATAAGAGAAGCCATTAAATTCTTGATATCCCAAAAAATCACACCATATCCAGCAACAAACAAATATGGTTTAAAAAGATTTGAGTCATAAAAACCCGATTGAATTACTAAAACATAGATCATCAAATGTCATCTCATTTCCCAATCAATCTTAGTATACAACCTTAAACCTCGAATCTAGGCAGTAACAAAAATACCCAAATTCAAAGATTTACAAATATGAAAATGAAGTGTATAAAGATTATCATAAATCACTGTAAGTCTATAACACAACGGGTTCAATAGTTAATTTTACTGTAAAAATAAGAGGTTAAATAGGAAGAAAGATTAAAAGTAGTGAATGACAAAAGCTGATCTGAATAACTTACCGGCGAATCAGAAGGTTGAGAGTTTAAATCAGCTCAAGAGTGAAGTGTTTACGGATCGGGAGGAGAGTATAAAAACAGCAAAAAGCATGTTTTTGGTAAAGTTAGCCTGAAGATCGCGACGAAAACTGGAACCAAATCGCTTCCATAATCTTCTTCATTGTCGAAAAAGAATTCATTCTCTAAGTTTACTCGAAAACGATGTTGGTCGATTCGATACAACCGATGATGAGAGAGAAATGTGTATATATATATAAATATAAGCTTATATATGTATAGAGAAAGAAATACAACGAAAGCGAAGGGCTTCGTAGAGAGAGAGTGAAGAGAGAAAAAGCGTGAAAGGTAGACACAGAAAGAGGTGTGTAACGTCTCGAAATTGAAATGCAAATGAAATGTAGGTGAATTTCATTTGAAGAAAATTTATAATGTGCTTTGAAATGCACGCGAAATGAAGTGGAAATGAGAGTCAAATGTAGAGATTTTTCAGACTGTGGGAAAGGACGGGTTTGGCCGGTGAAAAGAGAAGGGGTTTGCCTGTTGAGTTAGGTAATGGTCAGAGAGGTGGTGACCGGTTCTAAAGGTGGGTAGGTTAAGTCTCCGAGCGTGACTTTGGTCGACTTAAGTGGATTGAAATTTGGGTTTCGCGTCCGCCAATGAGATGAGGGGGGAAGAAAATTAGAACGGACGTCAGGGAAATTATCAATCGAGGTTTATTGTGGGGTCAAATCAAGTGGAAAAAAGGCGTGGAGCGCCCAGGACAGAAATTTTGATATTGTCTGAAATTCCAAATTTAAGGTTTTATAGTATATTATAGTAATAGTAAATAACAAAAACGCTGGAAAAATTGTATTATGAGTATATTTTATATAATTTTAATCTCTTTTATCAAATAAATTATATATTGGTGTATTGAGTTGTTATACGATTTTACAGGAGACTCACTTTTTATAAATAATAATAATTCCTAAATAATTGTATAATATGTAATTTAAAAAAATCGTATGTATGCAAGACCATTAATAAAATATTAAAAAAAAATAAAGAAAAAAGAAAAAAGTGATTACCTAAGAAGAATGTTTATAACCAAGACTATTTTTTTGGAACGACTAAAGATGCAGGATAATTATTTATAAATAAAGGGGGTAACTTTTTTTAATATAGTAAAGTAGTGAAAATTTCCATTTTCTCTGTTTTATGATTATTGAGGTTATAATACTTCATTACTAAAAAATAGAAAAATGAACTATTTTAAAATACAATGAGGAGCATTTAAAAAGAAGTGAGTTTTATTTTTTAATTCGTGAAAAAACATAAAGTGAATGTCATTAGTAATTCAATAGGATACACCGAATAACTGTTGAATTTAAAAATATTCTTATATTTAAAATTAGATCAATTATATATCAAATCAATATTTGATAATAATACTTTATTCGCCCACAAAATAGTCTTGATTTCACTTTTTTTTTATCAACTTGATTAAATATTGACCAAAGATAAATAAAAATTTGTGTAATCTCAGAATAATTTAAAAGGGAGTGGCTATATCTTCACTCTCATATTATGTTTGACCCGAGTACACAATTTAAGAATAAAAAATTAACTATATTTTAATTATTAGAATATTGTGTTTTTTTCTAACGATAGTACATGTGGTAGTGAAGACATCCGTGAATATCAAATCAAAGATAAATTGGTAAAAGTTATTTTCAAAATGGAAAATATTAGAAAGTGAAAAGCTTCTTTGGAAATGCCTAAAAAGGATAGGAAGAAGTGAAAGACTTGGAGCATCACCGTGCAAATGTGATTGTGGAAGAAATTGGGTGTTAACGACGACTTATTTACCTTCTTCGGAAAGAAAAAAAATTTCAATGCAAGTGTGGATATAGGTTGTAAATTTGACGTGTCTATCAAATTTTTCATATCGTTGATAAGGATATTAATTTCACATTCTAGTTGAAAATGTGAATCCATCCCCTTTTAAAAAACTATTCATGTCGGTTGTTCCCTTTTCTTTTGATTTTTATTTTGTTTGTCAAATTTATTTTAATAGTGGTATACATGCCTCATATAATTAAAAATAGATCTATTATGAGATAATTTTACGGATTTTAAATCGTAAGATATAGTTTTAATTTCTCACAACTTAACTCACCAATACACAGAATTAATGGGATTAGTCTTAAATAAAATATACGTAAAATTGTCTTTCCTAAAGTTTTGCATATGATTAAATACACATTTGCATTATAGAAGTATTTTTTAATTGAATATAAATTAAAAGAGAATAATCATCACATATGATTAAAGATGTTAAATTTCACAGTCACATAAAGTCGGTTGAATTTGTGATTCTTTTATCATTAACTCTTAATGTTTCTTGTAAATTTAATGATCATCACATATTCTAGGAAATACGCGTTATATTAATACTTATAATATAATCAAATAGTTTTTAAATGCGTGTGTTGATGTTTGATCAGAAAGTATAATAATTATTTAAAATTCAAAGAAATATAAATTAACTAAGTATAACAAATCCAATTACGGAGGGATGTTGTTTTGATATAGTGAAAAGACAAGTTGGAGCCATCCAATTTTTTAACAAAAAATAATTGCAAAGTAACCACCAAACTATCAAATTTTGCAAACAGACATCTAAACTAAGTTTACGGCCTCCCCCATTTTTGGGTGAAAATTTGCTTTTTTCCAGCAATTGGTTGCAAAATTCCTTTTTAGCACTCTTTCATTTAGGACACCAAACTTTGAAGAATTGTGCAATTTACAAGGGTAAGGGACTTTTGACTTTTTGAGCCATACCTAGTATTTTTCAAATAATTAATTGACGTATATATTTGTTTAAATCATAAAATACTTTGTTTGAACTATTTAAAAAAAATGAACTCCATATTGCATGTTTGTGATATATATATATATATATATATATATATATATATATATATATATATATATATATATATATCAAATTTTAATTTGAAAAATTATTTTTTTTATCACGCTAAATTTGTGGTGACCTTGTCGTATTGTCGAGGTAGGAAGCAAAGCTCGCAATTAGGACTGCTCAACTGGAAATAAAGACCTTTAACCTGCAAAGATGGATAGTGTCTTTAAAGGAGTCGGGGGTTGCCCAACTCAAACCCTCCAGCGTGAGAATGAGATCGCCAGTGGAACAGAAATAGTAAATGCATAGGGAAACAGTGGTTGAAATATTAAGAACTTGAGTAAATGTGTAAAGTGTTGTAGGATATCGAACTGGCATGAGGAATAGATGATAAGAATGTCTCTTATTTATACCTTAAGACGGTGGTGACATGGTGTTTCCTTATTGGATGATCAAGAAGTTAATGCTACTATTCTAACGCTTTGTTGGGTTGGTGGTCAAGCCATGTTGAATAGGCATGCATACGTATGTGATTAGCAGATTGCGTGCAGCAGGTTTCTGACAAAGGTTGCAGTCTTCTAACTGCTCCGTGGATTTTATGGGTCTTCGACATCTTCGTCGATTAAGAAGTGACGAGGGCTTGTCGAGTGGGAAAGCTCCTCGAGACTAACTGTATGGAGATGTGGCCTAATCACGCGCCTTGCCAAGGTGTGTGTACTATTGGTCCCATGTATATACTCAAATAGGCTAAAGGGGGTGAATAGCTTATGTTACCACTTTAAAATAGATTCACCATTCATTTCATAATATGGGTGAAATGCTTTTAAGTAATAAGACAATCTAGAGATGACACATGTCTGCTGGTAGTACTGAGCAATAGGTTTGTTCATAGCCGAGTAATGAATTCAGCTGACAGATTGTAGATAAATTGTTTGAAAAAAAAAGGTTTTGGCAGCGGAAATGTTTTGGCTAAACTGATTTATCTTTAAAAGGTTAAAACAATTGTATACGAATATATTTTCAGAACAACAACGTACTTAACTCTTCTTCAGATGCATAACATATGAGTTATAGAATAGATAGCTTTAGTAAATCAAAACCTTTTAAGAACTGGAAAAAGATATCAGAGGTGAGTTTAAAGAATATGTAATATTGCAAATTCAGTAAAGGTTTACTCAAAGGCAAGCATGCTTAATACATCAATTTAGATTCTTTAACCTAGCCATCCAAATTCTTCCCCTGGATTCCATTCCCACTCAAGAACTCATTTCTTAGAGTTTCATGAACAAGTCAGGAACATGTGGAGTCAAGTAGATTCGACATGAGAAGACAATTTTATGGGTTGCTCAAATAAAGAATATTTGAGCAATTGAGTGCAAAGCACTCGACTCTCTATGATGACATATTGTTGCACAACCAACAACCCTTTCAATGGAATATAAGTCTGCTGATGAGAAGGTCAGCAAGCTTGTGTTTTGAAAGATGACATTCTTCAACAAGTGTGCCACAAAGGCAAAGATGTATTACATGGTTGAAGAGGATAGAACTCTGATGATGAGAAGGTCAGCAAAGTTGTGTTTTGAAAATAGCATTCTTCAACAAGTGTGCCACAAAGGCAAAGATGTATCACTGAGATTCATCTTGAAGGGGGTAAAGTTTTTCACCTATATAATGTTTTCTTTTTAAAGTAATTTCTCATCCTTAAGTAAAGAGCATTATATTGTCTTCCATTTTGGTTTAGGATATTTCATCTTTTAATGGTTTAACTATCTTCTTTATATCAAATCCTCCTCCTTAATGGTTCATCTAATTTCTTCTTTAATGTATGTGTCAAATTCTTCTTCTTAATGGTTACAAGCATCAAAATCGAGGTTTTCATTTTCCTCGTTAATGAGTGAATTTCGTTGGTCTTTAATACCAGTTGAGGATACGTTGATATCGGAGTATGGTGATAAACCAGATGATGAGTAGTTTCAAAGCATAGATATCAATTGTTGGTTGATCGTGTCTTATTTTAATTATTCCTTGCAAGTGGACAAGACTATTGTAAAATAGCTTGGGAAGCAAGAGTCGAACCACATAGACAAGAAGATTACGGATGGCAAGAGTATCGGTAGCACTGTTTAAACTAAGGGGGGGTTTTATTGGTTTTTATCTAAACTAATTATTCTACTAAAGCAATAAATCTAATTTACTAAGCAATAATCACAGTAAGAAAGATCTGATGATGGAGGGAAATCTAGGATTAGGGTTTCACTTGTATCTACTATATAGCATATTTGGATAAAGTATCATTCAATAACTTGAGTTCATTCACGAAAGATAGATATAGCCTGTCAAATTACCGTTCAGACTCCATCTCCAAATAATTCGTCCATTCTATATCCTAGGCACATGAACATATGAATCCTAACTGTCACTTAGGTCATATATGGAACCTGACCCTAACTTATCATGATGGTGAGCTAGTGTACGACATATGCATTTAGGCCATGCAGTTATCCGCACCTCTAGGCCTTTATTACTTGCGATTATATTAATTTGTTCAAAGCGAGATAATAAAGGGGTTGATAAACACCATGATCAACAAGAATTGAATGAATAAAAATTAATATTAAGCCATAGATTCGATACAAGTTACCTCCCAACTCCTAGATTAATGGATGTTTAGTTCATCCTTGAAGATGAACTGCACACGGAGATGAATGAACACATGGATCGATCTTCAAAATTGTAATTACAACACTAAACTACGTAATACAATCTAAATCCTACGCTAAAACGGTTTAAAACTACTTCTTGGACGACCTTTGGCTTTGGCTACCGTCATTTATTTATACCAAAGAGTTGTAAAAGAATAGGAGATCCAGTCCAGCTTGAAAACCCCGTAAGGTCGGTTCTGGGGACCTTGCGGTTGCAAGGGGTATTGACCTTGTGTCCGTAAGGGTCTATTTCTAAGAGGCCACTTTCTGCCTACCTTGCGAAGGCAATGTGTTTTTACCTTGCGGCCGCAAAGTGGCCAGAATATTTCTTCTGTCATTTCTTCAATGTTGCACTTTGACTCCTTCCTCGAAATCTTCACTAAAAGCTTCATATATCACATAAATCCACCTAAAACCCTGAAACTCATAAAATAGCTCAAAAACACATATCAGTAGCCAAAAGCCTCGTGGAATTGCTCAATTTAAGTCATAAAAGTACCCGATAAAGACGTATAAAATATGTCTATCAAATACCCCCAAACTTAAACTTTACTCATCCACGAGTAAAAAATATTTATAAATACAAAATTAAGCAAACAAAAATTTAAGAAAAAATCTTTTTGGAGGGTGACACTATTTACATGTAAGACCCCGATTCCCGGTTAGCTTGAATTGCGTGCAATGCTCGCATTTCTTCCTTGGTTGATTGCTTATTTGATTTTTGAGAGAGTCTAGATGTGTATGAGAGATCACATTAAGACCAAAATACTTTTAAGAGATGCCATATAGTTGTTGACTTGCTAAAGTCACAAGTCGTAACTCGACGATAGTCGAAATGCGACGCGATTGAGAGTTTACTCGGGTTTTGTGTTTCTGACCTTGAATTTGGTCCTAGATCTTTACATGATTATTAAATAACATGTTTAGATGTGTTAGAATCCTAGTTGGATGTATTCCTTAAGTCTCGTGATGTTTCGACGCTCGAGGATAGCAATTATCCTTATCGCGTAGTTTGAGATTGAGCCGGGTGATCGTCTCGTCTTTCGAGAGCTCATTTCTCCTATCTGTTGTTAACCATCTGAGGGGAATACAGGCCTATTTAATAGCCTTTTGAAGTTTTTATAACCTTGGGTTGTTGCCTGTCGGTTTGCAGTTTCATTCGACGTTTCGTTAGCGAGTTGTTGCGCCTTCCGCCGGTTTCGCACCGGGTTGTTTCGGTGTTGTTTATGGGAGTTTAGACCTAATTTTAAAGTGGTTTGAGACTTGTTTGGTTTAGCTAAGAGTATGAGGACTTAAAGGGTTGAATTATAGGCCGTTTCGAAGCTTTAAGGCTTGCGGTTGCATTCGGGAAGGACCGTACTCGATCAACGTTGCACAAAACTCACCAGGAGAAGAAAATCATATGAAGCGGTCGCTTCCTTCTGACCCATGCGACCGCATGGGGTCTTCGAGCAGCATCTTCCTGTTTTGGCTTTTTGGAGTGAATTGTCTATCTTAACCTTACTAAAACCTATCCTAATCACTCCCTAAACCTTCCTAAACATCACTAATAACATCCTAACCTATTTAATTAGTTTTTGGGTGGTTTAGTAGGTTGTAAACAAGAGATTAAGACACCAAATAGACACTTGCCCCACTAAGTTTTTGACCTAATATCTACAACACCCATCCATTTTGACTCTCATTTGCTGCCTCTTCTCTCCAAAAACGTGGAGAGCCATTTCCATGGAGACTCCATGGGTTCTTGAAGGTCAAGCTTGGGATTCCTTAGCTCCTTTTCTCCATTTTTGAAGCCAAGACCATGGAATTGAAACCCTTCTCTTCTACTCCACTTCTAACCGATTGGATTTTGGTCTTCCTTGTTTGTGTGAGGCTTGAAGGTAAGCTACTAGATTCCTTCTCCTCTTGATTTTGTGCTCATTGACCCTAAGGAAAACAAAGAGGATTGCTATTTGAGGTCAATGAGTACACAAGCATGTTGTGTGTGATTTTATTTTGATTTTTGGATTTTTGGTGAGTGAACTAGCTAGAAGCATGATTAGGTTGATTTCTATGTTCAATGAAGTATGTTGTTAAGTTTCAATTGGTAATTTTGGACTTGGGTATGATGGGTATTTGATTCCCTAAAAATCTAGGGTTTGATCATAGGTTGATGAAGTAAATGGGTTAATGATGATATGTATAATTTTTTGAGTTTATTTGGATATTATGAATTGTTAGAATCATACATGGATATATGTTTGGGAGTTTGGAATTAAACTTGATGAATCTTGAATTTTGATTGTAAGCATGAAAGATGAAATTTTACAATGGGTTACATGCTGGAATGCTTCGTTTGACTTTTGAGAATAAAGTTAACCTTCATGTTTATAAGAGTATGATGTTATCTAATTCATGAATTTTTGTTGTGAGCATGTATAATGAATTATCATTATGGATTGCGTGAATAAAATGTTATGTTTGACCTTATTGGTTAAGTTGACTTTTATGCAAATAAGAGTATGTTGGTCAACTATGATTCATGAATTGAAGGTTATGAGCATGCTAGATTTATTTATATCTTGGTGATGAGCATGCTAGATGAAATTACATCTTGTTCAGATTAATGGTTATTTTGGATGAAAGCATGCTTGATTAAATGCTATATTGAGATGAATGCTTGAAATGTAATGATTGACTTTAAATGTTAAGTGTTGACATATGAACTATGTTTTGAGGATTTTGTTGGGAAGATATGGATTGTTGGGTGGCACAATGTTGCTAACCTTAAGAACTTAGCCATGAGTAATAGCTAATGAATAATAGGAGGGCTATGATGCAAATAGCTTCTATGCCTTCAAATTTGAAAAGAGTAGAAATGACTCAACGGAGTCAATTATTGGACTAATATGAATATAGTGAATCACATATTAAGATCCTACGGAATTTGGGGTAGTTTTGATGGAGGTCAAGCCTCCGAGTGTTTTCAAGTGTATGAAGAACACTTGGGTATTAGAGACTTGATAATATCGCTCTAAGATGTTTATATGTTAGTTAGCATAGAAATGCATAACTATGTGATTTATAAGTAAATATCTACTTGAATGGATTAGTACGATGTGTTGTACTTTTCCCTTTATTTGAGCATGTAAGTATATATTACATGTGCTTGAGTTTGAGTCCAGCTGGCGGTTTTGGTTTGAGTTTTTGGCGGGACGATGCATTGTCTTCACGAATTGTGGGATTCGTGATCGCAATGGATCGCCGCGCCGGGTTTGCACACACCCCTCCATCGATGGCCACGGTGGGGAAGTAGCTCATCTTAGTTAGAGTAATACACATGACTTTGATAGCTATGGAACCCGAACGTGGACTGTTTCGGGGACGTCGATGCCACGAAAGGGTTATCAAGGACACGTTTGTTTCCGCAGGAGTTACACGCTGGAAACGGAAAGGAAAATCATCTTCTCTCGCTTATGTGGTTTATTTTATGAGCACATATGAATTGTTGTGCTACATGGTTAATGGTATGTTTTTCATGAGATGATGATTTCTTGATAAAATGTTATAATAAAAATATAACATGCTAATCAAATGAAGATTTTTATGTCTTGATGTTATACTAAAAATATAACATGCTATTCATTATTAGAATGGAAATAATAGTCTCCCGCATATGAATTATTATATGAGTTAAGTTTAAATGAAGATTTATGAGACTCATGGTTTAATTGGGTTATGTGGTTGATGGTTTGATGAGAGTTTTAATGTGGAAATAAAATACTACACATTACAGAATTTTGAATCATAATATATTGATATGATTTATTTCATGATAATTTATGAAGAATTATATTCCATGTGACTATGGTTGGATTTGGTTTGTGTGGAAAATTATACCATGAAATGTTACATGATGAGTATGACATAAGATGTACATGTTTTATTTGAGCATTATGTCATGCTATGACATTGTATCTTTAGTAGCTTACTAAGTCATTATGATTTACTCGTTTGCTTTGTTTTCCTTAAATTCGAGCCCAGCTAGTAATGCGAAGGAATCCGCCAAGTCTACGATAGATGTCAGACTTATTTGTGAAGGCTGCTATTAATTTATTTTTGTAGCCTTAGTTTTTGTTTGGTAAGGACGTTGGAAAAAGTAAAGTTATGTAAACTTCATGATGGGTAGCAAATTTATTTGTGAATGTAATATTTATACCTATGTTGGTCAATGTTTATTCTTTTTGGTAGTCGACTTGTGTTAGTCGCGCTTGGTGTATGTTGATGGTTATATTTTAGTAAGCTATCATGATGGTTAAATTATTATGATTGTTCTCCGGCATGTTTTTAGTCGTTGAGTATGTTAGACTAGAGTTTTAGACTTAGTGTAATGTTGGGTTCCGGCTGTAACATCGCCGATGACTTGGTTTATTTGTGCTATATATTTGTATTGCATGACAGGGAGTTCTGCTCTACGTGCCCAATATTGCGGCACGTGCGTCGAATTTTTGGACCGAGAGATTAATTACCTCTTTGGTTATATTTAATTTGAGCTTGTTAGCTCGGGCGCCACTGTGTTATTACATTTCGCTTCTGCATGTGTTTTAAGTTGTTGGCGTATCGCCGTTATGGCCTTACCCATTATTTGTTATTGCTTGTTGTTTTGTGTGTTTTGACGTCACGACCTTGGGGTCTCGTATTGGGATCCGGGTCGGGTCGTCACATTACACTCCTCTAGAAACCCACAAACTCAAGGAGACTCTTACGAGTGACTCAATTATGCATATAAATACAAAGACTAATAAATACAAAAGTAAGTAAAAATTATTCTAAAAGCAATAAAAATATTTTTGGATTCAACCTGTAGACACCCCAATTTCGTACCCCTGGGATGTAACATGACATAAAATATCAAGACCTGTTGAAACATTAACAAATGTCAAGTTACAGGGTTGAAAATGCAAAAGGACAAAGCATGATGTGCAAAACAGTGAAATGCAAGGGTCAAAATGTCAAATTTGAAACTACAAAGCTTGGAGTGGCGCCACCCACATGATTTGTGGGAGTGGCGCCAGGATGGTGCTACAGTGTGCTACAGTTTGTCGTAATGTATCATTTCTTCCGCGAATTGTACAAGGCACTGATGCACAAAGGGAGAAAATTTATTCCCCGATGAGTCCTCATCCCCAGCTATAAATAGAGGCTTCGGGGTCGACCTTCAGAGCACAATTTTTCTCCTCAAGCTTTCTGCGTTCTCGTTACGCTGAAAGAACGAAAACAGTGAGTGATCCACCCAAGGCCTCAAAACCCTGCCAAAACTCCTCCAAACTTAAAACCCACCGATTAGAGTGAGCCTTAGCCCCCCAGCTAGGTTTCCACCCTACTTCCCCGGTCTGAAAATCGTGGAAAGAACAGTTGCTCTGCCCGATTTTGAAGGCCAAAACCACCACATATAAGCCGTCATTCTGCCCGAGTGAGTGAGCCAAAACCACCATAAATAAGCCGTCATTATGCCCGAGTGAACGAGCCAAAACCATCCGAAATAAGCAGTCATTCTGCCCGAGTCACAACAACAACAACAACAACAACAACAAAGTCTCCCTCTCCCTGAAGGACAGAGCGAGCACACCGCCTCTAAAAGGTAATAGCCTTTAAAGGCGCTATTTTTTTATAAAGTTACTTTTTAAATCCGGCCCAATGTAGCTAATATAAGCTGTTGTGCTGCTCGGATTAGATTAGAAAATACTATGTAAAAGAGCCATTATAATGGCCAAATATTTTTAAATATGTTTGTAATTATTGTAAGGAAATGGTTGCAAGTCCGTAAATAATGTGGTCACGGATGTATTTGTTTTTATTTCCCTGTCTTTTAATGTTTTATTTATTTGCTAAATAGATATAACAATAAGCATACTTTAGCCAAAAACCACTTTTGAGACCGAAAGGGCGAGTTGGGTGCCTAGCACCTTCCCAACTCGTAACTTAGCCTCCGAACCCGTTTTCTATCTCTGGTTTTTCTTTTCTTTTTTGGTTTTGCTTTATTTTGCCTTAAAATAAAGATGGCGACTCTAAAACATTTTGGATCCAGTGGGGCCTCGCAACACTCCTTTCTTGCACCTTCCCGTTTTCCCCTAAAAAAGGGAAAATGAGAATGAAAGAGTGATGTATTCTCATATCATGGTATCCCCTAAACAAGGGATAACTTGATGCGGGAAACCCAAAGCTCCCATAATGATCCGAAATAGGCCATAAGACTATTTTTATAAAATCCATAGTGGGGGCGTCGCAACATCCTTTTTTGCACTTTTCCATTTTCCCCTAAAAAAGGGAAAATGGGAATGAAAGGGTGATGCATTCTCATATCCTGGTATCCCCTAAAAAAGGGATAACTTGATGCGGGAAACCAAAAGTTCTCATATTGGATCAAAAATCCACTTAAGTCAACCGAGGCGCATTCCAACACACTATCTTAGACAGCACTCCTCTCGCACTTTTGATTTCGTCTTCCCCTAAACAAGGGAGGGTGGAACGAGAGCAGTGGTGTCCCGCATCCGCACGTACGCGCACCCCTATACAAGTTGGGCGGGCGCGCGTCACGGCGACCCACGGTGGCGACTTTCTATTGGGGAGATCGTTTTATTTTAAATAAAATGGAGGCTAGACTCATAAAAAAACTTTTTTGTTTTCTTTGTTTACGGCTAAAAGTATGCTTGTTATATTAATTTATGCATTTGAATATTGCGTTCCTATACATGTGTCTATATTTGTGGATATGATCCTCCATCTTGCAGTAGTTTCGTTCCGATAGCTGTTACAGGTATATTTAAAAATATTCATTTAAAAAAAAAAGAAGCAAAAAAAAGTTTTCAAAAAAAAAAGTTTTCAAAAAAAAAAACATATATGTTTCATATATATGTTTGCAATAAAATTCCGGGCAGCACAATAAAAGGGTCGGGGCTTTATTTTTAATATTGCTTTATTTTTGGCCCTATATATATATATTTATTTATTTATTTATTTATTTATTTTGTTCTGTTTATTCTTTTTATTCCGCTCAACTTATACATATTTGCATTCATTCTGTCATTTTATTTTGGGGACATAGGACCAAATTTGTAATTAATAGGAATAGATAGATTCCCCGCGTAACAGCTAGACATGTCATATATGTTTATTTACTGCCTTATATCTAAAAAAAAAGAGAAGGAAAGTTTGTTTTCTAAAATCTAAAAAAAAAAATCATCTCTTTTCAAAAAAAAAAATCATCAAAAAACAACAAAAAAGTTTTCTTTCCCTTAAATCATGTGTTGTGTTTATACGTATTGGGATCCTTGTTGTTTTTTAATACCACTAACAATTTTGCATGGGCTAAGAAAATAAAAGAATCAACTATTTATCATTTACTCTCCTGAGAGGATTGTCTAGAGGTACGTAATCATCACATCTCATTGCAAAGATCGAAAAAAAAAATCATTATTTTCCTAAAATAAAAAAAAAAGAGTCTTAAAAAAAAAAGAGCAAAAAAAAGAGAGAAATGTTTTTCTATATGTTGTCTTTTGTTTCCCAAAACATGTAAAGACAGGAAATTCCCCCCTCACCATTATTTTAAACTAGTTTTTTAACCCGTGCGTTAAACGCACGTCAATAAAATCGTACATAAACAAAATAAGGTGAATCAACTTATTAACAATTACACATAAGTATATCACTAATCATTATATATGATAAAAAATGTTTTTATACACAACATTTGTTGTCTTATTAGTTGGTTTTTCATCTTCACTGCATATCAATATCTTCAAACCAAAATAATTTGTTACTGTAAACTACGACATATAAGCTGCTCATGGCTAAATCTGTTTCCTAAAGAGATTTGTGTGCAATTATCGTTTTGAACTTGTTAATTGTCATCGCATATGATACATGCAATGAATTGTCTTATCTCAACTGAAAAAATGATCTTACATCGGATAAGTTGATGACAATCTTGGGATAAAATATTTTCTCAACATTGCTTCCTTTCAAAATTTTGTTTCAACAATGTGATCACCAAGATGTATGATAATTATTCTTGTTTCATTGTACATTCTATAAGCATGTAATTTTGTCATTATAGCATTACCTGAACACTAATTTTAAGTGTCGTTAATTCATGCCGATAACCTCGAATACTTTATACTATTCAAAAACTCGATAATAAATATCTTGGAACAAACTTAATTTTTTTCCACCCTTCAAATAATGTGAACTCAAATAAGTTTTTCATTTTGAAAGATTACTTATTAAATTATATTTGTATTATGAATAAATAAATTTCGAGAAAATAAGCTAAATCAAAATAACTATTTTTTCACCGTTAACAATTATTTTTGTTTTGTAAATTATTTTGATTTTAATAACTTCCATTATATATTTTGTTTGTTTTATTGACTTCGTGAACTATTATTTTTAATGTTATTTTTAAGACTATTTTTACTGAATTTTTAAATTGTTCAGAATTTTATTATTATTATTTTACTAACCTCGGTTTAAATTGTTTTGTTTTATTGACTCCAGAATCCATTATTTTTTGTTTCCATCAAATATTATTATTTTACTTTTTCAACGTATTTTTGTTTTGCATCTAACTATTTTAATAATTTTTTTTGAATTTTTTGTTCAAAATTATTTTCATTAATTTTTTACTAACCTCAATTTAAATTATTTTGTTTTATTGACTCAGTACAACTATTATTTTTTGTTCCATCAAATATTTTTATTAAACTAATGTATTTTTTGTTTTACATAACTATTTTAAATTTTGTTTTAAAATTTTTGTTCATTAAATTATTTTTACTCTTTTTAGCAACCTTAGTTTAAATTGTTTTGTTTTTTATTGACTTTGTAACTATTATTTTGTTCCATCAAATATTTTTATTTCACTAACGTATTTTTTTACATATATATTTTTAAAATTTGTTTTAAACTTTTGTTCCATAAATTATTTTATTTTACTAACCTCCGCATTAAATTATTTTTTGTTTTGTTGATTACGTAACTTTTTTATTTTTATTGTTGTGTGTTCTATAAATTATTTTTATTTTACTAACCTCTTATATTTTTGTTTTCTTGACTTGAACTATTATTTTTGTTTTAGTTACTATATTTTTATGTTTAAAGAGAAAAATGTTTAAAAAGATATTTAAAGAGAGGAGATGGTGGTGATGAGAGAAAATATGGAGGAGATGGAAGAGATAAAAGAAACAATCGAGAGAAGATATGAGAGAGAAATAGTGAAATGGTAACTCAAAGTCAATAATTCAAAGTAAGATTTGGAGGGAGAAATCCACTCTTTGTCATAATATATATATATATATATATATATATATATATATATATTATGTTTAAAGAGAGAAAAATGTTTAAACATATTTAAAAGAGTGGAGAAAGTGGTGATGAGAGAGAAAATATGGAGGAGATGGAGGAGAGAAAGAGAAATACGAGAAAGAGATAGGAGAGAGAGAAAGAGTGAAATGATAGTAACTCAAAAA
>CM028383.1:60593617-60633157 GCA_013146195.2 Codonopsis lanceolata
AATTTTTTTGTTAAAAATTGGATGGCTCCAACTTGTCTTTTCACTATATCAAAACAACATCCCTCCGTAATTGGATTTGTTATACTTAGTTAATTTATATTTCTTTGAATTTTAAATAATTATTATACTTTCGATCAAACATCAACACACGCATTTAAAAACTATTTGATTATATTATAAGTATTAATATAACATTTCTAAATAATATGATGATCATTAAATTTACAAGAAACATTAAGAGTTAATGATAAAAGAATCACAAATTCAACCGACTTTTATGTGACTGTGAAATTTAACATCTTTAATCATATGTGATGATTATTCTCTTTTAATTTATATTCAATTAAAAAATACTTCTATAATGCAAATGTGTATTTAATCATATGCAAAACTTTAGGAAAGACAATTTTACGTATATTTTATTTAAGACTAATCCCATTAATTACGTGTATTGGTGAGTTAAGTTGTGAAATTAAAACTATATCTTACGATTTAAAATCCGTAAAATTATCTCATAATAGATCTATTTTTAATTATATGAGGCATGTATACCACTATTAAAATAAATTTGACAAACAAAATAAAAAAAAAGAAAAGGGAACAACCGACATGAATATAGTTTTTAAGGGGATGGATTCACATTTTCAACTAGAATGTGAAATTAATATCCTTATCAACGATATGAAAAATTTGATAGACACGTCAAATTTACAACCTATATCCACACTTGCATTGAAATTTTTTTTCTTTCCGAAGAAGGTAAATAAGTCGTCGTTAACACCCAATTTCTTCCACAATCACATTTGCACGGTGATGCTCCAAGTCTTTCACTTCTTCCTATCCTTTTTAGGCATTTCCAAAGAAGCTTTTCACTTCCTAATATTTTCCATTTTGAAAATAACTTTTACCAATTTATCTTTGATTTGATATTCACGGATGTCTTCACTACCACATGTACTATCGTTAGAAAAAAACACAATATTCTAATAATTAAAATATAGTTAATTTTTTATTCTTAAATTGTGTAATTCAAACATAATATGGGAGTGAAGATATAGCCACTCCCTTTAAATTATTCTGAGATTACACAAATTTTTATTTATCTTTGGTCAATATTTAATCAAGTTGATAAAAAAAAAGTGAAATCAAGACTATTTTTTGGGCGATTAAAGTATTATTATCAAAATATTGATTTGATATATAATTGATCTAATTTTAAATATAAAAATATTTTTAAATTCAACAGTTATTCGGTGTATCCTATTGAATTACTAATGACATGCACTTTATGTTTTTTCACGAATTAAAAAATGAAACTCACTTCTTTTTAAATACTCCTCATTGTATTTTAAAATAGTTCATTTTTCTATTTTTTAATTTTTTTAGTAATAATGTATTATAACCTCAATAATCATAAAATAGAGAAAAAGAAATTTTCACTACTTTACTATATTAAAAAAAGTTACCCCCTTTATTTATAAATAATTATCTTGCATCTTTGGCCGTTCCAAAAAAATAGTCTTGGTTATAAACACTCTTCTTAGGTAATCATTTTTCTCTTTTATCCTTATTTTTTAATACTTTAATAATGGTCTTGCATACATATGATTTTTTTAAATTACATATTATACAATTATTTAGGAATTATTTATAAAATCGTATTACAGATTTAATTCATAAGATATAATTTAATTTATTAACAACTCAATCCAACAACATATAATTTATTTGATAAAAGAGATTAATTTTATACTCCCTCCGTCCCTAAATAATCATCCTAGTTGACCCGACTCACAGTTTAAGAAAAAACAATTGACTTGATTATTTATATTGGTTTAATTAGTTCCTTTAAAGTTCATGCCACCATAATTAAAGATAATGAAAAAGAAGCAGAACTGATAAAATGATGTTTAAAAAGATAAGCTTCAAACCGAACAATTATTTTGGATCTAACTAAAAAAGAATTGGATGACGATAATTTAGAGATTATGAAAGATATAAAATATACTCGTAATACAATTTTTCCAGCGTTTTTGTTATTTACTATTACTATAATATAAAAGTATAAAACCTTAAATTTGGAATTTCAGACAATATCAAAATTTCTGTCCTGGGCGCTCCACGCCTTTTTTCCACTTGATTTGACCCCACAATAAACCTCGATTGATAATTTCCCTGACGTCCGTTCTAATTTTCTTCCCCCCTCATCTCATTGGCGGACGCGAAACCCAAATTTCAATCCACTTAAGTCGACCAAAGTCACGCTCGGAGACTTAACCTACCCACCTTTAGAACCGGTCACCACCTCTCTGACCATTACCTAACTCAACAGGCAAACCCCTTCTCTTTTCACCGGCCAAACCCGTCCTTTCCCACAGTCTGAAAAATCTCTACATTTGACTCTCATTTCCACTTCATTTCGCGTGCATTTCAAAGCACATTATAAATTTTCTTCAAATGAAATTCATCTACATTTCATTTGCATTTCAATTTCGAGACGTTACACACCTCTTTCTGTGTCTACCTTTCACGCTTTTTCTCTCTTCACTCTCTCTCTACGAAGCCCTTCGCTTTCGTTGTATTTCTTTCTCTATACATATATAAGCTTATATTTATATATATATATACACATTTCTCTCTCATCATCGGTTGTATCGAATCGACCAACATCGTTTTCGAGTAAACTTAGAGAATGAATTCTTTTTCGACAATGAAGAAGATTATGGAAGCGATTTGGTTCCAGTTTTCGTCGCGATCTTCAGGCTAACTTTACCAAAAACATGCTTTTTGCTGTTTTTATACTCTCCTCCCGATCCGTAAACACTTCATCACTCTACAGCTGATTTAAACTCTCAACCTTCTGATTCGCCGGTAAGTTCTTCAGATCAGCTTTTGTCATTCACTACTTTTAATCTGTCTTCGTATTTAACCTCTTATTTTTACAGTAAAATTAACTATTGAACCTGTTGTGTTATAGACTTACAGTGATTTATGATAATCTTTATACACTTCATTTTCATATTTGTAAATCTTTGAATTTGGGTATTTTTGTTACTGCCTAGATTCGGTTTAAGGTTGTATACTAAGATTGATTGGGAAATGAGATGACATTTGATGATCTATGTTTTAGTAATTCAATCGGGTTTTTATGACTCAAATCTTTTTAAACCATATTTGTTTGTTGCTGGATATGGTGTGATTTTTTGGGATATCAAGAATTTAATGGCTTCTCTTATAGCTTGATTGTTGAATAAGAAGACTTAACTTTTTGGGGATTTTTGAAATCTTTTTTACTTTATTTATTGTTCATTTTTCATTGTTGGGACAGCTGATTATAGAAGTGCTAGAAAGAAATTTGCCAATAAACTACTGAAGACCAAGTCTTGCTTTGCTTGTTCTATCAAGTATTTCAAATGTTCAATTGATCTTTCAAGTAGCTGAAATTGTTAAGGGAATTTAGCAACCTATATATATATATATGTTGTGCAGGAGATAGGTGCGTTTTTCTGTTTATTCAGTGTATGTTTATGTTTTATTTACTTTTTCGTCAGTTGACTTTTTTTGATAATTTTTGTTATTCAGCTTCAGATTCTTGGTAGTACTTTTTGTCCAACATGAAAATCCTTAGTTGGGGATGATGCCATCCTTACTTCATAAGAGGGATTTTTATTCAGTATGTGTTTTATGTTTTATTTACTTTTTCATCAGTTGGTTATTTTTTTTGATAGATTTTGTTATTCAGCTTCAGATTTTGATTTTGAAAATCCTTAGTGTGTGATTTTTCTTCTAGGTCTGAGGTCAAATGTGTGCTACTTTTGGCTGCCAAATATATAAAAAAGAGTTGCTTTTTTATAATTTTAGCTTTAGATCTTTCTTCTTTTTTCCAAAATTTCTCTCTTTTTGTATCAAGTAAAAGAATGATCTTATTGCAATTTAATGGTAATATAGAGATTCATTGGTATAATATTGAAATGGTTTACTTGTCAAATGCAGCTATTTTTATGTGGGACTGAGAGAATTCTTCATTAGCCAACTGTGCTTCTGTGGGTTGTCTGATTTGGATTGTTTCCTGTGGTTTGAGCCGACTGATCTGACCTAGTTTTGTGCTTTTGGTTGGCAGCTGGTTGAAGTATGTGTAGTGGCCCTGAGAAAACCAAATCCACTTCCAATTCGTCTACAGAGATCAATTCTGATTCACAAGACATGAATCAATTATCGGTGGAGACTGAAGATTCTTTTTCCAGTCTGCTTGAATTTGCTGCTAATAATGACTTTGAGGGTTTCAAACGATCCATTGATCGTGATGCTTCTGGTATAGTTGAGGTTGGGCTCTGGTATGTGCGCAAGAAGGGTTCAAAGCAAATAGTCCTGGAGCATAGAACTCCGTTGATGGTTGCTGCCACTTATGGCAGCGTTGATGTTCTGAAGTTGATTATATCTCTGCCAGAAGTTGATGTTAATCTCTCTTGTGGTCCGGACAAGTGTACTGCCCTTCATTGTGCTGCCTCTGGTGGCTCTCTTAATGCGGTTGATGCTGTTAAGCTGCTCCTTTCAGTTGGCGCTGATCCGAATATTGAGGATGCCAATGGTCAGCGTGCAGTTGATGTTATTGTGGTCCCTCCAAAGCTGCCAGCTATTAGAGCATCTCTTGAAGCACTGCTCATGAACAATGTTTCTGATGGCTCTGTTAGTGAGTGCAAGCTACGCGTCTCCATCACTGCTTCAAACTCCACCTCGCCAACCCTTTCTTCATCAGATATTGGGTCCCCTTGTTCTCCATCAGAGTTGATATCTTCCCCAATGATGTCTAAGTTTAATGACCTACCTGCAAATTCTGTGTCAGAAAAGAAAGAGTACCCTATCGATCCATCTTTACCTGACATCAAGAACAGCATCTATTCCACTGATGAGTTCCGGATGTTCTCCTTCAAAGTCCGTCCTTGCTCTAGGGCATACTCCCATGACTGGACCGAGTGTCCTTTTGTTCACCCGGGTGAGAATGCCCGCAGAAGGGACCCAAGGAAGTACCACTACAGCTGTGTGCCTTGCCCAGATTTCAGGAAAGGTGCTTGTAGAAGGGGGGATATGTGTGAGTATGCCCATGGTGTATTTGAGTGCTGGCTACACCCAGCTCAATACCGTACACGTCTTTGCAAGGATGGCACAAGCTGTGCTCGACGGGTCTGCTTTTTTGCCCACACACCCGAGGAGCTTAGGCCTTTGTACGTGTCTACTGGGTCTGCTGTGCCTTCGCCTAGATCAGCTGCTGCTGGTGTTAGTGTCATGGATATGGCTGCTGCTCTGAGCCTTCTGCCTGGTTCCCCATCTTCTGTCTCTGCCATGTCTCCTTCTGCATTCAATCAATCCATGTCACCATCTGCCAATGGGGTTTCACATTCTTCTGTTGGTTGGCCTCAACCAAATGTTCCAACTCTTCATCTCCCTGGGAGCAACCTCCAATCAAGTCGCCTGAGATCATCCCTCAGTGCTCGAGATATTCCACCAGAAGATTTGAGCATGTTACATGATTTTGATGCACATCAACTTCTTTTGAATGACTTGGCCTGTTTCTCGCAGTCCCGTCCTAGTTCTCTCTCCTTAAACCGTTCTGCTCGTTCTAAAACACTCACTCCTTCAAACCTTGAAGACCTGTTTTCAGCTGAGCTTTCCTCTTCTCCTAGATATTCTGACCAAGCAGCCGCTTCTGCTGGTGTTTTTTCTCCGTCACACAAGTCAGCTGTTCTCAACCAGTTTCAGCAGCAACAGAGCATACTTTCTCCAATCAATACTAATGTTTTTTCTCCCAAGAATGTTGATCACCCACTATTTCAGGCCCCCTATGGTCTCCCCTCTCCTGGAAGAATGTCACCTAGAAGTATGGAGCCTATATCTCCAATGAGTGCCAGGCTCTCTGCCTTTGCTCAGCGTGAGAAGCAGCATCAACAGCTACGCAGCCTCAGCTCCCGTGATCTTTGTACAAACAACAGTATGCCCATGGTTGGATCACCTCAACCAGTGAGCAATTCTTGGTCTAAATGGGGATCTCCAACTGGGAAAGTAGACTGGTCTATGAATGGAGGAGGAGAAGAAACTGGCAAGATGCGAAGGTCATCTTCATTTGAGCTCAATAACAATGGAGAGGAGCCCGATCTTTCATGGGTGCAATCTCTTGTGAAGGAATCACCACCAGAGATGATGAAAAATAAGTTGGCAGCCCCACCTAACGGCGCCGCACCATCCGGTGAGGGTTCTAAACCCAGCTCCCAAGTTGATTCGATTGATCATTCAGTTTTAGGTGCTTGGCTTGAGCAGATGCAACTTGATCAGCTCGTGGCCTAGCAATGAGATGAAAAATTCATTTCGGTTCTAGAGATACTACAACAAGACTAAAGGTGTAGGAGGTATATATTTTTTTGGGGCATTTTTGGCTGGTGGGGGGTGGTAGCGGTGGCGAAAGTTGGGAAAGGAAGGAAGGGGGTTTTTTACTACAAGAACAAGGCTGAAAAGTTTCAGAAAGATCAATTCAATTTTTATCATTTTATTGTTTATTACATTGGAGCATGATGAGGAAGAAACCTAGTCTAAGTTTGGGGCTGGGCATGTTTCTTCTAGTGTTTCCATAATTCTAGGTTTAATATTTTTTCCCTCAATATTTCTACCTGTTAGAAAGTTTCATTTCTGTTGGAAACTAAATGGGCTTTGTAACTTTTGATGTTCTTTCATTTTTCTTTTAGTATTTTCCTTGGGTAAACCAAGTTACTAATTTTAAAGGAAAAAAGGGGGGGTGGGTATTATTGGAAAGAGAGGAAGATTGTTTATAGTTATGTTGAGAAAAGCACTCTTGGAGCCCCAAGGTGAAGGGCGCCAATATGTTCCTTTGATTATGTAAACTTAATTTAAAATCATTATTTTATTTCATTACCTCTCTCTGTTATTTGTTATTTGTTATTTTTTCATTGTGTAATTATGGTGCTTCGATGGGTCCTTTTTAAACTATTTTAAATTTCAAATTTTAAATTATTGTCCTGTTTCATTCAGTTGGTTTTAGAAATAGTAAAAGTACCAGTCTTTTATTTAACTACTCTCAATTGAGAGGTGGGATATGATTAAACCCTCATTAGAGATATTATTTGTTTGAGACATATTATTTAAAAGATATTGTATATATATAATTTTAGTTTTTTAAGGCATTAAATAATAAAAATTTACATGTTGATGTTTGGTTTATATTTCTATCAACCTTTTAAAAAAAAATAAAAAAAAAATAATTTTTTCTTTTAAAAAGTATTTTTACAATTATGCTTTGGGAGATTAAAAGAGTAAAATGCTCTTGTCGGGATTGAACTCATCCGGGTGAAGCTTTCAGATATTAAATGAGTAGGTAAGTTTCCAGATTAAAAAAATAAATAACGCCGTTGCCGGGGATCGAACCCAGGTCACCCGCGTGACAGGCGGGAATACTTACCACTATACTACAACGACCTAGTTGCTAATATAATGTTTGTTATATATATATTAACACAAACCGCAATCCAGTGCTTCCTTACCGTGAACAAGAATTATCTAGCTAAGGTCGGTGTACTCCGTCCCTTAATAATCGTCCTGTTTGACCCGACGCACAGTTTAAGAAAAAACAATTTACTTGATTATTTATATTGGTTTAATGTGTAGTTTCCTTTAAAACCCATGTGTATGTGGCCCATAGTTAAAGTAGAGTGAAAAAGTAAGGGTAAAGTGGTAAAAATGTTCTAAAAAATAAGTTTCAAACTGGACAATAATTTTTGTACGAACGAAAAAAGAAAGGAGGACGATAATTTAAGGACGGAAGGAGTATAAGTTATAAAACAGTTTGGGTCTATTGACTCAAGGGTGTATTATATAAGTTTTAAAACATTTTGGTTTGGTCTATTGATTCAAGGGTGTACTATAATAAGTTATAAAATATTTTGGGTCTATTGCTTGGCTGGTTGGGAATGATCAAACCCAACGGTCATGCGTCGATTGGATTTGGTCTATTGACCAAGCTATCTGGATTGATTTCCAAGTCAAGATACAGCAGTTATTTGTCAAATTATAAATAACTCCCTTAATCAAATGTGTTATTTCGTCTAATTTTTGAATGAAAAGCTTAAATTAATTCTAAAACCCCGAAAATACATTCGATTTAATCTTTTTATTTTTTCTCATACCTTCTCTTCTTCTCCCTGATTTTATAAATCAAAGCTCCACCCAAATGAGATCTCCACCCATTCTATACATGACGCATGTTTGGATAGAATCGAGCTTGACAATCAAGCCTATGGCTCCTTAAGATAGGGTTATAAAATGAGGGCTTGGGTGGTACAGGCAGTTGCGTCGCGGAGAGTGGTGGCAGAGGGAGGACTTAATAGTGGCTATGTGGCGGAGGAGGGAGGAGACAATGGAAAGTGTTTGTAAGTTTGTTGCTCGTCTTATCGGTAATGGAGCTTTCCACCAACATACAACCATTAGCACCACGACATTGTCTCCTTAATTTGAGTGCTCTGGGTTTGTACTCTCCTCCACTAGCACCACATCATCAACCCAATTCACAAACTCCTCCTTCCCCCATCTCTCTCTCTCTCTCTCTCTCCCCTTCTCTCTAACTTAATTTTATGCATTTTCAAGAAAGTTCAGTCTTTGTTGTTAGAGATTGAAAATCACTTGAAATGTTATACTCCATTTGGGATTTATTTGATGGTTCTGTAATGATCTCTCGGGTATTTCAACAAGTGAGAGAACGAATTGGATCACATATTTCGAGGTAGTTTTTATAAGTACATCTCTCTGTTTAGAATTGAGTTCCCCACATGCGATAGATCTTTAGAGGAAGAAGTTCTATAGCTTGCACCAGATATGAAGAATCAACAAATAAGAGTAGCGCTGTGCTGCTACCTCCCGACGGGAAAGGGTGAAATCCCCTATTACTGCTATTCCGTTTTCAAACCTCAAATGGGGACTTTATTTAATGCATTGAATATTTGGATTGATCCCATTTTGAAACAATTTAGGGTTTCGTCACTTACAAGAGTTTCATAGTTACGATTTTTGCATTATATAAAAGATTAAATTCTAATTTTTTTATACCCACTTCTTCATATGTTCTTAACTTCTTATGATTGATTTTTAGTTATTATTATTGTATTTCGTTTTGGAATTTTTTATTTTTCTTTGGATCTGGGCATTTGGGTCAAATTTACTAGGATGTAGTAGATTCAGATTCTTTGTTTTAGCAGAGAAATTTCTCGAAATTGAATAATAAAACCTTGAACCCGTCAGCTGCAATGGTGATTCAAGGCTTTAATGTCAAATTGTGATATGTATTTTTGGTATTTTAAAGATTTTCGTCCAACATAACATATAAAAATGATTTAAGCAACCTTATCGAATGTCTTCAAACTGTGAAAAATAACAGCGGTACTTAATACAGCACCTATAAAATGCTTAATACAGCACTTTTTAAAATACTTTTCCCAAAATACCCTTTACGTAAATTCATTTTTTTTGTTTTTTTGTTAAATTTAAATTAATGTTTTGTGTTTTATTAAATTTAAATTAATGTTAATTTTTTTATTTTAATTTAATAATTAATTTAAAATCAAATTGTGGACCAATTGCTCTAAAAAAAATTAAAAAATATTTTTTTTTGGGTAGGACTGCTGCCAAACCAGTCCTAAACCCAAAAAAAAAAAAATTTTTTGGTTCGGACTGCTGCCAAACTGCTGCCAAACCAGTCCAAAACCTTAAAAAAATTTTTTTTTTGGCTGCTGCCAAACCTAATTTTTGGCTAGGACTGCTGCCAAACCAGTCCAAAACCTTAAAATTTTTTTTTTTTTTTTTTTGGCTAGGACTGCTGCCAAACCAGTCCAAAACATTCAAAAAAATTTTTTGGCTAGGACTGCTGCCAAACCAGTCCAAAACCTTCAAAATTTTTTTTTTTGGTTAGGACTGCTGCCAAACCAGTCCAAAAAAAAAAAAAAATTTGGTTCGGACTGCTGCCAAACCAGTCCAAAACCTTCAAAAATTTTTTTTTTTTTGGTTTGGACTGCTGCCAAACCAGTCCTAAACCCTTACAATTTTTTTTTAAAAAATTAATTAGTAATTTAATTGTGTTTAGTTATTAAATCAAATTAATTAGTAAATTAATTGTGTTTAAAATATTTTTAAATTTAGAATTGTTAAATTAAATTTAATAAAAAAACAAAAAATTTAATTATGTAAAGGGTATTTTGGTCAAATATTTTAAAAAAGTGTTGTATTAAGCATTTTATAGGTGCTGTATTAAGTATACCCCAAAATATATTCTCTTCGTCCCTAAATTATCGTCTTCCTTTTCTTTTTCGTCTGTCTCAAAATAATTGTCCAGTTTGAAACTTATCTTTTTAGAACATCATTTTTATCACTTTACTCTTACTTTTTTACCTTGTTTTAATTATGAGTCACATATATATGAGTTTTAAAGAAAACTACACATTAAACCAATATAAATAATCAAGTCAATTATTTTTTCTTAAACTGTGCGATGGGTCAACTAGAACGATTATTTAGGGACGGATGAAATAACAGGTTAAGCTTAGCGGACATTTCACAATAATATGGTGACTAAATTGAGAATTAAATTTAAATTCTATAATCAAATTCAATGCTCGTGGTGTTGGAAAAGTTAACAAGTGACCGCATAAAGCCACCTATGAAGAAATTTTGCATTCATAGATTGAAAAAAAAAACGTTTTGCCGTGGATCAAACACTGGTCACCCCGCCCACGACAGACGAGAATACTCACCACTATGCTACAGTGAGCCAATTGGGTGTTTGAAAGATCATGGAACAAGTCAATGAGTGAGTCACTTCAGAAAGCTATCTACCTATGAAGAGATTAAGCTAAATGAAGGCGGCTCTGGGTGTTGGAAAGATCATCATGTAACTAGTCACCACAGAAAGCTACTTCATATGAAGGAAGAGTAAGATTTCTTGTTTAATCGTCTTTCGGATCTTAATTTGTTGAGGAAAGGCTCACTCAGTCATAATTTAACCCACCAATACACGAATATATCGAGTTATGGGGCCGTTTTAAATAAAGTACTCGTAAGACTGTCTTTCTTAAATTTTTACCACGAGTTTTTTTTTTTAAGTCCAACTTTTTGTATCTTGTCGATTTCAAATAAAAAGTTTACGTTTTAATTTTATCTTTTTAAAAAGGTTATTTTATCGTTTTGTGCTTAATTTTCTTGCTATTTTATTGATGGATCTTATTTATACATGAGTTTTAAAGGAAAATGTATAATATACTAATATTTAAATTTAAATATATTAATACTTTGGTCACTCAACTTGAACCAAAATTGAAGTTACAAATTCTGTCTTTTTCTTTTTTGAATATGACGAGAGTACCCTTACTGCTTTTGTGAGGTTTATTTTAATGTAACTTTTCTGAATGAACAAAAGAATGAAAAACCAAATTCTAAGAAAACTCTGATCAATAAAAATTAATTACTTATTGTTTTGTAAGACGAACCCCCTCCATCGTGTGTTGGTAAATTGAGTTGTGAGAGAGTGAAACTCCGACTTACAAATTAAGATCCGTAAGACAATCTTACAAGAGACTTACTCAATTATTATTGCATTCAAGATTTACTCGGGTTTGGCCATAATAGGCCTCACCAGGTGTGTGCTCATCCAATTTTTTCGAGCTAATGAGGAATCACTTGAAATGCTGGTTCACGAGATACGAGGAAGAAATCCCTCGCGCACGTACGAGACTTAAGATCAGAAACTTGAAGAAATTATCTTGCAAAGCTTGTTTAGGGGACTCAAGATGAATTAATCCAATCAACCAAATCTTATGAAGTGGATTCACGGAGAATATTTATATATACAACTCCTTAACCAGTTGAACTACGTCTCTGGTGTAGTTCTAGCACACACTAGCATAGATTGGAATGTAAGCTTGAACCACCAAATCACAAAATTAAATCGAATCGGTCAGTGTGGTTCGATTTTGAGTTAGAAAACTTCTGTTTAGGTTTGAAAAATATTATAAATCAATCCGTTCTGTTTGTAATTTTTGATAATCAAATCGAGTCTAACCACCATTTATAATTATAATTATATATATGTCAGTACTGGCCTGAGATTTTGGGGTCCCTAGACGAACTAAAAAAACGTGGCCATAACCATATACTCCATCGGTTTTCAAAATATTGTCTGGGTTGACCCTACATACCGTTTAAGAAAAAAAACGAATTGACTGGATTATAAATATTGGTGAAATGTGTGATTTATTTTAATGCCCTTGAGTATGTGACCATAATTAAAGTATGTAGAAAAAGTAAGGTAGAGTGATAAAAATAGTTTTCTAAAAAGAAAAGTTTTGAAAGAGGACAATTATTTAAAAACAGACAAAAAATGAAAGACATACAATAATTTGAAAACAAAGGGAGTACGTGTTAAAAATATTAAAAGTTTTGGTTTGAGACCAAATCAATTGTTTTTTTTTTTTCTCATACCAATGTTTTTAAGTTCTTTAAAAGCTAATAAAACGTTACGCACATGAAAAAAAATGAAATCAATAAACAATACCACCCTTATATAGACACACTAACCAATAAATATTTAAAAAACAAAATTATTCACAATAAAAAACACTACCTCTGTCTCAAAATTTTATCAAGTTTGATCTGACACACGGATTAAGGAAAAACAATTGACTTAATTATTAATATTGATATGATGTGTAGTTTTCTTAAAAACTCATATTCATGTGGCTCATAATTAAAATTAGAAGAAAAATTAAGAGTCGAACGATAAAAATTTGGTCTTAAAAAGAAAAGTTTCAAACTGGACAAAAAAATTTAGGACATACAAAAAAAGGAAAACATGATAATAATTTTGGGACGGATGGAGTAAACAAAATCTAAAAGCTAAACTATTGATTAATTAACAAAATAATCACAAATTATGATTTATATATATTAAGCTAAAAACTTAGATTAAGAGGCCTTTTTTTGGTGTAAAAAATCGGAGGCTCTAGGCAACCACCTAGTGGGACTATGCCCAGGGCCAGCCCTGTATATTGTACATATACTTACATATTATAATTTTGGGTGAAATTTGGGCCGGCCCCCTTTTTTCAAGTTTTCAATCGCATGTTTTTATTTCAATTGTAAAAAGTCACTTTTGGGAACAAAATAATTACGATACTCTTATTGAACCAAATGCGTGTTATAGATGTCACTTAATGTATCGCGCTATATCAACTTTTGCACCGCGATTCATCAATTTAATTACATAATCCAATTTTACACCGCGATAAAATAATTTTTGTACTGCGATACATAAATTTTAATTACTTAATCTAATTTTGCACCGCAATGAAATAATTTTTGCACCGCGATTTATAAGTTTCCAATTTGGCAATACGATGAATTAATTTTTGCACCACGACACAAAATCATAATGAACCAAACCACGTCCTCCACATTCTTCTTCAATCTCCTTCGTCGTAAGCCTTTTTCTTTCTCTTCCTTCTTTGCCTTCATCTCAATTGAAAAATCCTTCAACCTAGCACAGATCCATTATAATTTCGTATTTCATGAATAAAAAAAACTGTTTACCTAATTGGGAAGGTCGATCCCCGTTTCATTGCGCATAATCGTGATTTTCAAACTCATTGGAGTTGTGGAAGAAGATTATAAGGACATTTTATGAATAATTTTTTTTGAAAAATGACTTTAACGGTTGATGAAAAAGAACACTGAATTGAAGAGGTTAAATATTTGAGAGAGAGGACCGGTCCTCAATTTCTCCTATAATTTTTTGTACATTTTCCACAGTGGTACCCAAGACCAAAGTAATTAACCAAACACTAATTCACATTTACACTTCACACTTGGTCATACATCTCTCTCCACTTTCGGATTCAACATGCTCCATCATTCAGCTAAGCAGCCACCGCTTCTTCACTTTCAACTTAGTAACTGTCGTTTTCTCTCATCGCACCGTCATCGTTTCACCGACCTTCTCTCTCATCTCACTGGTCAACCATGGTAAGCTTTCCCATCTTTCTCTCGATCTATTTCTTCAGCTCTCTCTTTCTCTTTCTTTCTCTCTCTCTCTCTATATATATATTATAGGATATGTAATCTTATACTATTATTTATCTGAATTAAAAAATTAAAATAAATCAAATTAGAACGAGTGATTTACTTTATGCTTTTGGTCTAAACCAAACAAAACAAAACCATTTACATAGTTAAACTTAGACAAATGTAAAGGTAGATGCAAGGTTCTAAAAAGAGTTGTTGGCACTACTAGGCGTTAGCTTGGGACTAGTGGGAGAATAAGATATAATTACAATTTTTTTGATAATTTACATCAAAGATCAAACATATTGACTACAAATTTTTTTTTTATTTGTCATTTTATCAAACACTTGTCTATATTTGTAAAATGAACAAAAATATACAAACCTACCATTAATTTCAATTCTCAACAACCCCAAAGCAATAAGCCAACCAAGTTTAGAACTAAAAAAAATATATATATTACTCCACCTACCTACTGGCCCTACAACCCATAGTCTAACATATCCTTCCTAATCTCTTCTAATTCTAAATTATGAGTCTCGAGACAACCCCCTTCTTTTTCATCTTTTTTTCTTCTTCTTCTATTTATCCTGATGGCAACCATTTTTTTTCCTTTTTTGTCTCTCTCTCTCCCACTACTTTGTTCCTTATTTTTTCATCCTCCAATCTCTTTTCTCCTAGATCTAACCCTCTAATCTATCCCTTCTCTCATCCCATCGAATATCCACAAAATCAAACCCTTTTTCTTTCTGCCTCCCTCTCTACCTCACCATTACCATTCCCTCTTCCTTCTCTAGTTCGTCCCACCTTCCTTCTCCGGTCACCGCATGTCAAAAAATCAAAGCTACAAAAGTAAATTAGTTTGGCGTGGACCTCGACTTGATCGATTATGTAGCGACTAAAAAAATCGTGACGATAGAGAGAGACCTAGCGCCTAAACGGAGAGTTTTAGAACAATGGGCAGAGGCAATGATAAAAGATGAGTGGGTGGAATCTTGTGACTTTTTAGGTGTTATAAAGATGAGACGAGTATTTCTTCCTAATTAAGTAAAACTTAAGTGGATGAGGATGTGTACCTCAGTTGATGCCAACCATTCATCTATCTTACAAAGTGGGTGGGACTTTAAATACTTTTATTATAATGGTGGGGGTGAGGGGTAGACTGGGTCTGGAAGTGGTTATTAATATTTGATTTTTGTTGGTGTTTTGTAGGGACCAAAGTTAGGAACTTTTGAACAATTTTTCTAGTTATTTTTTTTCTTCATCCCTTGGCTTTTAATGGTCGGTTTACATAACATAGTCATATAGTGTGGTTTCTGTTCGATGCGTTAAAGCTTCAATCCCATGTATTCTGTCTTGAAAAAAAATTATTCACATTCTAATTTATTTTTTAGAAATTATATTAATCATTTTTTAGTCATGATCTATACCCCGAGCCCGAGGACATGACTTGCAACCTACCTGAGTGAACTAGGCTAATCACAAGCCCGTGGATAATGGATGGTGTTAGTTTGAAGTAGATGGCCACCTATGAGCCTACATTTTCCCCATATTTCCGATCGTGGTTTCGGTCTAACAACATTTTCTCACTATCTGAGCTTGAGAGTGGAGATGTTAATAGGGTCGGAAACTGCAGGTCTGAACATATTAAATCGGTTTTTTTCAGGGTTAGGTTTGTAATTTTAGTAGACCATTTAAACCGCAACCGATTAGGGGCAGAAATCGACAGGGCTAGACCGAAACTGAGAGGGTTGGACCGATTAACATCTCGACTGGTCACGCTAAAATTTAAGTTGTCATTCCAAAATTCTATCTACTTTTTCATACTAACATTTATGTTAGTCTTACCTTCGGTGGTACAATTTAAATTTTATCTTTTTTTAAAAAAGGTAAAATTGCTTTATAGTTTTTTTTTTTTTTTTTGGTCATCTCTATTTTTTTTTTTCCGATTATTACACAATGAAAATCTAAAATTTAAATACTAACTCAAAAACAACTATGCAAGTCAAGCTCTAATGAATCAAGTTATTCAAAATTGGATTATGTTTGGTCTAATAAAAGTTTAATTTATGATATTTATGATTCTCGACTTATTTTATTATTTCATGCTTGATTAGAACTTTTTAGTTTTTAGCTAGTAAAACTTGAAGTCTTGAAGTTTGTTTGTGTTTTGAACTCTATCACTTATGTTTAATGTTGTTGACTATTTGTATGACTCATTTGAGTCATTTTGTTTTGGATTGTGTGTTGTTGAATGTTGGTTATTGGCTCGTTGCCTGATAATTACTTGATTTCAAATTTTATATTTATATATTTAAGTTTTTTAATTTTGTTTAGGTGTAATCCGTTTAAAACCGAAACCTAGAGGAGTAGGCCTAAGTTTGCAATTTCAGTGGACCGTTTAAACCGCAATCGATTAAGAATCAACAAAGTTAAACCGAAACCGACATAATTAAACCGATTAACATATCTACTTGAGAGACTGGCTCATTGAGTATCTGGATCAACTCCATCTACCACATGCCCACCAAACAGTCTATAGATGATTGTTGGTGTTAGTTGGTATTATGTGACTACTTATAAGTCTACATACTATCATTCCCACTTCTATTCAATGACTTATACCTTAATTGATAGTCCTGCTCTTAAATGTATATCCTTAAAAAGTACTTTGTATAAACTATACTAATATTAAATCAATATATATATATAAAGTTGGTGAGGAGCATTATGATTGTGCCACCTCACCACCTTTAGATAAATCTTCATTCTAAATCATCCATGTGGAAGTTTTAAAAACCTTTGTTTTTCTAGCCATTAGTTAATAATAATACCTAATAACAATCAATATGATAAGGAGTATTAATATTAGTATATATAACTTCTTCTATTGTCAATAGTAGAAGACTTATATTTAAAAAAATTTACAACTAACATTACTTCTAACCAATGTGTGATAAAACTCTTCAAGGTTAGATATTACTTCTAATGACTCACTTTTAACATCATACTTTAAACTTTGATATCTTATTCATCCAAAACTTGATTTGGACAAATAAATATATCATTTCGATGTTCTTGCCGAGTAGAACACATTTGCACAATTACTTTTGTCAACAAACAAATGGCATGTAAAGAAATTTCTGTCTCAAGTTGCATAATTTCTTTCACTAAAAGCACTAATTTTTAATAAGTATTATACTTTAACTCTTGATATCTTATTCATCCAAAACTCGATTTGGACAAATAAATATATGATTTCGATGCTCTCCCGAGTAGAATACACAATTACTGCGCAATTACATTCGTCAACAAACAAATGACACGTAAAGAAATTTCTGTCTCAAGTTGCATAATTTCTTTCACTAAAAGCACTAATTTTTAATAAGTATTATACTTTAACTCTTGATATCTTATTCATCCAAAACTCGATTTGGACAAATAAATATATGATTTCGATGCTCTCACCGAGTAGAATACATTTGCGCAATTACATTCGTTAACAAACAAATGACACGTAAAGAAATTCGTGCCTCAAGTTGCATAATTTCTCTCACCAAAAACACTAATTATTTTAACAAGTATCATACTTTAAGTCTTGATATCTTATTACCCAAAACTCGATTTGGACAAATAAATATATCATTTGATGCTCTCACCGAGTAGAACAAATTTGCAATTACGTCAACAAACAAATGACACGTAAAGAATTTCGTGCCTCAAGTTGCACAATTTCTTTCACTAAAAACACTATTTTTTCAACAATAGAAGAGATGTATCCCACATTGGTTAGAAATTGATGTTGGTTTTAAAAATTATATTATTAAGTATCAATAGAAGAAATGCATCATACATTGGTTGGAAAGTGATGTTGATTTTCAAAGTCACTTGAAAACCAAAAGTTTTTAAAGCTTCCACATGGATGCAAGTATTTCACATTGGTTACAAAGTATTCTACTATTATTATCAATAGAAAAGATGTATTACACATTGGCTATAAATTAATGTTGGTTTTAAAAATACTATTATTACCAATAGAATAGATGTATCATACATTTGGTAGAAGGTAATGTTTGTTTTTAAAGTCTTTAAATAGAAGACTTCTACCATTATTATCAATAGAATATGTATATCTCATATTGGTTAGAAAGTGATGTTGATTTTAATTTTAGATTAAAAAAAACTTTTACTATTTTATTACTAATAGAAGAAAAAAACTTTTACTTATTATTACTAAAAATAGAAGAGATGTTATTTTTAAAATCTTTACATTTGCTAAAAATGATGTTAGTTTTAAAAGTCTTTAGATAAAAGACTTTTACTTTTATTTAAATGTTGGTTAAAAAGAGATGTAAAATCCCACATTATTTAGGAAGAGATGTTGGTTATAAAATTTTAAAATAAAAGACTTCTATTATTACCAAATGAGGATATGTATTACACATTGGTTAGAGAGTGATGTTGATTTTAAAAGTCTACAATTATTAGCAATAGAAGAGAAATATTTCACATTGGTTATAAGGTGATATTGGTTTAAAAAGTTTTTAGATGATGTATCTCACATTTGTTACAAAGAAATGTATCTCATATTATTTAGAAATGAGTATTGGTTATAAAAGTCATTAGATAAAGACATTTTTTGTTATTACCAATAGAAAATATGTATCCACATTGTTTAGAAATAAATATTGTTTAAAAAGTCTTTTATCCACTACTATTATTACTAATAGAAAATATGTATACCACATGGTTAGAATGTGGTGTTGGTTTTAAAGTCTTTAGATAAAAGACTTAAACTTTCATTACCAATAAAAATATAAAATATGTATCTCACGTTATTTAAAAATGAATTATGATTTTAAAAGTTTTTAACAAAATGACTTCTAATATTATTATCAAGTTAAATGTTAATTTTAAAAGTCTTTAGATAAAAAAAATTACTATTATTATTAATACAAAATATGTATCTCACGTTAGCTAGAAACTTATATTAATTTTAAAAGTATTTAGGTAAAAAAATCGTTTAATATTAGTAACAATATAAAAAAAATTATAACAATAGAAGAGATTAACAATCTAATTGTAATGTCTAAAAGTTATATTATTATTACAAAAATATATATATTCCACATTATACCCGTGCATAGCACGGGCTAAATAACTAGTATTTAGTATTTAAAACCTCGATAACCGGTAACACCTTATTTCTTACTTGTCTTTCGCTATTTTTTATGCAGTCTCATGTTGTGCTCTAAGTTACTAAATATTTTTTTGTTAAAAAAATAATTGTACACATATTGGAGTTTGGGATTCACTAGTATAATTTGAATAAGGGTAGATCTCCACTAAAACTGTCTTACGAATCTTATTTTATAAGATGAAGCCCTAGTCTCTAACATCTCAACTCATCAACACACGATGAGTCAGCTACAAAATGTCCTATATAATTTTTGATCTTACATGTAACACCCTGGTTCTTTCAATAAGACCCCATCGGTTTTGGGCACACCTATGTACAATTGATTTAACATACACAAATATAAATTCACATAATCATTTTAGAGTAATACAAAAATCTCTAGAATAATTACATCATGTTTTGTATCATTAAAGATTTATGGAATTAACAAAATACCTAAATAGATAGCTAAATTAGTATGCGAAATGTCTCACCAAGCGAAAAGGGGTTGATTAAATCTCTGAATTACAATTACTAATTAATGGTATCTTGATTTTGTTTTTTTTGATGGGGAGAATAAAAAGCCAGGCTCATAACCAGTGTTATTTATACAGGGATCAAATTAGAGTTTTCATAATTTCCTAAATCGCATCTACCCATATTTTCATATCAAATTTAGTAGCCCTAGAACTCGTATCAAAATTAAATCACCTACTTAATTATGTCTAATAATTATATCAACTAGTACTCATGTTCGTGCCGATGACACGGCGCCAGTTTGAGAATTTATCAATAAATAAAGGAGATAATGTGGAAATGAATTAATATTTACTTATAATTTGTAGGGGTTGGATATATATATATATATATACACTACACAATCAAAAGGGGAGAAAACCCAAATACGTAACAAAATAAAACATTTTACTTTGCTATTTATTTGGTAAAAAAACCAAGAAATAAATATTTTAATTTTAATTGTAACTACTGTAAAAATACGAAAATAAAATTTTATCAGCAAATATTATCAGCAAGAATTTTTTTTATTTGTATATAAAATTGCGGGTTGGAAAAAAATTTAATTGATAACAATTTAAAATTTTAAATTTTTTTTAAAAAATAAAAATAAAAAGAAAAAAATTAAAATACAAATATTCCAAACTTAGACATAAATTAAATTGAGATTCATTTGATTACGATAGCAATCAATTAAGAAACTACAACTAAATATTTGTAAAACCGAAAATATCATTGTATTATTAATAAACTACTAAAAGTATTATTTTCTTACAAAAATTAACTTTTAAAAAATATCTCTTTGCCCGTAACGAAGGGATTAATTAATAATTTATATATGAAATTATGGGCCGAACAAATATAAAATTATGGGCCAAACAAAAAAACGCCATACGAAAATGAATCCTAAAAAATATGTTAATCCTAATAAAAATAGTTCAATAACTTCCTTCACTCCTATTTTCTTTTTAATTGGAAGTTTGGAACTACTTTGTATCTTCTTTCCCTCCCTAGAAATTAAAAGTTTCAACCACTCCAAACAGACTAAACGTCCATCACTCTTTTCCCTTCCCAACGACCACCGCCAATCCCTCCCTCACTCGCAATCACCGACATAGCCGCCGCTAGTCGTCACCATGTCTTCCCCAAACAACCTCTTCGCCGCCATCGACATGGGAACCAACGCCTTCAAGCTCCTAATCGTCCGACCCCGAACCGGCCGTTTCTCACCATCATTCGTCTCAAAGGGTCATCCTCGGCCGCGACTTCTCTCGACGATCTCCCCTCCTCTCGAGCACGTGCCATCGAATCCTCTGCAAATTTCAAAACCTCCTCCATTCCCACTCCATCTCCCTTCCAATTACCGCGCCTCGCCGTCCGCGAATCCGATAACCAAATCGCTGACAAAACCGATGAAATACTGATACGAAAACAAATACAAATGTACACTGTAACAAATCTAATCCCAAACGTCCCTCCACCGAATCCACAGAATCCAATCCACCGTAATCCAATCCTTCCTCGGTTCTCGTGCCCGATGAGCACCACACCCACGCGATGGGTCTCAACCATCCGCTCCTCCGTGGTCCGATGATTTCCGCCCAATCTCCACCGTCGGTCCGTCAGACGCCGCCGCCGGGTTGGCCGGCGTGGTCGAGCACTGAATATTTTTTCTTAGAACCCAAGACCAAAAATTGAAACCGGTTCTAACAGCAGAAATCCATATTCTATAAACCCATGAAAGTTTCAGATCGTTGTCTTTAACATACATTTTCTTGCCGTCGGAGATTGAGAGATAGAGTGATGGCGAGGTGGAAGCAAGGATGAATTAGAGGAAGAGAGAGAAAGAGATAGAGAGAGATAAATTAGATGAAGAATTAGAGGAAGAGAGAGAAAGAGATAGAGAGAGATAAAAGAGGGATGAATATATGTTTGCTGTGATGAATCGTGCAAGTACTGGAGCACATAGGAATAGGAAGAATAATCGTGGGGTAGTTTATGAGGAGAAAATAATTGAGGTAAAAAAAAAAACGTGTATAAAACGGTTATGGATAAAAACAGTTGTAGATAAATTAAATCTTGACCGTTGAATGTGTTTTGTAAAAATCAATCGTGTCCGGTAAATAACTTTTGATATGAGTTAATCCTGACCGGTGAATAGCTTTTTTAAAAACAGATCCTGGCCGATAATTAGCTTTTGATAACCGACTGATCTGTTTTATATAATAGATGATTAATATTTTTATTTTATTTTTTATTGCATAACATAAATGTGACACATAACTAACTAATAAATAACCAATTCCCTAACAACTTCCCCTCATCTGATAACATAATAAACAAAACAAAAATACTAAGTTTATCACTAATGTTACAATTTTCTTTGTAAATTTTAAGAAAATAAAGTATTTATATGCTTATTTGGGTTTGGAATTCATTGAAATATGAAAAATACACAACTAAATATAATAGTTAAAAACAAAATTAAGTTGAGTTATATATATTTTCTTAATTACTTCCTATGCAGTGAAATTTGTGATAAAATGAATTTCTACACATTTGTCCCTTTTATTCTTCATAGGATTTCCTCCCTACCCTTTTATTGTAGTACTAGATACTTCATTAGTCCTAAAATTATTGTCTTCTTTGACCAATTGACTTGATTATTAATATTAGTATAATGTGTAGTTTTTTTTAAATCCATTTGTATGTGACCTATAATTAAAGTAAAAAGCAAAAATAAGGGTAAAATGGTTAACATGTTTTCCTAAAAAGTAACGTTACAAACAAAACAATTAATTTGAGAAAGACAAAAAAAAAAGAAAGGAAAAAAAAGATAATAATTTTGGGATGGAGGGAGTATTAGATACTTAAACTAATCTCCTAGTTTGATTTTTTCAGTAAAACAAGTGTTTTTAAATGAAAATTTGAGGTATATTCTTTTCAAAATCATAAAACACGTGATCCATAATACTTAAAAACATTACAAATAACATGTTTTATAATTTTTAAGAAAATAAAAAGATCTATTTCTAAAATATTTTAAGTTTAATTAAAAAATTCAAACAAGAACAATAAATTATGAACATAGTATTTATTCTCATTCGTAGGGGCAGATCTACAACTTAGGGTGAGAGTGCGAGTGTGAGGGACCTCGCCCAAATCATTTTTTTAACTTAGAAAAACGTATTTGTTATTGCGATGAATGAAATTGTACTATAACGGTTTGAAAAAAAAATATTGTAGCCTAAAGTGGTAAAAAAATTCGCAATTTTCTCTTTTATTTTTAATTGGGCCTTGATAGGTTTTGGAGGACAATGATGTCTGGGTGTTGGCTTCTTGGACTTGGAGGCCATTTTGAGTTTTATGGCATTTCTATTAGGACTTTAGGGTGTTTTTAAAAGGGTGAAATACAGACCAGTCCCTTGTGAAGAAAATATAGGGGAAAAATTATGATCGATTTTTTTTTTCTTAAATTTTTAACCTCAAAAGTCTATCGTTCTTTTTTTCAATTGTAAAAGACCATTTTTTGAAATATTGTTCCAAAAATTTCATCGTCTTTTTCAACAACTCCATCAAAACATGATTCGAAAATCACAATTGTGCGTAACAAAACGAGGATCGACCTGCCTGGTCAGTTCGTGGGGGTTCAGGGGCAACGCCCCCGAAAGGTAAACAAATTTTTTAATTCATGAAATACGAAAGTATAATGAATCTATGTTGGGTTGAAGGATTTTTCAGTTGAGACGAAGGTAGAGAATGATGAGGCAGAAGAAGGCTTACGCCGGAGGAGATTGAAGAAGAACGTAGATGATGTAAGCTGATTTTTTATGCTATTGTATCGCGGTGCAAAAATAAATTAGATAATATTTGTGCACCGTTGTTCAAAGTTTAATTTCCTAGTCTATTTTTGTACCGCGGTTCAAAGTTTAATTTCCTAGTCTATTTTTGCACCGCGATTCATAAATTTTATTGCATTATTTTTGCGCCGTGATTCAAAGTTTAATTTCATAGTCTATTTTTTGCGCCGCGATCCATAAATTTCATTGCATTATTTTTACACTGCGGTTCAAAGTTTAATTTCCTAGTCTATTTTTGCACCGTGATTCATATGCATTATTTTTACACCGCGGTTCAAAGTTTAATTTCATAGTCTATTTTTGCACATGATTCAAAGTTTAATTTCCTATTCTATTTTTGCACCGCGATTCATAAATTTCATTGAATTAATATTTGCACCGCGGTTCAAAGTTTAATTTCCTAGTCTATTTTTTAACCGTGATTCATAAATTTCATTGCATTAATTTTTGCACCGCGGTTCAATAGTTTAATTGTAACGCGATGCAAAAATAATGACCTCCGTAGCGTGCATACGGTTCATTAAGGGTATCGTAGTCATTTTGTCACCAAAAGTGACTTTTTTCGGTTGAAAAAAGAGAGAGGATACTGTAGCGATTAAAAACTTAAAAACGTGGACCGACTTGCAATTTTTCCAAAATATAACCACAAAAGTCCACGATAATTTGTTTAAACCGCTACAGTACACTTTCTGGGGGGGGGGTAATTGACGAAGATACCTTTAATGAAGGAAAGACGCACATACAAAAACACTACCCAAATTTGGGCATCAAAATTCAAATATTGGGCCTCACAATTCAAAATTGGGCATCATAATACAAAATTTGTACATCACGGTGCACAAATCAAATGTTGAAAATGGGAAAGACATCGTTTCTCTCTCCTCAATCCTTATTAATGTCTCTCTCTCTTTCTTCTCAATTACACCCACGCCACTTTCTCTCTCTCTTTAATTACATCCACTATAACATAAAACGACTCAACTAGCTTCGACCCTTGTTACCGTCATTCACATAATAATACTTGTGCTTGCTACCATTACATTCACCATCGAGCAAGATTTTTGAAAAAAAAATGAAAGCTCAAACTTTTTTAATATGGGAAGTTAGGAAATTCGAAACCGGCTTTGCAAGATATGTTGGATTGACATCTTCGAGCATGATAATAACAATTTTCGGCTCTATTTCTGGCTGCAATGCGTGAACAATCTTGTTCGATGGTGGTGGAGGAGATGGGCGAAGAGTACGATGTAGGTGTCAAAGACTACTATGTGGGCGTCGTTGCTTATGATTTGGGCGTCGTTGATGTGTGCGTTGTTGCTTCCAATCAGAAATACAAATGCTTTTACTTAGAATCAACCGCTTCTCTTATCTGATTTTGATTGAAAGATAAAAAGGTTCTCAATTTTGCCATAGTCCTCAAATCCATAAACCACGTTTAAGACATTTGGACCAACCAAACGCTATTTGTCGACACCGCTACTGGTATGGGAATGATATTTGTTATGAAATGGAATATAACTATTTTGCATAATAGATAAACATTGATCGAGGAAAAGTGGAGTGCCATACAACAGCAGTGAAACTTTTTCTTCCATTAGACCCAGTTCTGTATGATTTAGGCGTCGTTGCCTATGATGTGGGCATCGTTGCCTTCAATCGAAAATGCAAATGCTTTTACTTTGCATCATTTGCTTATCTTATTTGATTTTGATTGAAAGATGTAAAGGTTCTGAATCTTTCCATAGTCCTCCGATCCATAAACCACATTTCAGACATTTGGACCAGCTAAACTTTATTTGCCGACACCATCGGTATGAGAATGATATTTGTTATAAAATAGGAATATGACTATTTTGCGTAATATATAAACATTGATTAAGGAAAAGTGGAGTGTCATACACCAGCAGTGAGACTCTTTCTTCCATTAGACCCAGTTTGGTCACATGAGTTCCATAATTGAATAAAAAAGTACTCCATCCGTCCTAAATTATCGTCTTCCTTTCTTTTTTTATTCGTATCAAAATAACTGTCCAGTTTGAAACTTATCTTTTTAAAATATAATTTTTACCACTTTATCCTTACTTTTTCATCTTACTTTAATTATGGATCACATACACATGACTTTAAAGGAAACTACACATTAAATCAATATAAATAATCAAGTCAATTATTTTTTCTTAAACCGTGCGTTAGATCAACTATGACGATAATTTAGGGATGGAGGGAGTATATAAGTTTCGTTCAGTAGACGCCAGAGAGAGAAGACGATGACTTGATGGACATTTTATGAAGAAATTAACGAAAATTGAATTATGTGGTTGGAAACAAATTTGGGAATTGGAACAGTTACAATTTTCAAAAAGGGAATCAACCCGTAATTATTCCTTTTTAGAATTTAGTGTATGGCTTGTGACAACTCATTTGTGATTTGCAAAGGTTTTAGCATTTAAGAGTAACAAGAATGCAAATTCAAATTTAAGTATATTTATGGACATGCTTATGATCTCATGCAATTGCTACGCTGCAAATTGAAGTCGATGAGCAAAGCAATGAACATAAAGCGGATTTATTCTTCCTCAATATCAAACTCTTGAGATCATTGAATTCTGCGTTCATATTACTTCCCCATCGTAACCTTGCCCACATAATCATGATATAGTCAAGGCACACAAGGCAAATAGATCCTCGGATCGATACTAGATTTAAGAGATTGTGCACTAGTATCAACAACGTGGACGATTTGCTAGGAAAACATTTAACTGCCGTTCGTTCTTTTGCTTGATGCATCACGGGCCTCGTCATCTCCAATTTCATGAGCAATAGCTTTTGTGGTAGAAGAGGCCGCACACACACCCGCAATCTCTTTTTGAATAATGGTGCACTCAGTTTGTTAATCTTTGTGTGTGTGTGTGTGTGTTGTTCCTCTTAGTTCCGAGTCTGTGCCTGTATACTTTTGGTTTGTTTTTTCTCGGGTCTGGCAGGTTATAAGTTATCTCTTCAGTTTTCTTGAATTGTGTTGTTGGAGGAAGCACATACAGGGAATGACATTTTTGTATGGCTATCTGTTTGAGGGATGTTTTTTGATGCTGTCACGTATTTGTTGTGTCCACGATGCTATGTCCTTGCTACATTGTGAAAACATTGTTGGGGTGCTTCTATGGAGTTTCTGAAATTAAGCTGCAATAATCATTTGACAAAGTAATCATTTTTGGGTCTCAATTATTGCTATTGGAGTTTGGATTTCTGTTTGAGGCTAATTTCAAGGTGCTAGCTATCGGATATTGCAAATGTTTGTGTTGCTTTCCCTTTCAAGTTCTCAGTTTTTCTTTCGAGTTTCCTTACATTGGGGATTACGACAGAGTTTGATCATCGTGTAAGTTTTTTCGCTCTTGCGCTTTTTGGTTATTAACAATCGGGTTCTACAAAGAATTTGATTTTGGTGTGTGTGGTCAGCAAAAGGTTTTGTTTACTGGTTTGCTGCTATGCTTACCTTTTCATGATCAACAAGCTCTTGGTGCTTTCTCAAAGGAGGATTAATCCAACTGACATGCATACCTTTTGACTGTAAATTTGGCAATCCTGTGCTAAGCGATTACAATAGATGGCGCTGTATTAAGTTGAGTTTTATCTTGAGAGAGGGAGAGAGAGAGAGAGAGAGAGGTCAACTTACATGACATAGACAAAGAGGAAGAACTTGCACGTATTAAGTAAGGCATACATATGTAGATTCTCACAGTAACCAGAAGCGAAAACAGAGAACAATAATTGAACAAGGATTAAACGAGGATTAAACGGGAGAACAACCATACATATCTCTACTTACTAATCCAAATATAAAAGTCTTATAACGATTCAAGAAATTTTAACATCCTATGGCAATGATCGGCCCCAGAGAAAGTGCCATGGTCCGGTTCCAGTTCCCATCCTGCGAAATATAATTGCAATGGATGTTATAATGCCTCTGTTCGGTCTGAAAATCAGCTCAAGTAAAGAGAGCTCAAAGTAACGAGAAAATAAAACACGAATGCATGGAGAAAGAAACTCACCTCCAAACACCAGCAAACGTGCGGAGGGCCATGTAAATCGTCAAAGCAACCCATATTCCAACATAGCCACCCGCTTTATAGAGAGCAAACAAGGATCCAATGCTCCCAATGGCCACTAATACCTGAAGAAGAATTTAATATGAAAAATTCACAAAAGGTAAATATAGAAGCTTCTCAAGTAGTAAAGGGGCTTCTCAACTTACCATGGAGTATGCAGAATAGATAAAATCAGATGCACCAAAGTTAACACCATCAAAAACAAAGGCTAAAGAATTGAGTGGTTGTGTTCCAGCAACAAACTGATTTATAAGAGGAAAGTTATTAGTCGAGATTCAAACTTTATCATACCACCGAAAAAGAACTGAATAAAAATACCAGTTTTGCTTTTAGATGGAGAAATACGTACCAGCACGCCTGTAAAGATGAAAGGAATAACATTTTTGTCATTCGTAAACATTCCATATCCAAATCGCAGACCAAGTCCAACAAGAACAGCGAGGCCCAGCCCCATTACAAGTGCCATCTGCAGTTTAAAAGCTTCTCTTACCAAACTTATAGAGAACGAAAAAGAAAGAAAAGGAAAAATTGTTTCTTGTGGTCATCTAATGAAATCAAATTATGGTAATTTATTTGCAGATTATGAAATAGATGATGATCAGAAGGTCAGTCTGCTTTGCAAGAATTCTTTGAGAAGTGTACGTGTGAGATATAATCTGATAAGTGTCACACACCCAAAGTATACCTGTAAAACTCGGCAAGCAGCTGCTGTTGCTTTCTCATAGTTCTTCTCAGCAAACGCAGTAGCAATTATTGCCTAATACGAGGAAGACAACAATCAAGAAATGATAGATATTGAAATGCATACAAGGAAAAAGCAAAAAAAAAAAAAAAACAATTATATTAAAAGACAGAAAATCAAATAACTATATCTTTCGAAAAAATAAGCTTGATGGCACAGCTTGACAGGAGACTTCAGAATGTAATTACTCACGAGTCGATCAGTAAGTTAAGTGATGATGCAAATGCAGCGGCAGACGCACAAATACTACATGAGAGTGAGGGACTCACACACACACACACACGTATGGACGGAGGATATATTTACCTGTCCAGCAACAGCCAGCCCATCAGCAAGAAGTGATGAGGCCAGCCAGATCTGTATGCAAATCTGGAAAGCAGCCATGGGTGACGAACCCAAACGTGCAGCCAATGATGTAGCCAAAGTCACACAGATAGTAGCAGCTACCACCCTAAATAATAATAGCAAACCTGTACCCAAGAAGAAAAATGTAAACATACGTTACATAGTACAAATACTGTATTGTGGTAGAAACAGCCACATTGTAACAGGCTGGGAAAATTCTTTTCTGGTATAGCCCCCTTTCTTAATTACCATTATTGAGAAACCGACTCAATTGCAATTCTCCAAGACTCGGAGGTAATAGGTCAATTTGTTTCAACAACTGGACCAAGAGGATAATTGATATTAAGTACCTGCAGAAAAAAAATACGTTACTGCAAGAAACAATTGCGTTGAAAATGCTCACGAACACAAGGATCTTTACTTGGAATGTAATAACTGAAAACAGATATGCTTTGGAAACATCTGAAGACAAAAAATAAAACTTACTGGGAAAGAGCATGTGCAATGGCAGCACCACTAACTCCCAAACGACAAGAAAATATAAGAATGGGATCCAAAATTATATTCGTAACATCACCTGCGACTGTATTAGACCAGAAAGACGAAGTATGATCAGCCATGGTGCGAGCAGATATGGATAATTACAAAATGCATAATCATATCTCTTATATCATGAGTCGAAAAAGTTTTATGAGCTAATAATATATAGCTGACTCCCACATTTTTCTCTCAGATTTCATACTTATGTTCTGAAATCACATTTCATTAACTCTGCATCCAGAAGTTTTGCTACCTCTCTATCCCTATTTTTGACTTCTTATCCCATTCACAGCTCTATTGCAAGTCTTTATGCTTTTGAAATGCTTCACTCCAACAAAGAATTATTCGTTCTAGCGATATAGGATTTCAATAACATTGCTGCTGCAAAATGGTTCCTATCTTTACCTGTTGCGTATAAAGGAGTTTTGGTGTCCTTGAGACCTCGGAAGACCCCTTGCATCGCCAAAGAGAGAAGAACAGCAGGAGCCCCAATTGCTCTAAGTGTCAAATACTTTTGTGCAGGGATTAACATAGGATTATCCTGTTTTAGAGACCAGAAAGGATTATTATTATGTTGTAACATGCATGCATGTATGGGCGCAGCTACCTTAGTATAATCAAAGAGAATCAAACTAAATTAGCAGAACCATATTTGAGTTGAAATGCAATCTATCAAATTTGATGCAGACACACGATACTGGCCATGAACGAATTGGTTGTACTATGAGGCTACTTACAGATTTCGCACCCATCAAACCCAAAAGTGGTTTTGCAAGAACAATGAGAAATATGGTTTCAAGTAAACCAAGCACAGCACCAATAAGCAACGCTGTTGATGCCGAAGGGATACGTCTCTTTCCACTTTTGAGCTTTGATTTCTCTGAGATGTTGCCTACGCAACTTGGTGATTCGCATGCAATTGTTTTGGAATCTGATGGAAGTAAGCACGAGACACTGATACATGTTAATTAGATGATGAAATAATAGTAGTCTACGATGTAGTAATGTGCGATGTGGATCAATTAATAACGTGAGAAATCATATCGAAAGCGATCTTCTCGATTAATCTAGTGCAAATGAAGAAGATAGTGAGCATACCATCATTTTTTGGCAGCTCTTTAGTATCGTAGTTGTCCACTGCTGAACCTTTTTCCAAGTTATCAAGCGTAACATCACCTATAGTTAATTTTGATTTTTCTGTCACATCAACTTTGTCTGAACCCTTACCCTTGTCCAGGTGGCTCTCTTCTATCGCTGAATTTTCGTTGGTTATTCTTTCAACAGTCTCTTCCTCGGCAACAAATGAGGTTGTAATACTAACAAGCGGATATATGGCAACTTTTGAGACTTGATTGAAAAGAGAAATAGCAATTCCAACAGCTGCAATCTCCACTGAACCTATAGATAAAAAACAGAAATGACTTTTGAAGACCATGCACGGTTAATTTGAATTAAGGAATAGCTTGCCAGTCATTGATCATAGTTAGGCATTACCTAAACGACCAATGAAGGCAGTGTCAATTAGAGAAGCGATAGGATCAGCAGCTAAGGCCATGGCAGCAGGTATTGCAATAGCTAATATCTCTCGTCCAAGCGAGTCCATCTTGAAGACACAGCTGGAACCCAATTTTCATACAAGAAATCATGACTTTATAACAAAATCAATTCATGAACGACAAAAGTAACAAGTTTTCATACTATGTGATAAAAATCAAATATCTATGCCTGCTTAGCCTGAGGTGATGCATAACATTTTACTAAGCATGCATTACACTCATCAAACAATGCTAATTGTTGTTTGTCTTAATTCTTCTTTCTTTCTAGCTGGTTGAAAGCTAATATAATGTTATAATTAAGGAGCTGAAAACATAGATAATATAAAGACGATGGAGTGTACCTAGAGTCTTTGAAGAAAATAAAGATTGGTGCCATTTTCCTGTTTCTCTCAATGGGACGCGAAACTGCAACTGCAACCTCAACCATTATACCTTTTTAAGGGGACTGAGATAATCTAAAGATCTGATGAACGAAGATACATACACGGTACACTAATTTGTGCCACCTGAAACAAGTAGCACTATCTCGTTAATATCCTGCAGAATACATGCAGAATTAAGTGGCATGACAATGTAGAATAGATGATCATCAATGAAGCATAATATCAGCTGAATGATTAAAAATGCCAATAAATAGGAGTCATATATATATATATATATATATATGTATAACACCAAGTTGATGCGATAAACTGAAAGCTGGAAGATCATAGAAAGGTTTTTACGTACAAATGAGTTTAATTAAGCTAATCTCTCTTAACTGTGATAAATCACAATTAGGAACGTAAGTGAACTGCTGAGAAAAGCCAAATAATTTATTTTCTGCATTTTGGCTGCATGGAAAAGGCAAAAAAAAATATTTTTTTTATTTTGTTCATCAAGAAATTAATAATTTGGATATCCAAAGTAACTTTTATTATGCATTAAAAGAGTAATATGTTTTTAGTAACACTTTCTTTTTTCAAAATATTATTCCTTAAAATATAATTGCAAATTATTACTACAAAAATAGAAAAATATTTTTTGCTTCACCTAGAAGCCAATTTTTTTGGCTGCATGGTAGCATGTCCCTGTCAAGCAAGAAACATTTCCACCCACCGTTTGAAACATTTCCCGCCACACTTACTAGGTACTTTATTTTAAGACATTAAGCTTATAAACAAAAACTTGGGTAAGACGATCCTATTTATTCGACCCACCGTATGTTGGTGAGTTAAACTGTGAAAGAGTTGAGCTTCCTCTTATAAATTAAGATTCGTAAGACGGTCTTACAAAGATCTACTCAAACTTATATCTCTTGTGATGATTAATAGAGATCATTGGACTACACTTTTACATATCAATTGGATTTAAGATAAACCCTACGATGTACCTTAAGATATATATATATAGATATATATATAGAGCAGACTGTCTACAAGTATAGGTTAATTGCATGTTCTATATATCGCTAAGTAATTACATCACCTATTTAAGCAAAGATGATGCCTCTTTTAGCGTCAGTAAAACCACTGTGTTGATCTCATACCATATCAGCTTGATCAAACAGATAGAAAAAGAGAGTCGAGTCGAGTTGAATAATTAAACATTTAGTTTCTAGTATAACGAATGCAAATGCATATGTAAAAGATACATGCATGTAATATATATATATATATAAATAAAGAATAATACCCTTTAATTAGAGGATGAATTTTCTGATTAGTATAGATGACTACTAGATATTGTAGTTAGCAAATGAAATTAAACACTTGCCACTGGCTTCTCCATTGAATAGCTCCTTTATATATATAGTCCATTTCTTTCAATTCTTAACTGATCTTTCTCTCTTCTCCAAACGTTGCATGAAATTACAACAATATAAAATTAAATGAATAAAAGCAGCATGAAGATGGCCAATTCAATATGCTCTAAAGAAGATTCTCGATCTTAAGATTTTTTTTTTAAAAAATTCCTAACGAATATACCATCTACCTATTAGTTATGAGATTCCAAAGGATCAAATTATTATACATTTTAAATTTAATTTAAAAATATGTTTCCTTAGCTTCTCTTCTAGAACTTAGTATCATCATCCGAGAATCAAATAATATCATTTGATCATAGTTTAACAAGTTTATGATTGAGACTTTTGTTTTTAGTGAGGTTTTTTTTTTTTTTTTGGCTCGCTTCCGACCAACGAGTTCGCCAATTTATTTTGGGGAATTTTATTGGGGGAAATTTTGACCCGTCATTTTTCTAAGTTTTTAATCCCAAAATTTCATAGTTTTTTTTTTCAACCGTAAAAACCACTTTTTGAAATATTATTCCAAAAATGTAATCGTCTTCTTCAATAGCTCCGACAATACACTTTGGATTTGAAAATCACGATTGTGCGCAACGAAACATGGATCGACATGCCCGGTCAGTTCACGGGGTCGAGGGGACAACACCCTCGAAAGATAAACGAGTTTTTTGATTCTTAAATACGAAAGTATAATGGATCTGTGTTGGGTTGAATGACTTACAACGGAGGAGATTGAAAAAGAACGTAGAGGACGTAAAAACTGGATTTTTATGCTATTGTATCGTGGTGCAAAAATGAATTAGATAATATTTTTGCACTACGGTTCAAAGTTTAATTTGCTAGTCTATTTTTACATCGCGATTCATAAATTTCATTGCAATATTTTTGCACCACGGTTTAAAGTTTAATTTCCTAGTCTATTTTTGTACCGTGATTCATAAATTTAATTGCATTATTTTTACACCGTGGTTCAAAATTTAATTTCTTAGTCTATCTATTGTTGCACCGTGATTCATAAATTTCATTAGATTAATTTTGCACCGCGATTCAAAGTTTAATTTCCTATTCTATTTTTGCACCGCGATTCATAAATTTCATTGCATTAATATTTGTACCGCGGTTCAAAATTTAATTTCCTAATTTATTTTTGAATCACGATTCATAAATTTCATTGCATTAATTTTTACACCGCGGTTCAATAGTTTAATTGTGACGCGATGCAAAAATAATGACCTCTGGCGCACATACGGTTCATTAAAAGATATTGTAGTCATTTTGCCACCAAAAGTGACTTTTTCCAGTTGAAAAAAAACACAGGGTACTGTAGCGATTAAAAAACTTCAAAAAGTGGACCGGCCCGTAATTTTTCAAAATTTATTTTGTACTGTAAATTTTTTTTCTATATTTTTTACTCACTCCGCTCTGGACAAAGATTCCACTATTTCTCTACAGGAAGACAATATCTCTAGAGGAACATCAAACCAGCAGAACTTCCAACTTCTCAGGCTGTACGTGCAAACTATAGTGGAATCACTACAAACGTGCAGAAATCACAAAAGGCTCCAAAAGTCAACTTACAGAAAAGTCTTGACAACTCTCAGAACTGCAAGATCTAGTTGAAATTTATTCAACAGATATTCCTATCTACATTTGGTATTCAAGTTTAAATACATCTACTTTATTGGAAAACCAAATGTCAGTGTACTATTCCGTCACACTTGCACAACAGTGACACATCAACTCAGTCTGACTTTTTGACAACCTTTTTAGAGAGATATCTTCCAGAATATCTTTATCCTAAAGTCCATAAGATTTGGTTTTATCCAAACCATCTCTCCAACAGCTAAAGATCATTCGAAGATAATTTCAATGGATCTATTGTTTTCTATCTATAAAAGAAACCTATTCTCCCTTCTTCAGATAACAAGAGAGTGAGATAACAAGATCATCAATCTAGCTATCTCAAAGATCACAGTGGAAAACTCAGACCTTTGCAAATCACATTTTGTAGATTGCAAGGAAGAAAAGTTAGAAGTAAGGAAAAGTGATCTGAAAAGCTACAACGACAAAGAACCACTACTAGAAAAATGACCTTTAGTGACGGAATTTTCCGTCGCTAAAGGCGAAATTCCGTCGCTAAAGGCCCCCAGCGGCGGAATTTTTCCGTCGCCATTCCGTCGCTAATCTTTAAATCGTCGATGCCGACGGACCGATTCCGTCGCTAAAGGCAGCCTTTAGCTTAATGACGGAATTTTCCGTCGCTAAAGGTTGATTTTTAGCGACGAATTTTCCGCGCTGAATTCAACCTTTAGCGACGGAAAATTCCGTCGCTAAAGGCATTTAAAAATTAATTAAAATTGTATTTCAGCGACGGAAAATTCCGTCGCTAAAGGCATTTAAAAATTAATTAAAATTGTATTTCAGCGACGGAAAATTCCGTCGCTAAAGGCATTTAAAAATTAATTAAAATTGTATTTCAAATGACGAAAATTCCGTCGCTAAAGGCTTTTAAAAATTAATTAAAATTAATTTCAACGACGGAAAATTCCGCCGCTAAAGGAGTTTAAAAATTAATTAAAATTGAATTTCAGCGACGGAAAATTCATCGCTAAAGGCTTTAAAATTTATTAAAATTGAATTTCAATAATTTCCGTCGCTAAAGGCTTTTACAAATTTATTAAAATTGAATTTCAGCGACGGAAATTTCCGTCGCTAAAGGATTTTACAAATTAAAAAAAAATACCCAAAAATACTATTATGATAAATTTTTGTACCTTATAATATAATAATTAATATTAAACTGAACATACAAAATAAACAATAATATAAAACCAATTTTAAAAAATCAAACTGTAGAATTTACTACAACAATCCATGTAAACCATATATAACAATTAACACCAAAAACTTATTTCTAGAGTTACCTTGGAAATTTAAACTTGTACCAATCCATGTAAACCATATCTAATAAAAAACCTAAAAATAAAATTAAAAAAAAATACTACGACACGAGGATCAAGAAAAACTTCATCTTCAAGGTCATCATCGTCCTCATTACCAGTAGGAGCTTCAATCACACTTAAAGCATTCATTTGTAGTTTTACCTCAATCCCATTAGTAAGGACCTACAAAGAAGGAAAAAAAATTGGACTTTAATCAAGGCCATGCATGAACAGCTTTGCCTTTGAAATGATAAACGATGCAAGAAATCTAATTTCTGACTTGAAAAATAAACTAAAATCACAAAAACAAATACAAATGGAGAGATCAGCCAAGGATCACACTAGCAAGAGAAGAACAAGAAAAATAAAGAGGTGGAAATTTTCATTTGTCCAGAATTCTGAAATCATAAATCCACGCCTATTTTTGTTCTCATTTGTACTACTAGTCATTCTTTCACCAAGTACTTGGAGGATGTGACTATGAACACTTAACACTAACAGTGCAACCATGGAAATTTTCACATGCAAACATACAAATATACAAATAGAGGCACTAAATTTATAAAATGACTAGAGGCACAATTTACAAATAAAATTTATAAAATGACATTGTTTTATTTCATTTTATTTTAATGTAATAATTATAATTTGTAATCTTGTTAAAATTTATCTCTAGATCTCCCACCGATGTGAGGTAAAAATGAGACCACAAAAAATAATGTACACCTCGTAAAATTTTCTAAACATGTATGTGTCATCGCGGAGCATCATGTAAAGGTAAAAGAGATTGAGCCTTGAAGGGGTTTGACATTGAAAAGCAATCACTCACAAATGGAGATGTAGATGTGATTAATTATGAATAACCTTTAGACTTTGAATGCTTGGAAAGGCTAATGATGGGTTAAGATTAGTAGCTAATAAGTCATGATTCAACATGAGTTGAAAGTTATCTATAAATGGAAATGGAAGGAGGAATAATTCATAATTGGTGGGTTAGAAAAAAGATAGATGGTGGGGTTTGATCAATATCCTTACTTGAAGAATAGGGTTGTGGGAGTGGGGTGTGATTTGCGGGGGGATCATATCATAAATAAATATATATAAATATATATATATATATATATATATATATATATATATATATATATATATATATATATATATATATATATATATATATATATATATCAATGTCTTTACCAACTACATATCTATTTATCACTTTTCTTTCTTCACGAGTTTACACTTAGATATCGGACAATTTTTATCCCAATTATTTCTTTGCAAATAGGTCCAAACATAGCAATGAAATCTCAATTATATGCTTCAATTAATTTGTGTAATGTAGATCAATAGATCAATTGAACTAATCTGTTCCATTTAATTATTTCTTTTTTCCTTTTCAATTATTGAGAAATAAAAAATATCGACATTATATATGTTTCATGGGGAGAGTATTATTTTGCATATAATCCTTTTTGTTTTCCTTTTCTTCCTTCACCCAAATTTTCATGGCGTTATATACATATGCCCAACATAGGGAGTGCACTGTTACATTTGTTCCATAATATGGATTAAATCAAGGTAAAAAAAATTATTTAAACATACCATCTTACGAATCAACCAAACTATTCCCACGTAAAGAGGATAACCTTCCATATTATTGAGTTAGTTATCACATTATATATATCATAGAGAGTACCACTACAACAAGAATCTATGCACATCGGAGGTTGGTCAACGACCTTATTTTGCGAGATGGCTTAGCAGTCCACAGGACATTGACAAGCTCGCCTCCAATTCTTTTTTTCTTAGAAGGGTAAAATGTAAAATGTTACAACATTTCTTAACAAAACATAAAATTGTACAATTGGCAGTAAGTCGATTAGTATTTTTTATATATAAGTAGCAACTAGCAAGTAGCGATATTACCATTGTATCTCGCATTTTCTCAAATAATATGGATTTCACTTTGGGTCCTTTCAATCAACGACAAAGCTGGTCAGCCACTTGGATGGCTTAGCACATTTTGATCTTGATGATCAAATAGTTAAGGAAAGCATCTTCAAAATTCTTTTCGGAGGCACACTGCGCGAATTCAACGATTTTAGACAATCACGCCTGAGCACTTTCATGATTAAAACGGAGAAAAGAAAGAGAAACTATGAAAAAGCTAACACGAAAGGACAACTCCTTGGCCTACCTTAAGGCTTGAAACATGACATCTATGGCGAGGCCCAACACTTTATTTTTATTGCTTTTTCCATAGCATCCTAGAAAAGAAATTTCAAGTAAGGACAAGCAATAATGGTACAAAATTAGGGCATAAAAATGAAAGTCCATTCAAGAGGGTAGGAGAGCAATACATGTGACTCGGTGAGGGCTGAGAACCTTGGCTTAATAGCGGTATTGGTGATCTGATGGCGTCCTTAGGAGGAGTAAAATCGGCGGTGGCGAAATCGGTCGAAGGAGAAGAAGTCGGGAAGCTGAAGCCACCGGGATCACAGGCAGGATGGTCGGATGGGAGATAGAGCTTGGATCTGACTTTGGAAGAGAGCGGAGGCGGAGGCGGAGCAGAGAAGCGGCAAGCAGGTGGAGGAGCAAAGAGGGGCCAGGAGGATTTTTTCGGATGGGAGATGGAGGCATCGTTGAAGTCGGCGGGATGAAAGAGACGAAGGGATTCACCAACAAGGGGATGAGAGAGAGTCTGAGTGAGTTTAATTAGAAATAGAGAGTGTGTGAAAATTTGGGAAAACTATATAAGGTTAGGAGGGAATTTGGGGAAAATTGTGAGAGCGGGAGAGAAGAGCGGAAAATTGTGAGGGCGGGAGAGTGTGAAATTTTGGAAAAACCTATATAAAGTTAGGAGGGAATTTGGGGGAAAATTGTGAGGCGGGAGAAGAGTTGGATTTATATTTTTTTACTTGAATTTATTTTATTTTATTAAATAGATAAAACAATTTTATTTGAATATTTTCTAAATTTATACTTTCAATTTATAGTTTTTATTTTGCTTGAATTTAATTTAATAAAAACAAAATGTGAGCGCTCACGCCGCAGTGTAAAATAGTTAAATATTATTATATTTTATAATATAATATTATTAAATTACCAAATACAATTTATTTTAAATATCAAAATATTAACTACCACAAATATTTTTAAGTAAAAATTAAAAAAATATTCAAAATTGTGAGGCGGGAGAAAAGCGGGAGAGTGAAATTAATTACATGTTCCAAAAAAAATGTATTTGAATATATTTTTTACTTGAATTTATTTTATTAAATAGATAAAACAATTTTATTTGAATATTTTCTAAATTTATACTTTCAATTTATAGTTTTTATTTTGCTTGAATTTAATTTAATAAAAACAAAATGTGGCGCTCTACATACGAGTGTAAAATAGTTAAATATTATTATATTTTATAATATAATATTATTAAATTACCAAATACATTTATTTTAAATATCAAAATATTAACTACCACAAATATTTTTAAGTAAAAAATTAAAAAATATTCAAAATTGTGAGGCGGGAGAGAAGAGCGGAGAGTGAAATTAATTACATGTTCCAAAAAAATGTATTTGAATATATTTTTTACTTGAATTTATTTTATTAAATAGATAAAACAATTTTATTTGAATATTTTCTAAATTTATACTTTCAATTTATAGTTTTATTTTGCTTGAATTTAATTTAATAAAAACAAAATGTGGCCTTGCTCTCTGTAGTGTAAAAAGTTAAATATTATTATATTTTATAATATAATATTATTAAATTACAAAATCAATTTATTTTAAATATCAAAGATTAACTACCACAAATATTTTAAGTAAAAAATTAAAAAATATATTCAAAATTGTGG
>CM028383.1:60633257-60708223 GCA_013146195.2 Codonopsis lanceolata
GGAGTGCCATACGCCTTTTTCTTCATTAGACCAGAGTTGGTATGATTTGGGCATCGTTGCCTATGATGTGGGCATCGTTGCCTTCAATCGAAAATGCAAATGCTTTACTTTGAATCATTTGCTTCTGTATTATTGATTTTGATTGAAAGATGGAAAGGTTCTCAATCTTTCCATCAGTCCTCCGATCCATAAACCATATTTGGACATTTGGACCACGGCTAAACTCTATTTGCGAACGCGCAGTCGTGCAGAGAATGATATACGTTATAAAATGGAATATGACTATTTTGCGTAATAGATAAGCATTGATTGAGGGGTAGTGTCATACACCAACCAGTGAGACTCTTTCTTCCATTAGACCCGCTTTGGTCACATGAGTTCCATAATTGAATAAAAACTCTCAAAATACAGTGCTCGTCTTCTTTCGCTTTCATCCCATCAAAATAATCGCTTCGTCGCTTTGAAACTTACATTTTTAAAATATCACTTTTACCACGTTCTCCTTACTTTTTCATCCTACTTTAATTATGGATCACATACGCATAACTTTAAAGGAAACTACACATTAAATCAATATAAATAATCAAGTCAATTATTTTTTCTTAAACCGTGCATCGGATCAACTATGACGATAATTTGGGACGGAGGGAGTATATAAGTTTCGCTCAAGAGACGCAGAGAGAAACAATGACTGGATGGACATTTTATGAAGAAATTAACGAAAATTGAATTATGTGGTTGGAAACAAATTTGGGAATTGGAACAGTTACAATTTTCAAAAAGGGAATCAACCCGTAATTATTCCTTTTTAGAATTTAGTGTATGGCTTGTGACAACTCATTTGTGATTTGCAAAGGTTTTAGCATTTAAGAGTAACAAGAATGCAAATTCAAATTTAAGTATATTTATGGACATGCTTATGATCTCATGCAATTGCTACAAGTACAAATTGAAGTCGATGAGGAAAGCAATGAACATAGGTGGATTTATTCTTCCTCAATATCAAACTCTTGAGATCATTGAATTCTGCGTTCATATTACTTCCCCATCGTAACCTTGCCCACATAATCATGATATAGTCAAGGCACACAAGGCAAATAGATCCTCGGATCGATACTAGATTTAAGAGATTGTGCACTAGTATCAACAACGTGGACGATTTGCTAGGAAAACATTTAACTGCCGTTTGTTCTTTTGCTTGATGCATCACGGGCCTCGTCATCTCCAATTTCATGAGCAATAGCTTTTGTGGTAGAAGAGGCCGCACACACACCCGCAATCTCTTTTTGAATAATGGTGCAGTCAGTTTGTTAATCTTTGTGTGTGTGTGTGTGTGTGTGTGTGTGTCTGTTGTTCCTCTTAGTTCCGAGTCTGTGCCTGTATACTTTTGGTTTGTTTTTTCTCGGGTCTGGCAGGTTATAAGTTATCTCTTCAGTTTTCTTGAATTGTGTTGTTGGAGGAAGCACATACGTACAGGGAATGACATTTTCGTATGGCTATCTGTTTGAGGGATGTTTTTTGATGCTGTCACGTATTTGTTCCGTCCACGATGCTCTGTCCTTGCTACATTGTGAAAACATTGTTGGGGTGCTTCTATGGAGTTTCTGAAATTAAGCTACAATAATCATTTGACAAAGTAATCATTTTTGGGTCTCAATTATTGCTATTGGAGTTTGGATTTCTGTTTGAGGCTAATTTCTAGGTGCTAGCTATCGGATATTGCAAATGTTTGTGTGGCTTTCCCTTTCGAGTTCTCATTTTGTCTTTCGAGTTTCCTTACATTGGGGATTACGACAGAGTTTGATCATCGTGTAAGTTTTTTCGCTCTTGCGCGTTTTGGTTATTAACAATCGGGTTCTACAAAGAATTTGATTTTGGTGTGTGTGGTCAGCAAAAGGTTTTGTTTACTGGTTTGCTGCTATGCTTACCTTTTCATGATCAACAAGCTCTTGGTGCTTTCTCAAAGGAGGATTAATCCAACTGACCTGCATACCATTTGACAGTAAAATTGGCAATCCTATGCTAAGCGATTACAATAGATGGCGTTGTATTAAGTCGAGTTTTATCTTGAGAGAGAGAGAGAGAGGGAGGGAGGCCAACTTACAACAAAATTTATAAGGTCAAACCATGACATAGACAAAGAGGAAGAACTTGCACATATTAAGTAAGGCATACATATGTAGATTCTCACAGTAACCAGAAGCGAAAACATAGAACAATAATTGAACAAAGGATTAAACGAGGATTAAACGGGAGAACAACCATACATATCTCTACTTACTAATCCAAATATAAAAGTCTTATAACGATTCAAGAAATTTTTTTAACATCCTATGGCAATGATCGGCCCCAGAGAAAGTGCCATGGTCGGTTCCAGTTCCCATCCTGCGAAATATAATTGCAATGGATGTTATAATGCCTCTGTTCGGTCTGCAAAATCAGCTCAAGTAAAGAGAGCTCAAAGTAACGAGAAAATAAAACACGAATGCATGGAGAAAGAAACTCACCTCCAAACACCAGCAAACGTGCGGAGGGCCATGTAAATCGTCAAAGCAACCCATATTCCAACATAGCCACCCGCTTTATAGAGAGCAAACAAGGATCCAATGCTCCCAATGGCCACTAATACCTGAAGAAGAATTTAATATGAAAAATTCACAAAAGGTAAATATAGAAGCTTCTCAAGTAGTAAAGGGGCTTCTCAACTTACCATGGAGTATGCAGAATAGATAAAATCAGATGCACCAAAGTTAACACCATCAAAAACAAAGGCTAAAGAATTGAGTGGTTGTGTTCCAGCAACAAACTGATTTATAAGAGGAAAGTTATTAGTCGAGATTCAAACTTTATCATACCACCGAAAAAGAACTGAATAAAAATACCAGTTTTGCTTTTAGATGGAGAAATACGTACCAGCACGCCTGTAAAGATGAAAGGAATAACATTTTTGTCATTCGTAAACATTCCATATCCAAATCGCAGACCAAGTCCAACAAGAGCAGCGAGGCCCAGCCCCATTACAAGTGCCATCTGCAGTTTAAAAGCTTCTCTTACCAAACTTATAGAGAACGAAAAAGAAAGAAAAGGAAAAATTGTTTCTTGTGGTCATCTAATGAAATCAAATTATGGTAATTTATTTGCAGATTATGAAATAGATGATGATCAGAAGGTCAGTCTGCTTTGCAAGAATTCTTTGAGAAGTGTACGTGTGAGATATAATCTGATAAGTGTCACACACCCAAAGTATACCTGTAAAACTCGGCAAGCAGCTGCTGTTGCTTTCTCATAGTTCTTCTCAGCAAACGCAGTAGCAATTATTGCCTAATACGAGGAAGACAACAATCAAGAAATGATAGATATTGAAATGCATACAAGGAAAAAGCAAAAAAAAAAAAACAATTATATTAAAAGACAGAAAATCAAATAACTATATCTTTCGAAAAAATAAGCTTGATGGCACAGCTTGACAGGAGACTTCAGAATGTAATTACTCACGAGTCGATCAGTAAGTTAAGTGATGATGCAAATGCAGCGGCAGACGCACAAATACTACATGAGAGTGAGGGACTCACACACACACACACACGTATGGACGGAGGATATATTTACCTGTCCAGCAACAGCCAGCCCATCAGCAAGAAGTGATGAGGCCAGCCAGATCTGTATGCAAATCTGGAAAGCAGCCATGGGTGACGAACCCAAACGTGCAGCCAATGATGTAGCCAAAGTCACACAGATAGTAGCAGCTACCACCCTAAATAATAATAGCAAACCTGTACCCAAGAAGAAAAATGTAAACATACGTTACATAGTACAAATACTGTATTGTGGTAGAAACAGCCACATTGTAACAGGCTGGGAAAATTCTTTTCTGGTATAGCCCCTTTCTTAATTACCATTATTGAGAAACCGACTCAATTGCAATTCTCCAAGACTCGGAGGTAATAGGTCAATTTGTTTCAACAACTGGACCAAGAGGATAATTGATATTAAGTACCTGCAGAAAAAATACGTTACTGCAAGAAACAATTGCGTTGAAAATGCTCACGAACACAAGGATCTTTACTTGGAATGTAATAACTGAAAACAGATATGCTTTGGAAACATCTGAAGACAAAAAATAAAACTTACTGGGAAAGAGCATGTGCAATGGCAGCACCACTAACTCCCAAACGACAAGAAAATATAAGAATGGGATCCAAAATTATATTCGTAACATCACCTGCGACTGTATTAGACCAGAAAGACGAAGTATGATCAGCCATGGTGCGAGCAGATATGGATAATTACAAAATGCATAATCATATCTCTTATATCATGAGTCGAAAAAGTTTTATGAGCTAATAATATATAGCTGACTCCACATTTTCTCTCAGATTTCATACTTATGTTCTGAAATCACATTTCATTAACTCTGCATCCAGAAGTTTTGCTACCTCTCTATCCCTATTTTTGACTTCTTATCCCATTCACAGCTCTATTGCAAGTCTTTATGCTTTTGAAATGCTTCACTCCAACAAAGAATTATTCGTTCTAGCGATATAGGATTTCAATAACATTGCTGCTGCAAAATGGTTCCTATCTTTACCTGTTGCGTATAAAGGAGTTTTGGTGTCCTTGAGACCTCGGAAGACCCCTTGCATCGCCAAAGAGAGAAGAACAGCAGGAGCCCCAATTGCTCTAAGTGTCAAATACTTTTGTGCAGGGATTAACATAGGATTATCCTGTTTTAGAGACCAGAAAGGATTATTATTATGTTGTAACATGCATGTATGGGCGCAGCTACCTTAGTATAATCAAAGAGAATCAAACAAAATTAGCAGAACCATATTTGAGTTGAAATGCAATCTATCAAATTTGATGCAGACACACGATACTGGCCATGAACGAATTGGTTGTACTATGAGGCTACTTACAGATTTGGCACCCATCAAACCCAAAAGTGGTTTTGCAAGAACAATGAGAAATATGGTTTCAAGTAAACCAAGCACAGCACCAATAAGCAACGCTGTTGATGCCGAAGGGATACGTCTCTTTCCACTTTTGAGCTTTGATTTCTCTGAGATGTTGCCTACGCAACTTGGTGATTCGCATGCAATTGTTTTGGAATCTGATGGAAGTAAGCACGAGACACTGATACATGTTAATTAGATGATGAAATAATAGTAGTCTACGATGTAGTAATGTGCGATGTGGATCAATTAATAACGTGAGAAATCATATCGAAAGCGATCTTCTCGATTAATCTAGAGTGCAAATGAAGAAGATAGTGAGCATACCATCATTTTTTGGCAGCTCTTTAGTATCGTAGTTGTCCACTGCTGAACCTTTTTCCAAGTTATCAAGCGTAACATCACCTATAGTTAATTTTGATTTTTCTGTCACATCAACTTTGTCTGAACCCTTACCCTTGTCCAGGTGGCTCTCTTCTATCGCTGAATTTTCGTTGGTTATTCTTTCAACAGTCTCTTCCTCGGCAACAAATGAGGTTGTAATACTAACAAGCGGATATATGGCAACTTTTGAGACTTGATTGAAAAGAGAAATAGCAATTCCAACAGCTGCAATCTCCACTGAACCTATAGATAAAAAACAGAAATGACTTTTGAAGACCATGCACGGTTAATTTGAATTAAGGAATAGCTTGCCAGTCAGTGATCATAGTTAGGCATTACCTAAACGACCAATGAAGGCAGTGTCAATTAGAGAAGCGATAGGATCAGCAGCTAAGGCCATGGCAGCAGGTATTGCAATAGCTAATATCTCTCGTCCAAGCGAGTCCATCTTGAAGACACAGCTGGAACCCAATTTTCATACAAGAAATCATGACTTTATAACAAAATCAATTCATGAACGACAAAAGTAACAAGTTTTCATACTATGTGATAAAAATCAAATATCTATGCCTGCTTAGCCTGAGGTGATGCATAACATTTTACTAAGCATGCATTACACTCATCAAACAATGCTAATTGTTGTTTGTCTTAATTCTTCTTTCTTTCTAGCTGGTTGAAAGCTAATATAATGTTATAATTAAGGAGCTGAAAACATAGATAATATAAAGACGATGGAGTGTACCTAGAGTCTTTGAAGAAAATAAAGATTGGTGCCATTTTCCTGTTTCTCTCAATGGGACGCGAAACTGCAACTGCAACCTCAACCATTATACCTTTTTAAGGGGACTGAGATAATCTAAAGATCTGATGAACGAAGATACATACACGGTACACTAATTTGTGCCACCTGAAACAAGTAGCACTATCTCGTTAATATCCTGCAGAATACATGCAGAATTAAGTGGCATGACAATGTAGAATAGATGATCATCAATGAAGCATAATATCAGCTGAATGATTAAAAATGCCAATAAATAGGAGTCATATATATATATATATATATGTATAACACCAAGTTGATGCGATAAACTGAAAGCTGGAAGATCATAGAAAGGTTTTTACGTACAAATGAGTTTAATTAAGCTAATCTCTCTTAACTGTGATAAATCACAATTAGGAACGTAAGTGAACTGCTGAGAAAAGCCAAATAATTTATTTTCTGCATTTTGGCTGCATGGAAAAGGCAAAAAAAAAAAAAAAAAATTTATTTTGTTCATCAAGAAATTAATAATTTGGATATCCAAAGTAACTTTTATTATGCATTAAAAGAGTAATATGTTTTTAGTAACACTTTCTTTTTTCAAAATATTATTCCTTAAAATATAATTGCAAATTATTACTACAAAAATAGAAAAATATTTTTTGCTTCACCTAGAAGCCAATTTTTTTGGCTGCATGGTAGCATGTCCCTGTCAAGCAAGAAACATTTCCACCCACCGTTTGAAACATTTCCCGCCACACTTACTAGGTACTTTATTTTAAGACATTGCCTTATAAACAAAAACTTGGGTAAGACGATCCTATTTATTCGACCCAATCGTATGTTGGTGAGTTTGAAAAGTTGAAAAGAGTTGAGCTTCCTCTTATAAATTAAGATTCGTAGCATCTGCCTTACAAAAGATCTACTCAAACTTATATCTCTTGTGATGATTAATAGAGATCATTGGACTACACTCTTACATATCAATTGGATTTAAGATAAACCCTACGATGTACCTTAAGATATATATATATAGATATATATATAGAGCAGACTGTCTACAAGTATAGGTTAATTGCATGTTCTATATATCGCTAAGTAATTACATCACCTATTTAAGCAAAGATGATGCCTCTTTTAGCGTCAGTAAAACCACTGTGTTGATCTCATACCATATCAGCTTGATCAAACAGATAGAAAAAGAGAGTCGAGTCGAGTTGAATAATTAAACATTTAGTTTCTAGTATAACGAATGCAAATGCATATGTAAAAGATACATGCATGTAATATATATATATATATATAAATAAAGAATAATACCCTTTAATTAGAGGATGAATTTTCTGATTAGTATAGATGACTACTAGATATTGTAGTTAGCAAATGAAATTAAACACTTGCCACTGGCTTCTCCATTGAATAGCTCCTTTATATATATAGTCCATTTCTTTCAATTCTTAACTGATCTTTCTCTCTTCTCCAAACGTTGCATGAAATTACAACAATATAAAATTAAATGAATAAAAGCAGCATGAAGATGGCCAATTCAATATGCTCTAAAGAAGATTCTCGATCTTAAGATTTTTTTTAAAAAAAATCCTAACGAATATACCATCTACCTATTAGTTATGAGATTCCAAAGGATCAAATTATTATACATTTTAAATTTAATTTAAAAATATGTTTCCTTAGCTTCTCTTCTAGAACTTAGTATCATCATGGGAGAATCAAATAATATCATTTGATCATAGTTTAACGAGTTTATGATTGAGACTTTTGTTTTTAGTGAGGTTTTTTTTTTGGCTCGCTTCCGACCAACTAGTTCGCCAATTAATTTTGGGGAATTTTACTGGGGAAAATTTTGACCCGTCCTTTTTCTAAGTTTTTAATCCCAAAATTTCATCGTTTTTTTTTTCAACCGTAAAAAACCACTTTTTGAAATATTGTTCCAAAAATATAATCGTCTTCTTCAATAGCTCCGGCAATACACTTTGTATTTGAAAATCACGATTGTGCACAACGAAACAGGGATCGACATGCCCGGTCAGTTCGCGAGGTCGAGGGGGCAACACCCTCGAAAGATAAACGAGTTTTTTGATTCATAAAATACGAAAGTATAATGGACCTGTGTTGGGTTGAATGACTTACGACTGAGGAGATTGAAAAAGAACGTAGAGGACGTAAAAACTGGATTTTTATGCTATTGTATCGCGGTGCAAAAATGAATTAGATAAAATTTTTGCACCACGGTTCAAAGTTTAATTTGCTAGTCTATTTTTACACCGTGATTCATAAATTTCATTGCAATATTTTTGCACCACTGTTTAAAGTTTAATTTCTTAGTCTATTTTTGTACCGTGATTCATAAATTTAATTGCATTATTTTTACACCGCTGTTCAAAATTTAATTTCTTAGTCTATTTTTGCACCGCGATTCATAAATTTCATTAGATTAATTTTGCACCGTGATTCAAAGTTTAATTTCCTATTCTATTTTTGCTCCGCGATTCATAAATTTCATTGCATTAATATTTGTACCACGGTTCAAAATTTAATTTCCTAATCTATTTTTGAATCACGATTCATAAATTTCATTGCATTAATTTTTACACCGCGGCTCAAATAATGACCTCCGTAGCGCACATACGGTTCATTAAAGGATATCGTAGTCATTTTGCCACAAAAAGTGACTTTTTCCGGTTGAAAAAAACAGAGGGTACTGTAGCGATTAAAAAACTTCAAAAAGTGGACCGACCCGCAATTTTTCAAAATTTATTTTGTACTGTAAAATTTTTGTCTATATTTTTTACTCACTCTGTTCCGGACAAAGAGTCCACTATTTCTCTACAGGAAGACAATATCTCTAAAGGAACATCAAACCATCAGAACTTCCAGCTTCTTAGGCTGTACGTGCAAACTATAGTGGAATCACTGCAAACGTTCAGAAATGACAAAAGGCTCCAAAAGTCAACTTACGAAAAAGTCTTGACAACTCTCAGAACTGCAAGATCTAGTTGAACTTTATTCAACAGATATTCCTCTCTACATTTGGTATTCAAGTTTAAATACATCTACTTTATTGGATAACCAAATGTGAGTGTACTATTCCGTCAGACTTGCACAACAGTGACACATCAACTCAGTCTGACTTTTTGACAACCTTTTTAGAGAGATATCTTCCAGAATATCTTTATCCTAAAGTCCATAAGATTTGGTTTTATCCAAACCATCTCTTCAACAGCTAAAGATCATTCGAAGATAATTTCAATGGATCTATTGTTTTCTATCTATAAAAGAAACCTTTTCTCCCTTCTCCAGATAACAAGAAAGTGAGATAACAAGATCATCAATCTAGCTATCTCAAAGATCACAGTGGAAAACTCAGACCTTTGCAAATCACATTTTGTGGATTGCAAGGAAGAAAAGTTAGAAACAAGGAAGAGTGATCTGAAAAGCTACAACGACAAAGAACAATGTCTTGATCAAGAAACCCCTTTCTTGATTTGAACTCTTTGATCTCCTTCAAGGAACTCAGTCTCTACAGCACTTTAGAAATCCAATCATTTGGTAGAGACCAAGCACTCCAGATTCCGTTGAAGATAGATCTCCAAAGATGTTCAAGGAAGATGGTGAACTGGCTGTCTGCATTGCATTCATACCAGCAGACTTGTATTTCATTGCGAGGGCTGTTGGTTGTACAACAATTGGTCATCATAGGGAGTCAAGTTTTTTGCACTAAGTTACTCAAATATTCTTTATTTGAGTAACTCATAAAATTGTCTTCTCATGTCGCATCTCCTTGACTCCACCTGTTCCTGACTTGTTCATGAAACTCTTAGAAATGAGTTCTTGAGTAGGGATGAAATCGAGGGGAAGAAAGTGGATGGCTAGGTTATAGAGTCTAAGTTGATGTATTAAGCATGTTTGCCTTTGAGTAAACCTCTGCTGAATTTCTAATATATTATATTCTTCAAACTTAGCCCTGATCTTTCTTTCCAGTTCTTAAAAGGTTTATGATTTACTAAAGCTATCTATTCTGTAACCCATACATCATGCATCTGAAGAAGAGTTAAGTATGTTGTTGTTTTGAATATATATTCGTGTACAACTAATTAAACCTTCTAAAGATAAAATCTGTTTAGCCAGAATCTTTCCACTGTCAAAACCTCTTTTTAGCTAACAGTTTATCTACAATCTGTCGGCATAGTTCATTACTTGACTATGAACAAGTCTGCTGCTCAGTACTACCAGCATATATATATGTTTCATCTCCAGATTGTCTTATCACTTAAAAGCATTTTACCCATATTCTGGAATGAATGGTGAGATATTTTTAAAGTGGTAACATATGCTATTCACCCCTCTCTAGTCTAATTGAGCACATCCATGGGACCAACACATTCGTTTCTAATCAAGTGTCATGTTTGATCCAGAATACAGATTCAGAAAATATAATTAAATTTGTTCAATAGAAAAAATAAATTGCATGCCCTTAGTTTAAAGAGTAGGGGTCAAAATGTACATATACTCCATCTTCATTTTCATCTTCAACATCTAGACATCTAAACATGATGCAAACACAAAATCTAGTTGCACCCAATAGGGATGGCAATTTGAGGCACGACACGATTGACCGACACGAACACAACACGAAATTATAGGGTTTCAACTGGGGCTTATCGGGTTCGGGCCGTTATAGGGCCAACACGATAAGACACGATAAAAAATGGGTTATTATTGGGCTGGCTTGATAAGCACGGTAAGACACGATAATACACGATAACTAAAATATATTTTTAAAAATTTACTAGGTGTTATTCACTTCTTTCGAACTATTTTTATGATTATTTCATAGTTTTATAATTTGAAAATTTATAACTTTTAAGCTACTTGACTATTTATATTGATAAATTTTCAAAATATGTATTAAAAAATTAAAAAATATATATTTTATAATGTTTATTGGGTCTAACGGACTTAACGGGTCTGTCTAAATAAATCGTGTTTTTTTGCTTATCGTGTCGTGCCGTGCTTTTCATGTTTTTATCGTGTCGTGTTCGGGTTTTAATATTAGGCACGATAAGCTTATCGTGTCGTGTTCGTGTTTATGCTTATCGTGTCGTGCTGTTACCATGCCAGCTCGATAACAGCTCAGCATGACCGATTTGCCACCCCTAGCACCCAATCATTCCTCCGACCTATTTCATTTCATTTCAAAATACGCTCCCCACTTCACCCACCGTCGCCGGAGAAATGGAAGACTAGTACGGGAAGCTGGAAAAGGTAGGGGAAGGGAAGGGACGTACCGAAAAGTGTACAAGGCCAACGACAAGCATATTGTTTAGTTGGTGGCTCTTAAGAGTACCTCGATATCGATCTTAAAAAATTCATTGATTCCCATCGCAAGGGCCCCAATCCCTCTCCTTTCCCTCCCAAATCCAGTACTTTTTGTTCCAATTGTGCAAGGGCATCGCTCACTACCACAACCACGATGTCCTCCACAGGGATCTGAAGCCACAAAATCTTCTGGTAGATAAAGACAAAAGAATACTCAAGATCGTAGATCTGGGTTTGGGGAGGGTTTTCATTGTCCCTCTCAAAAGTTACACCCATGAGATTGTAACACTGTGGTACGTACAAAGATCCTGAGGTACTCTTGGGATCAACCCATTACTCTACTGGCATCGACATGTGGTCCGTCGGTTGTATCTTTGCTGAAATAGCTAGAAGGCAAGCTTTCTTCCCTGGTGATTTTGAGTTTCAACAACAACTTCATATATTTAGGTTGCTAGGAACCCCATTTGAGAGGTAGTGGTCTTGGTCTGGAGTGAATTCTTTGGGGTGAAGATGAAGATTTACTCGAGAAGAGAGAAGGACGAAGGTAGAAATCGAGGAAGGAGAAGCAGGCTCGCCGGATCTGAAGCAGGGGCGGCGATTATGGTGTATGATGGCGGAGTTGGGTTCTTGCACTATAAAAGATAAGGAGTCGGTCGGAGTCGAGCTCGTTGCTTCTGTGAGACGTGAGAGGGAGATTGTGAAACCGAGAGTATACATGTGTGAGTGAGAGAGAGAGAGAGAGTGCTTGATTTGGTGAAAGTAATGGATGGTGTTCATGGAAAATGTTATGGGAAGATACAGATGAATCAAGATTTGTAACCAAAGTTTTATTATTTACAGTTGGACCCCTTTTTAATTATAATTGTTCTTTTTGTTTTTGTTTTCAGTTAAAACCCCCCCAATTGCTATTATTTACAGTTGAAACCCTTTCTGAATATAATTGTTCCTCCCTTGTTATTTAGAAAATGGTAAAATACATATTTGACTTAACTTAACGGCTGAATCTAACGTCCATCCAAAAAATGAGCTCGCTTACAACTGGATATAAGTTGGATGGTCAAAATATATATTTCAAACTTTCAGTAGCCGAATTGCAAAAAGTGAAAAAGTTGGGTGGCCCAATTGTGTGTTTTACCTCATTTCTTTTTACAAATATTTCATTCTAATCTAGGTAGTAAGCATGTGATTCAAAAAATTATTACATCTTGCGACCCTTAAATCCATCGAATCCTTGACATCAAGATTGTCATAAGAAATTTGTTGGTAAATATTTATATTCCTATTATTTTTCTATTCATAATAGACTTAATTAGTTTTTTCAGCTTGTGTATCAAATCAAACAAAATTCTTCTTAAAAATTAAAGTAGTTTATTTTTAATGAAAATAAATTAGAAAAAAGACCTTAACAATAGGGATAGAGGAAGTATCTAGTACTCCATCCGTCACTAAATTATTTTCATGTTTTTTTATTACGTTCGTCCCAAAAAAATTATCTTGTTTGTAAAGTTTTTTAATTTTCTGGAAAACACTTTACCATTTTAATCTTAAATTTTCTTTTTTAATTATGTGACACCACATACATGAACTTTACAAAAAAGGCTACTCCATCTTTTCGTAAATAATTGTCATACTTTCTTTTTTTATCTGTTCTAAAATAATTGTCTTACTTCTACACTTTCATTTTTAAGAAAACTGTTTTACCACTTTATTCTTACTTTTTCTTCATACTTTAATTATGATCACAATGCCTAAGGGCTTTAAAGGAAAATATATAACATATCAATATTTATAATAAAGTCAAGTAAATTTTTTTTTAAAATGTGTTGGGTCAAACATGGAGTAGATAATATAGTACTACTTCCGTCCTAAAATTATTGTCTGGTTTGACCTAATATACGAATTAAGGAAAAACAATTTACTTGATTATTAATACCGATTTGTAGTCTAGTTTCTTTTAAAGCTCATGCGTATGTGATCTATAATTTAACTATAATGAAAAAATAACTGTAAAATAATAAATATGTTATCTTAAAAATAAAAGTTTTATTAAAAATAATCATTTTAAGATAAATAAAAAAGAAACATGACAATAATTTTAGGGGAAAATTCTAGCCGGTCCCTTTTTCTAAGTTTTTAATACCAAAAGTCCACCGTTCTTTTTTTCAATCGCAAAAGATCACTTTTTTCGAAATATTGTTCCAAAAATGTTATCGTCTTCTTCAACAGCTCCGTCAACACACTTTCCATTCGAAAATCATGATTATACGCAACGAAACGAGGATCGACCTGCCTAATCAGGTCGCGGGGGTCGAAGGGGCAGCACCCCTTCGTAGGGGTTCGAGGGCAACGCCCCCAAAATGTAAACAAGTTTTTTGATTCATGAAATACGAAAGTATAATGGATCTGTGCTGAGTTGAATGATTTTTCAGTTGAGACAAAAGCAGAGAACGATGAGGACGAAAAAAAGCTTACGACAGAGGAAATTGAAGAAGAACGTGGAGGACGTAAACTGGTTTTTTATGATATTGTATCTCGGTGCAAAAATGAATTAGATAATATTTTTGTACCGCGGTTCAAAGTTTAATTTCCTAGTCTATTTTTGAACCGCGGTTCATAAATTTCATTGCATTATTTTTGCACCGTGGTTCAAAGTTTAATTTCCTAGTCTATTTTTGCACAGCTAATCATAAATTTCATTGCATTATTTTTACACCGCGGTTCAAAGTTTAATTTCCTATTTTATTTTTGCACCGCGATTTATAAACTTTATTACATTAATTTTGCACCGCAATTTAAAGTTTAATTACATATTCTATTTTTGCATCGCGATTCATAAATTTTATTGTATTAATATTTGCACCGCGGTTCAAAATTTTAATTTTCTTGTCTATTTTTGAACCGCAATTCATAAATTTCATTACATTAATTTTTATACCACGATTCAATAGTTTAATTACTCAGTTTAATTGTAACGCTATACAAAAATAATAATCTACGTAGCATGCATATGATTCATTAAGGATATCGTAGTTATTTTGGTACCAAAAATAATTTTTTCTTATTTAAAAAAAAATATTACTCCCTCCGTCCCTAATTAATTGTCATGTTTGACCCGGCGCACAGTTTAAGAAAAAACAATTGACTTGATTATTTATATTGATTTAATGTATAGTTTCCTTTAAAGCCTATGTGTATGTGGCCCATAATTAAAGTAGGGTGAAAAAGTAAGGGTAAAGTGGTAAAAATGATGTTCTAAAAAGGAAAGTTTCAAAGTGGACAATTATTTTGGGACGGACGAAAAAGGAAAGGAGGACGATAATTTAGGGACGGAGGGAGTATAACAATTAAAAAAAACTTCAAAAAGTGAACCTACGTCATGTTTCCATAATTTTAGTACGGGGGAGCAAATACATTGGACTCATCTTTGTGAGGTTTAAATGTTTGGCACTCTTCCTCATGTCATGGGTCATGACTCATGACTATGTGGACCCACAAAAACAGTTTTGGTTGGAAGGGTTTGGATGTGGTGTGAGTGTGATGACTGGTGGAGACCCAACCCAAAACTAACAAAACCAATAAATAGTGTTTACGTGTCTTGTGCGCGTTGGTGTGCATCATGTTTCTTTACCAGGTTAGTTTCTATTTGTAGATCGTGTAACACAGGATTTTGGATCTTTTATTTTAAAAGTGTATTTTATCTTTTATTTTAATGTCAGATTCATCATTAACTTGTCAATTAGTAAATTAACAAAATTAATTATTTAAACAAAATCAGTTACTGATAATGATGGATCTGATATTAGAATAAAAGATGGAATACACTTTTGAAATAGAGGATTCGAACTCGTGACACAGTCATTGGCTTGCTCTTGGGGGTTGACTAAGCAGCATGAAATTAGTGCGCAAGTCTTGCTAAGAAGCCATCAATTATTCAGCTCATCAACTTTCTTGGGGAAGAATGATTTGTATTTTATGGAGATCAAATTATTCTTTCAATTCAATTATAGAGCTTATAAATTAAGTAGTTGACAATTATTATGAATTAGTAGTGAAAATGAGTTAAGTCGAACCGAACTCTTTAATGTTTAAACTTATCTGATAATCTTAGCAAACATGAAATGATGTTCAAACTTAACTTGGTTTAATCAAACTTTTTATCAAGTCGAGCTCGAGCACCTTGACATTTTTTTCCTAGAAATACCGAGTTATATGCTTATTGCCAAGTTTGAATGTCTAACGAGCTTCAAATTTGTCTGAGATTGACTTGATTATCTTACAAACTAATCATAAATGAGTTTGCTATCAAACCGAACACGGGGCAATCTCCAATAGCTCTATTCGTTATTCAACCCTAGATTTTTTTTTTTTCAAAGGTGTCCTCAGATCTGCAAGTCAAAGACTAATCGGTCGGACCACTGAATGGTAGTAGAAACTCTCCCAACAAATATTTAAACATAGCTGCATTCTAATAAATTTCGAACCCGAGACTTTGATTAAGTTACAATAGCCTCTTAGTGCTCGTTTGTTGCGACTTATTTGAAGTGACTTTTGACTTTTGGCTTTTGAAAAGCCATATTTAGAGTATTTGTTTCAGCTTATAAGTCAAAAGTCAATAAGTAAGGTACAACACCTTTTATACATTGAAAAGCCAAAACCAAAAAGCCAAAATTTTAAGCTTTTTTTGTTTTTTTTAAAGATGAAAACAACTATTCATTAATAAATATTTGCTTATCCCAATTTCATCCTTTTATGAAATATACATAAAAATATGAATACTAATTTTGAAGTTTTTTTAAAAAAATAAATATAACAGCTCGTAAACAGCTTTTCAATATCTGTAACAAACAGTCTATCATGCAATCAGACACAAGTCATTCAGCCACCAGCTCAAGTTACCAGCCATAAGTCATAAGCCATCAGCCACCACAAACGAACCCTTACTGATGTATGTGCTTGTTGGTTATTCAACCCTAGTTGTGATTACCAAATCAACATAACAAACAAATTGTCATTCTCTCTTGGGACTATAAATCTTTGGATTTCATGGGTTGATAATGTGCAAAATGACTTCCCTTGGTAAATAGTGTGAAAGGTTCCTAGTGGCATGTTTGTTTAGTTTGGAATAAAGTAGAGCTATACTCTTAGGGAAATAAAGTACCTATGAATTTTTGTTAAGAAAAATTTATGATCTTGGGAGAGAACTTTGGTTGAGAAAACAAAAAACGCAAAATTGAACATAAAATCATAATTTTGGCGAATGCATCTCCCAATGCAGCTACATCAGGAACTACATCCTTTGATCTGGTCTTTATCACTTGTGTGTGATTGCATTTTTTATTTTTTTGCCTAACTTTTAGTAATCATGTTTTAGGCATAAAATTTTAGGACATGCATTGTTGGTAAGGAAATCAACTTGGTGAAATTTTGTCCTAAAAAAATTGTGCAAATCAATTTCCAAAATATCTCTATGTTAAAAAATATTTAGTGGATGTTTAATTTTTGTGGGGAATTAAGAGACATTGAACTTTGGATATGTATTGCTCAGTTATTGCCAGGGGTGTGATCAAGTCATTGTATACACCTAATTGTGTTTTTCAAAATCTTGTATTTTTGAGAATTCATAAAAGATTGTTTCTCCATCTTCCTTCTCCAGTTAAATAGGGGGAGAGAGAGGTCAAGTGTTCCTATTTCTGGTGATGATGATGAATCTGATTCCTTGTAGATTCATCATTGTGATTGTTTCTCCCATAAATTGTTTCATGTTTGTTTTTGATGCATGTGATTGCATTATTGGTATATTCTGATTTGTACTTAGTAAATGATTTCTGATTTTATATCTTTCACAAATTCAGGGGGAGATGAGATTTTCTAATCAATGCAGGTTAGATGGTTTGATGGTGTTGAAAAACACTTGTCATTTGATTTGACCAGAAAGGTTCAACAAAGAGGGAGATTGTAAGGATAAAATAGGGTCGTCCTATTTTCCTCTATTGATTTTATTATTGTGCCCTTTCTTGGTCCAACAGAAATGGTAAGAAGTTACCATATTTAATAACTTTCTTGGTCCTAAAGCTATAGTAAGTGTTACCATAATTAAACATTTCCAAAAAGATCTCAAAGAGTCCTTAGTTAAATTGATAAAACCTTAGGATAAATTTATTGACTTAAATTAGGAAACTATATTTGGAAACTAATTGATTTATTTCCTAATCCTTTGTCTTCTTGGAGTTGTTGTGTTTTCCTATTTGTGTAGGACTCTAGTTCAAGCACATATATATATGAAGACTTCACACACACAAATTGAAATATACATATATAAATAAGAGAGAAAACTGAGAGTTGTTTAGAATCTGGATGCAGCTCCGGATGCAGCTTCATCACGAGCTGCATTGGTTGTTTTTGTTGTTTGCTTTCCTAAGTTGTTAGGAAGCTTATTTTTTTAATCCTCACGTTTTCTATACCTTGTTTTTGTGGGTTTTCCTCTCCAGACTTGTTGTCTTGTGAGAGGTTTGGTATTTTGGTGATTTCACAATTTGTTTTGTTAAACACATAATCCTTTTTAGTGAAATCTTTTTGGCCATAAGGCTGGATCTACAAGCATAGCTTGTAGATTGTTTGATAAACTTATGTGTTTATTATTGCTTTAATCGTTTTAAAGTCTTCCGCTATTTACATATTTGACTTTCTGGTCAATGCACCTCCGGGTGTAGTTACAGTACAAGCTACATCACGAGCCGCATTGACAGATTTCGTGAATCCTTGCTACTATTGATCTTTCAGTGTCAATTAGAACATTTGTCTTGATATACTTAGATTTTAGTTATACACGTATCATGTTCAAAAAACTATTTGTGTAAAAAGGATTTTACACCACCGGTGGATGAAAATTTAATTCTTATTAATTACTACTAACAGATGCTACTGCTAACACATGACGACTTTTTGTTAAAATGATCAAATTACTAATTAATCTATATCCAGTAATTATTAATTACTTTATTTCTTAAGTTCTTTTTCTACAAAAAAAATTCATACACAAATATTTCAATTAATTACTCATTCATCGATCAATTTCAATATTTACATTCTTTTAGTTTTTTTCAATGTATTTTAATTTAAAATTATAATTACTTATAACAAGTTAGAAAATCTTCTTATTATAAATAACGTTTTGCAAACAAAAATATTATTCAAACCGTGCGAGTATAAACTAGTATATATATATTTAAAGTTGATGAGGAACACTATGGTTATGCCACCTCATCTCCTTTTGTTAAATCTCAATTGTGAAGGCATGACTCTTGAATTCATTAAGACTATTTGTTTTCTAACCATTAACTAATAATAATAATAATTAGTAATAATTAATATAATAAGGGGTATTAATCTCTTCTATTGTTAATAGTAGAAGTCCTATATAAAAAAAAATTACAATCAACATTACTATCAAACCAATGTGGGATATAACTCTTTTATTGGTAATAAAAGGTAAGATTTTAAATCTAATGATTTTTAAAACCAAAATCAAGTTATAACCAATATGAAATACATCTTTACTAATATTACCAATAAAAGAAATGTATCTTACATTGATTATAAATTGATATTAGTTTTGAAAGTCTTTTGATAAAGGCTTCTACTTTTATCACCATAGTATGTATCTTACATTCTTTAGAAATAGATGTTAGTTTTTAAAATCTTATATTAAAAACTTCTACTCTTATTACCAATGAAAGATATTGTAGAAACTTACATACATTATATTTACTTAAAACCATTAAGTTAAAACCAGCTAGTTTATTACTTATCCAAAAATCCTTAACTCGGTTTTAACTTAGACTTTGTAATAAGTCTAAATCTATCTCCTAAAACCTTCAGCATATAAGATATCCTCTGTTGTTTATACACCAAATACCCCTTTTGACTTTGTCTAGCAACCTTCTTACTTGTTTCGTTCTATCTTCCTAAAGCATAAGTCATCAGCAGCTAGCAGCTGCTGATAATAGTGTCAACACCTGCTTATTCACTCGAAATTCTCTATCTACTAAAACACAATATCCGTTGAAATATTTGACCTTCACGCACTTATTATAAAACATTATTTTGGTCGTTTTTTTTTCAAACAAAAGTATTATTCACACATTCTTTCAATAGAAGACTTTCATGCATGTCTTAAATGTTCTTAACTATTCAAACCTAGCTAATCACTCTCTTTAATATTTCATGCTAGAGTATACTCTTTGTCTCTTACAGTTTGCAGTATTTTTGGGCATTCAATGATAGATCATGGTCATCATTTCATCAAAAAATTCAAGATTCAAACTCGCTATCTCAAACGGCTACAAATCTGGATATCACTATAAAAATGTTTGAAGATAGGGCTGAAGAACACACTACACAGAACTACGTTCTCAAGCATTCAAAAATCTCAAATTCTTCGAGAACTCAAAAAGAGACAAACACGTTGAAACTCTCATTCAGATCCAGCACTTCAAATCTTTCTTTGAAGAGTTTCTTCTCTCAAACACTCACCAGATAATCTCTCTTATAATATTCTTTTCTAGTTTGAACAATCACTATTCGTTTGTTCCTGTATTCTTTCAAATCCTTAAGGAACCTTTGATTGTTGTACGAGTTTGATTCTTGCTAGATCAAAATCCTCAAACACTGGTTTTTGTTCTACACTGATCTGTTAGTGATCACTTAGCATGTATATATACTTAGTGCACTTCAAAATCCAAGTTTGACCAACTTGGTAGTGGACGTAGCAGTCTTAACACTGTAAACCACTCCAAATACTGTGTTCTGTCTATCTGCTATTTTTCCTGTTCATACACTTAAACAACTTCTATCTACTGAAATGTTTAATAGTTATATTCCTGAATTCTTTACATAATTGATCTTATATATTTACCTTCAATCCAGTCCTTATACTTAAGTGATCAAAAGAAAACCAAACCAAACTATGAAAATTCAGTAGTTGCTACTTGCTGATTTTACATCAACTGCTGAAAACTTATCTTTCCGCTGTAATTTTTGAAGGTTTAAAAAATAACCCTTAAAGTTTTAAAAAGCTATTCACCCCCCTCTAACCTTATTCCGTTGTCAACCGGACTTACAATTGGTATCAGAGCTACACTTTTAGAAAAATTCATTTTCCAAGTTTAACAACTTGAAAGATCGATCATGGCAACTTTAAAAGCTTTTCAATCTAACAATGTCACTGAAGTACCTATTTTTGATGAAGATCACTTTGATATTTGGAAAGAAAGGATTACAAGATATATGAACAATATAGACAAAAGATTGATGGAATGTATTTAAAATGGCCTAATGCTACCCATGGTGATAAAAACTAATCTGGGTAAATCTTCTTCTGCAGATGATGATACTTTAAGTCCACTTGCAACTGATAAAGAATAATATGTACTTAAATCTCAGCCTGAATGGACTGAGGAAGATAAAATACATGATGGGTTAGATGCCAAGGCAGTACATATTCTTTCAAGTGTTGTTCCAGATGAAAACTACAAGCAAATTTATGACTTCAAAACAACCAAAGATATATGGGAAGCTCTTGTTAAATATGTTGAAGGAGATAAAAATACTAAGGACAACAAGTTGTATGACTGCATACAGGAGTTTGATGCATTCAAGAAAGATCCAAAGGAATCACTCAAGAATGCCTATGACAGGTTTTTTGAGGTAAGTAATAGATGTTTTTTTCTTGGTAAAGTCTATAGTATGAAAGATTTAAATATGAGATTTTTTAGAAGCTTGGGACATATATGGCATGTCAAGGTAACTGCCATAAAGGAAGCAAGAGACTTGAACAAAACTCATATACGTAGTCTTGTTTCCAGTCTCAAAATCTATGAGAAGGAAATTGTTAAAACTCAAGAAATTGATTTTTTTTTTAAGGCATCTCCTTACATGCTTAAAATGAGATTCTAGAAACCTCCACATCTCAGTCAGATGATGACTTTGATGAGGATGGGTTTGCTGCCTTTGCAAAATAATTTAGAAAATTGGCAAAACACACAAATGGGCCACCCAACTTTACCCCTTTTTTCAATTCGGCCACCGAAACTTTGAAATATCTATTTTGGCCATCCAACTTTAGTTCTGTTGCAAGCGACCCCATTTTTTAATGGACGTTAGGCCAGGATGTTAAGTTTGAGTCAAATCCCTATAAAAAGGGGTCTAACTATAAATAATAAAAATTTTGGGTGAAAATGAGGTGTGTGTGAGCAATTGAGGAATCTGGGAATTTACAAAATTATGCCTCCCCTTCCGGTTGTAAAATCAAACAAACAAACAATATCAATCTCAATCCCCCTCTCCTCACTCTCTCTCTTTCTCTATGAAACCCCACACATGTCTCTTTCTCTCTCTATAAAACACCCCAAATTCCATACTAAAACATAACAACCCCTCTAATAGATCAGCGGTGGGGATGGAGATTTCGGGCTACTGTTATTTGCTCCTACGCCGCGTGACGACGGTAGAGGCGAAGGATGATGATGATTGTGGGGTTGACACTCAATGACCGAATGACGTATTGGGTAGAAACATGATTCGGAGGGTCTTGCATCGATGAGGGAAGTGGAGAAAAAGAGTTTGGCCTGTCTTAGGAGGGAAGCGGATGTTGATTGAGGGGGTTCGGGGTGGTCTAATTGGGGTTGGGGGTTTTAAAGAAGCTCTATCATGATGGCCATGGCAGGGGCAGTCTTGTATCGATGAATCTTATTCTTCTTGTTGTTGGTGAAAGCATCGTGAGATTCAACCACTAGTTGAGAAGGTCCAACAGAATGGTGATGAGGTATGAAAAGGGAAGGAGGGTCTTCTTCTACGTCTTGTAAGAAAGAAGGCGGCAGACTGACAGTCCTGTAATTGGCAAGAGGATGATCAAATCTGGGAGATAGATCAGACGGAGATGGTAGTTTCTTAGCTAGAATCCCTTTGCTGGATTTGGGGGAGATGGATGAAGACTGGGCAGCGAACTGGATTTGAGAGAGATCGCATAGAGAAGAGAGGGGCAGACCCCTCATGGGTTTTCTTCCCCTTTTTTTTAATGAGGTGTTTCGTTGGGTTCAGTCAGAATTGAAGGAGATTGGTTTTTTGATTTGATGAGTTTTGTGGAATATATGCATTTGTTTTGTTTTGTTTTCCACAGATCTACTTTTCTTCCCCTTTGTTTTTTATTTTCAAGAATCAATAATGAGTTTGAAATCAGAAAAACTCGCTAGATCTACTATTTGCTATGCTTACAAAAATTGTTTCCCTACATTAATGTGATTAGTCAGGAACTTTTGGTCTGGATCAGTGGAAGAGAGAGAGAGAGAGGACACCGAAGAAGATGATCGGAATTGATATGGGGAGAGCTTGACAAATCAAATTAGGCTTGACATTTTTAACGTTGTTTTTCCTATTTTGCCCCTTAAGTTAACGTCCTAGTCTAACGTCCGTTAAAAAATGGGGTCACTTGCAACAAAACTAAAGTTGGATGGCCAAAATAGATATTTCAAAGTTTCGGTGGCCGAATTGCCAAAAGGGGTAAAATTGGGTTGCCCATTTGTGTGTTTTGCCTAGAAAATTTAAATCTTTCAAAAGAAATTTTCAAAAACCTTATTCTAGTTTTTAGAAATCTTTCTCAAATTTCAAAAGAACTTCTTCTTCAAACTATCAAAAGCCTTGCTTCAAATCCAATGAAGATGAGGATGCGAATGAAAAACTCTTGTGCTTCAATTGTAGAAAACCTGGATATTATGCTTCAAACTGTCCAATCACAAGCAGTGTTAAAAAAATCGGCCTAGGCGGGTGCCTCGGCACCTAGAAATTTGGAAAATCGGTGAAAAAATCGGCTAGGCACTCTAGGCGCCCGACTAGGTGGGCTAGGCAGCCAACTACTGATTTTTCCTATTTTTTTAGTTTTTTTTTAAAATTTTGGCCCTAAATAATATTATTTTGGGTTTTTAAAATAATAATAATAATAAATATCAATTTCAAATTATTAAATTATTTTTGTAAATTTGTAATTGTCAACGGACCTATGGATAATTGAACTGTTGATTATTTTTTTAATATTTTGAACCTTAGATGATATTAAATTTCTAGTTTTACTTTTAAAATTGAACATCATAATGTAATTATTATTTTTAAATTATTAGGTGATATTTAATATTAGTACATTTAAAAAATTATGTTTAATAATTATGTTATAATAAAAAATATATTTAAAATAAGATATTATGTATTATTTCTAGGCCCCGCCTAGGTGCTCTAGGCGCTAGGCACAGGTCTGATGCCTAGCGCCCGCCTAGTGATTTTTAGAACTTTGATCACAAGAAATGAATATTACAAGAGAATCCACAGAAGCTTTGAAAGGCAAAAAGGGTTAGTTGCTAAAGATAGAAACTTAGCAACTTGGATTGAAACTGATTAAGAGGATGAATCTGTTGATTTTGTGCAAGAAGTAAATCATTGTCTTGTTGTAGAATCAACTATATATGATTCTGAAAATGAGCACTCAAATTCATTTATTGATTCTGATGATGAACTTTTAAGCTCACCTATTACTAATCATAGACTGCCCAAGGTCATCCAAGCTGAAAGTTTGTGATTAAAAAAACAGGAAAGTAAAGTCAATTTCTCCAAGGACTGCTGAAACTGTTAAAATCAATTTGTCAAAACAACAGGAGGAGAAAACTTCAAACAAAAAGGTTGATGATCACTTAAATCAAATGCAAAAGATGTATTCCAAGTTTGAAACTCTTCAAAGAATACACACATCCTTTTCTACTGATTTCAAAAGAGTTTCTGATAAGAACACTGAGCTACTAAAGATCAATGAGCTATATAAAGTTCAGCAGAATGAATTGCTGCAACTTAAAAGCTAAAATGAACGGTATGAAACTCAAGCTAAAGTCTCAACAGCTCAAATAGCTGATCTTGTAAACATGAATCAATAACTGACCAATGTTGTTGATACCTACTCAACGTCAAAAGTTGTTGTTGAAACCATCATCAGTCAACAGAAAGATCATGAAGATCAACATGGTCTTGGATTTTCAAAAGCTGATGAATACTGTGAGATCAGACAGTCAAAAAGTGATTCAAATGCTATGCTCAAAAAGGATAAACGACCAATTTATAGTAAAGTTAGTTATGCTTATCCCAAGAATCAGCTCGAAAAGTCTCTCAACAAAAAGGAGAAGATGAACAATGACAACTCTCTGTCTTCTGCTCAAACCTCTCAAGCTATATCAACTAGTAAAACAACTGATGCACATCCACCTACTGTCAAACATCAGTCAGTCAGCTAGAATAAGAGGAGGGATCAGAAGGAAGGAAGTTAACATGTTCATGCATATCAATTTTGTTGTTGCTAAGACCTTTGAGCAAACTCAAGTTGAACAAGGAAAATCATGCACAAGGACTAACCTACCTGGTTTTAACAAGTGCCAAATTTGTTATACTTTTGGTCATCAATCTCATGAATGCCTGTTTAGATTTAATACTGCTGATAAAAGCCAAACTGCCTAAACTAAGGCAGGTCTGGCTGCTAAAAAAGTTAACCCTATGGACCCAAATTTATAAAGGGTACCATGTTTTATTCACATTTCAGATATGCTTCATGGCAAATGATAAATCAACTGATGTGTGGATAATAGACAATTGATGCTCAAGACTTATGACAGGTTCAACTGAATTACTTACTAATATCATACAAGCTAAAGGACTTGCTGTCAGATTTGGGGACAATTCCAAAGGTAAAACCGTAGGATATGGATCAATTGTAAGGGGATCCATAAAAATTGATAATGTATCTCTTGTGCAAGGTTTGAAACATAACCTCCTGAGCATATCACAGTTTTGTGATAAAGATATGAGTTGTTCTTTCTCTTCCACTCACTGTTTTATTAAAGACAACTTTTCTAATGAAGTTTTATTAATTGGAGTAAGAAAAATAAATAGTTTGTTATCGAGTTATTCTCTTTTGAATCCAAAACTCATATTTGTCTTGTAGCAAATAGCTGTTAAAAAATTTCATGGCTGTGGCATAAAAGACTTTCACACTTAAATTTTAAATATCTTTCAAAATTTTCAAAAGGAGTTTTAGTGAATGGTCTGCCACAAGTCAATTTTTCTACTGATAAGAAATGTAAGGCATGTAGTTTAGGAAAAATGACAAAAACATATTTCAAACCCAACCCATGTCTTTCAACCAAAACAATTCTTGAACTGCTACACATGGATTTGTTTGGCCCTGTTACTACTACCAGCTTAGGTGGAAGCAGATATACCCTAGTGGTGGTTGATGACTACACAAGATATACATAGGTTGAAATGATGAAGTCCAAGGATGAAACCTACAGCCTACTCACTGCCCTATTCAGAAATCTCCAAACTCAGAAAGAATGTGATATCATAAGTTTAAGATCTGATAATGGCACTGAATTCAAGAATCTTGGAATGGAAACCTATTGTGATGATCATTGAATAGACCACAACTTCTCAGCAACAAGAACACCACATCAAAATGGTGTTGCTAAAAGAAATAACATAACTCTTATAGAAGCTGGTAAAGCCATGATTGTTGAAGCCAAGCTACCTAAGTATTTCTGGGCAAAAGTTGTCAACACAGCTGGCTTAACACAGAACAGGTCCCTCGTCAATAAAATTCATGGGAAGACTCTCTATGAACTATGGAGAGGCAGAACACCAAACATTGCTTATTTCAAGATTTTTGGGTGTAAATGTTACATTCACTACAATGGTAGTGACCACAAAGGTAAATTTGATGAAAAAGCTGATGAAGGTATTTTTGTTGGTTATGCTAAACATAGTAGAGCTTATAGAGTTTATAATAGAAAATTTCAAATAATTATTGAAACTATGCATGTTACTTTTGATGAGTTTTCTGTACTTGAGACCAATGAGACTCAAGATGTTTCTGACAATTTTGTGATTTTTGAGACAGGAAATGATAATAGTTCAATTTAGAACAATCCTTCATCTTTTATTCTTCCTGTTGATAGCTCAATAGTCCAAAATATAGATCAGTAGGATGACCAAACTCAAGCAGCTAAAACTCACACTCCATCAGCTGATCCTATATGAGCTGATCCTTCAGGAGCTAAAAACCAACAAACAGTTGAAACATCATCTTCCCAAATTAACATACCTACTGATACTCCTAACCCCACTCTCGATCTTCCCAAAGAAATTAGAGAAGCCAGACATCACCCAATTACAAACATCATTGGTGATCCATTTGGTGACTTAAAGACAAGAAGCAGCTCAAGAAATGAGACTCTTGACTCTCATGCTTTTGTCTCCTCTAGTGAACCCAAAAACATTGATGAAGCTTTGGAAGATCCCCATTGGATTGAGGCCATGCAAGAAGAGCTAAATCAGTTTGAAAGATGTCAAGTATGACAACTTGTTCCAAAACCTACTGATCAACAAGTAATAGGAACCAAATGGGTCTTCAGGAACAAGCCGGATGAAGATGGAAATGTAACAAAAAACAAAGCAAGGTTGGTAGCCCAAGGCTATAGGAAGGAGGAGGGCATTGATTATAATCAAACATTTGTTCTTGTTGCAAGACTGGAAGCCATTAGATTATTCCTTGCATATGCAACCTTCAAATACTTCAAAGTCTATCAAATGGATGTGATGAGTGCATTTCTAAATGGAGACCTTCAAGAACAAGTATATGTGGAACAACCCCTTGGGTTTCAAGACAACAAGAAGAAGGATCATGTATACAAGCTTAGAAAAGCCTTGTATGGACTCAAGCAAGCCCCAAGAGCCTGGTATGAAACTCTTTTAACAAATTTCATGGAAAAAGGTTTTCAAAGAGGTAAAATTCACACAACTCTCTTTTCCATGAAACACAAAGGAAATATTTTATTAGTTCAAATTTATGTTCATGATATTATTTTTTGTTCTACTAATTATGTTTTGTGTAAGAGATTTGAAAACCTAATAAAGGGCAAGTTTGAGATGAACATGATGGGAGAACTAACATACTTCCTTGGTTTGCAAATCAAGCAAACTGAAGAAGGAATATTTATCCATCAAGTCAAATACACCAAGGAGCTTATAAAGAAATTTAACTTTTAAGATGCAAATTCAGTAAATACTCCAATGGGAGTTGAATGCCATCTAGTAACTGATGAAAAAGGTAAATCAGTCAACATGACTGAATACAAAGGTATTGTTGGATCTCTCTCATATCTAACTGCTTGTAGACCAGATATTATGTTTGATGTATGTGTCTGTGCAAGATTTCAAGTTGATCCTAAAGAATCTCACATGATAGTTGCTAAAAGAATTATTAGATATGTGATTAATATTGAGAAATTTGGCATTTGGTATCCAAGGGATTCATCTTTTAATTTAATGGGATACTCAGATGCTGATCTTGCAGCTTGTAGAGTTAACAGGAAAAGTACAAGTGAACTATGCCAGTTCCTTGGAAATAGACTCATATCTTGGGCCAGCAAAAAGCAAGCATCAATTTCTACATCAACTACTGAAGTTAAGTATATAGCTGCTGGCAGCTACTGTTCACAAATCCTCTTGATGAAGCAATAGCTGATGGACATAAGATGTAAATAGGAACCTGTCCCATATTTTGTGATAATACTTCCGTCATATCTGTGTCTAAAAATCCTGTCATGCATTCTAAAACCAAGCATATAGACATTAGATATCATTTTCTTAAAGATTATGGGAAAAAGGTAATGTTCAGCTAGAGTATGTTCCTACTGAATTTCAATTGGCTGACATATTTACAAAAGCTTTAATATCTGAAAGATTTGAAATTTTAAAAGGTGAATTAGGCATGCTTGTTCTTTAATACATATATAGCTTGCGATACTAACCCATGCAGAAACAAGCTTTAAAGCTTTCATCTTCTAGCAAAAGCTAACAAATAGCAGATGTTCAAATACTCATCAGCAGAAGCCTTGTTTCTTCTTGTTGTTTTAGCTATCAGCTGATGCAAGTTATCAACTGATCAGAAATCTACCACTTCATCTATTGAAGAAAGTTGTTAAGTAGGTAAGCTCTTCCAGCTGCTGAATTCAGCACTGCACAGGTGAGTTTCTAAACCCTTAACATTCGTTGAACGTATCTCAGCAAATTGTTTCATTTCAAATATCAAAATTCATACCTTAGTCACACATACTTATTTGAATCAAATGGGATTATGCATTAAAACTCAACTGTCCATCTTTAAAAATCTTTTCTTCTGACAGTTGACATAAGTGTAAGCACAAACATATCTTCAACATTAAAATAATTTACTCTTTATAATAAATTTTCTATCACCATTTAAATGATTGTGTAAAGTCCAAAATTTTTCGAAACTCACAGACACACTCTTAAAGTCTTTAAACCATCAGTGCATTAATTATGATGAACCACTTCTTACACCAAAATATTCCCTCATCATTATTTTTGCTTCTTATCACAACCACACAGCCCTATCATGTTTTGGTATAAACATATGAAAATTATTTTGTACTTATCACTGCATACCATATCTTCTCCATTCAATACTCTTTAAATTGAAGCTAAACTTATCACCATCACTTTCCTACATAAACCCCACAAAATCCATGTCAAACTTCACTACTTTTAAAAGAGTTCATACTTTATTGCTTACATCTCTCTCTCTCTCTCTCTCTCTCTTACTTTTCAAGTACACTCTCTGCATACCCTGGTTCTCTCTCTCTCTTACTAATCGTTATCGTAAGTTAAAAGTCTCAAATTCCATCAGGTCTTATGGAAGGTAACACATATTTTGCTTGCAACACTCCTTCATATTAAACTAATGTTCTACCTGTCGAACGTTAACCCACTTAGGTACATAAACCAAAATACCATAAATCCATGCAGCACAATGATTATCAATTAAATGCTCACAAACCAATCATATGAACCAGGGTATTCTCCTTTGATTCGCATCCGCCGTGTTGCTTCTACAATACACATGCAAAACAAATCGTGTCCTCGAGTCACATGTTAACTCGAGACCCATCTTGTAGTATCGACGTCCCCGACTCCCACTCGAGTTCCCTAGATTACCAAAGTCGTACGTATTGATACAACAGTTGAGCTACATCCCCACTACGGCCAACGGAGGAGGGATGTGTGTAACAACCTGTCTCCGATACGGTGACCCATAGCGATCACAAACTTTAACATTCGTGAAGGCGATGCACCGTCCCATCATCAACAAAACCAATCAACAAATATGCCAATTGGACTTCCAATGCAATGCACAAGTAGATCTATGATTCTACCTTAACATTTTACCAAACACATATTGGAAGGTAAGAAACAACACATATCAAAACTACATATTTAGTTTGGAATCATATAATTATACATGCACATATTTGCAAGTATTCCCAAAATCAACTTGACCACATATATAGTCCAAGTAATTAAACATTAGGGTACACAATGATCCCCAAATCACAAACATATCTAGACTATTAATTAGTCAAATTTACATTCATATAATGAGACTACACATTTAGTCTATTAACAATAAACTATCAAGGTCCTCCAAGACACTCAACTCACAAACATGTAAAGACTACTAAGTTAGTCTATATACAATTGCAACATTAGGCCGTATACTTGGCCCTTAAACAAAACCATACCGGAACTTTTTATCTAGTCCAACAATCATGTATTGAGGTCCTCCAAGATCCCCAACCCGTAAACAAGTGTAGACTACCATGATAGTCCACCAACACCCGTATCATAAGGCCACATACTTAGCCATTAACATAACTACTCATTTAGTTCTTAACCATAGTGTATTAATCATTACACTCAAAGTCACACTCAAAGCATAAACAAGACTATCTCATAGTCTCACACACATACGAGTACCCATAAGTGCACTAAACCTTAATTCTTATGGAATGGTAGTCCACCCATCATTCTAAACTCATATTATCCTTCTTAGATTTTAATAGTCTCTAATATTCTCGTGCCCTAAAGTGCACGCTCATAGTCAACTCTCTTGAGTTACTGAACCAATTCCATAATTCTCCAAGCTCCAAGTATCTTAGCCGTACGACTTTCTAAGTTAGTTAGGCGTTAATCTATCTGTAAGTGCCCCGTTTTTCGACCGATCCACCGCTGCGTGAGAAGCGGGTGGTTTCAAAATCTTTAAGGCGCGTGGAATACGCTCGACCTCAATTGTGGACTCAAAATGTGATCAACAGAGTCACCATCTTTATTTTAATGAAAAACAAAAAAAACCAAATGTAACTAGATTTGCAAAGGGTTCAGAGGCTAAGTTACGAGGTGGGAAGGGGTTAGGCACTCAACTCACCCTTTCGGTCTCAAAATAGTTTTTGGCTAAAATATTTTTTATATTTATTTAATAGATGAAATAAAACATTTAATATATATATATATATATATATATATATATATATATTATTACAAACTTGCAACAACCTCCTTCTTGGAGTTATAAATATATTTATAAAATTTTGGCCATAATAATTGTTCTTTTAAATGCTATTTCTTATAGAAATTCGGGCAGCATAACTGCTTATTTTCTTTACATTGGGCCGATCTAAATAGCACTTTTATGTAATAAAACTTTAAATAGTCTACCTCTTGAAGCGTGGGGGTTTTATCCCGTACCAACTAGCTTCTAGTACATTTTAGGATGCACTCGTTCTGTCCTTCAGGGAGAGGAAGTCTTTTTGCTGCGCTTTTGCTATTGCAGGGATTCAGGCGGAGTGACTGCTTCCGAAAGTTGCTTTTTGGCCTCGGGATCCGGCCGGAGAAACTGCTTGCTTTTTTGCTGTTGTTTGCTTGCTAACTACGGAAATCGGACAGATCAACTGCTTGCCTTTTGATGATTTGGCGCCTAGATTCGGGCAGGGCAACTGCTCTTTTTTGGGATTTTTGGACCGGTTGAATAGGGCGGAATCCTAGCAGGGTAACTAGGTTTCACTTTGGCCGGTTGGTTTTAGTATTTGGGGGAGATTTGGTGGAGCTTCGGGACTAGAGGAATAAATTCTCTTAGCGCTCTCTCAGAACTCACTGCGTAATTGTGGGAACGATGTGTGTTAAATGTGTACGCTAACTGTGTGAGGAGTGATTTTCACAAAGCCGGATGCCTCTATTTATATGCTGGAGAGAGGATTCCTTCGTGATTAAGATGTCTCTTTCTAAGCTTCATCGTCTTGTACCGCGCGCTGAGAGAATTGCACCATAGGTAAAGTGCTATAGTAAAATGGGAACTATTGGGTGCCACCCATGGAGAAAGCTTGGGCGGTACTTGGGTTGGCCATGGGCGGTGCCCAGGGGTCTTTTCCCTCCTCTTTTTGGCACTTAGGCCCCCTCCCTTTACTGTTCATGCATCCTGCTTTTGCTTTTGCATTTTCAACCCTGCAACTTGACATTCGTTAGCTTTTAAGAAGTCTTGATATTTCATGCCATGTTACATACCCAGGGTACAATATCGGGGTGTCTACAGAGCCCCTCAACAATGGAGTTTACGGGTAAACCGAAACTTACCAAGTAAACGAACATCGTTGATAAGAAATGGACTCCTGAATTTTATGGAAATTATATTGGGGAGGAATGCAATATGCGGTAGCTTATAGATGTGACAGTTTAGGATGTAGTTCAAATCTCACATACCTTAGACATATTTATTCGACTATAGCAGGTTATCGTAGTTTTTAAGCAGATATGCAATAAAATGCTCTGATGGTCGCACTTATCGAAATAGGCTGCCTACGTATCCCTTTCTCAGGAATCAGACCAAACGTAGTTCGGCCTCATGCAAACAAACAATAACATCACTGGGTGGGATGGATGGGATCCTGATTATTCCATGTCCCGGGGTTTGCACCCCCCAAGGAGATAATCCAACTCAAACTGGTGGGATACTGGGATAAAACCAATCATTTCCACGTCCCGGGGTATGTACCCCTCGAGGAGAATGATCCAACAACAACTCTGGTGGATAGATTCATCTTGATTATTCCACGTCCCGGGGTCTACACCCCTCGAGGAAATAATCCTACAACTACTCCTAGAAAGCCGGAAATTTGATTATTCCACGTCCCGGGGTATGCACCCCTCGAGGAGATAATCCTACAACTAACCCAAATGGGATAGCATGCAACTGATTATTCAGCGTCCCGAGGTCTACACCCCTCGAGGAGATAATCCAACAACCAAACTCAAATGGGAGAACAACCTAATTATTCCACGTCCCGGGGTCTACACCCCTCGAGGAGATAATCCAACAACCAAACTTAGATGGGATAACAACCTGATTATTCCACGTCCCGGGGTCTGCACCCCTCAAGGAGATAATCCTACAACTACTTCTAAAAAGCAGGAAATTTGATTATTCCACGTCCCGGGGTATGCACCCCTCGAGGAGATAATCCAACAAACCACAGATAATATGCATGCAACAGGTAAAATATTAATACTTTACCTTTCCTTCCCTTTTTTTCTTTTCTTGCTCTGCCTTTTTTTTTCTTTCTGCTTTGCCCCCCTTTTTTTCTGCTTGCCTTTTTTCTTTTCTTGCTTTCTTTGCTCTTTTTTTTTTCTTTTCTTGCTTTCTTTGCTCTTTTTTTTTTTCTTTTCTTGCTTTCTTTCTTTCTTTTTTTCTTGCTTTGTTTCCGCTTTGCTTCTTCTCTTTTTCTTTTGTTGTGCTGCAGGCATTTTGCTGGGGATTGGAATGGCATAATTCTTCCTCTTCTGCCTTTCTTGCGGCTAATTTGCTGGGGATATGAGATTCATTTGGATTTTTTGATGGATGGCCGTCACTTTTTGTTAACAAAGCTAACTTTGTTAACTTTCCGTTAAGGTTCCAAGGTTATTTTGTGATTTGAGCAAACTTGGAGATTTAAGTGCTGAACTTTGACTTTGGAAAGGGGGAAGTGAAACTTCCCAATTCTTTTCTCCTTAACTTCGGCAAAGAGTGAGCAGTGCTCTCTTTCACCCTTTTTCTTCCGCTTCTTTATTCTTTCTTGCTTCTGCCATTGCCGACTGTGGGTACCCCGGGATGCGCTCGTGCCCCGCGCTCCCTTTTCTAGGGGGCGCAATGTGCAGAGCGGACACCACGCTTTCCATTCCACCCTCCCTTGTTTAGGGGAAGACGGAATTAAAAATGCAGAAAGGGTGCTGTCAAATAGCGTGTTGAATGCGCCTTGGTTACCGAGTGAGTTTTTGGTCCATTATGAGAGCTTTGGTTTCTCCGTATCCCAACCTCCCTTGTTTAGGGGAAAATAAGATACAGAAAATACATCACCCTTTTCATTCTCATTCTCCCTTGTTTAGGGGAAAACGGAAAAGTGCAAAAAAAAAATGTTGCAAGAGCGCGTGGGAATACTCCCTGCCTCACTATAGACTTTTTGAAAATTGTCTTAAGGCCTATTTTGGATCGCTATGAGAGCATTGGGCTCCCCATATCTCATTCTCCCTTGTTTAGTGGAAACAAGATACAGGAAATGCATCACCCTTTCATTCTCATTTTCCCTTATTTAGGGGAAAACGAGAAAGTGCAAGAATGGATGTTGCGGGCCTCATTGTGATTGAAAATGTTTTGACAGAGTCGCCATCTTTATTTTAAGGAGAATATAAAGAAAAAACCAAAAATAAACCAGAGATTGTAAACGAACGGGTTCGGAGGCTAAGTTACGAGTTGGGAAGGTGCTAGGCACCCAAGTCGCCCTTTCGGTCTCAAAACAGTTTCTGGCTAAAGTATGCTTTTTGTTAGATTTCTTGAACAAATAAATAAAGCATTAAAAGCAAATATATATGTGTTTACATTATTTACGGACTTGCAACCGCTTTCTTCCAGTAATTACAAATACATAAAAAAATATTTGGTCATAATAATTGCTCTTTTTAATGTTATTTTCTAAATAGATCTGGGCAGCATAACAGCTTATATTTTTTTACATTGGGTCGGATAAAAATAGCATTTTATAAATAACGCCCTTAAAGGCTCACCTTTTAGAGCGGGGGTGTGCTCGCTCTGTCCTTCCGGGAGAGAGAGTCTTTTGTTGTAGTATGTGTTGCGAGGATTTGGGCAGAGTGACTGCTTCCGAAGGTTGCTTCTGGGCACCGTCAAACGGGCGGAGCAACTGCTTGCGTTTTTGTTGTTGTATATTTGCTGCTGGCGAAAATCGGGTAGAGCAACTGCTTGCTTATGACGGATTTGGCCTTTTCACTCGGGTAGAGCAACTGCTCTTTTTGAGTTTTTTGGAGTGGGGGAATAGGGTGGAAACCTAGCTGGGGGGGCTAAGGCTCACTTTGACCGGTTGGTTTTGAGTTTGGAGGAGATTTGGCAGAGCTTCGAGGCTTTATAGGAGGGGGAACTCCTTATCTCACGATCGCTCTATATTTTATCGGCGTAACAACAACGCTGAAAGTGAGAAAATTTTTTGTTTCCTGAAAGCGAAGCCGGGCACTTGTATTTATAGGCCGAAGGAGGGATTCCTTCGTCATTAAGATTTTTTTATGAGCTTCATCAGCTTGTACCGCGCACTTGAAGGCTTGTGCAATGCGTTAAGTCGGGGAGCACTATAGAGGAGCCTGGCGCGGACACCATAGGATCTGGGCGCCGCGCCAGGAAGTCTTTGTGGCAGCGCGAGCCTCCTTTTTTCAGCCTCTTTTCGGACACTTTGGCCCCTGCATTTCACTGTTTTACGCATCCTGCTTTGTCTTTTGCATTTTAAACCCTGTAACTTGACATTTGTTAAGTTTCAACAGGTCTTGATATCTCATGTCAATGTTACATACCAGGGGTACGAAATTGGGGTGTCTACAGAGCCCCTCAACGATTGAGTCTACGGGTAACCCGCAGCTAACTAAGTAGACGAACATTGTTGATAAGAAATAGACTCCCAATTTCGTGGCAATTATAATGGGGAGTAATGCAACAGGTAGCATTTATAATGCAACAGTTTATAATGCAAACCAAACCTCACATATCCTAGACATATTTAGTCGATTATAGCAAGTTATCGTAGTTTTTAAGCATATATGCAAATTAAATGCTTTAATGGTCGGACCTACCGAAGTGGGCTGCCTACGTATCCCTTTTTAAAAAAGGAATCAGACCAAACGTAGTTCGGCCCGCATGCAAACAAACAACAACAAAGGGTGAGATGACAAGATATCGTGTCCTTCGGGTCAAAACCCATCCTAGAACATGGCAGTGGGGTCCTTTCTGGATATCGCATCCTCAGGGTCAATACCCATCGTAGAATACGATAGAAGAAAGATTTTCCTTTTTTTAAAAAAATTGCATCCTCAGGGTCAATACTCGTCGTAGAATACGATAGAAGAAAGATTTTCCCTTTTTTTTTTTTCGAAAATTGCATCCTCAGGGTCAATACCCGTCGTAGAATACGATAGAAGAAAGATTTTCCTTTTTTTGAAAATCTCATCCTCAGGGTTAATACCTGTCGTAGAATACGATAAAAGAAAGATTTTCCCTTTTTTTGAAAATCACATCCTCAGGGTCAATACCCGTCGTAGAATACGATAGAAGAAAGATTTTCCCTTTTTGTTTTTGAAAATTGCATCCTCAGGGTCAAAACCTGTCGTAGAATACGATAGAAGAAAGATTTTCTTTTTTTTTTTGAAAATCGCATCCTTAGGGTCAATACCCGTCGTAGAATATGATAGAAGAAAGATTTCCCCCATTTTTTTGAAAATCGCATCCTCAAGGTCAATACCCGTCGTAGAATACGATAGAAGAAAAATTTTCACCTTTTTTTTTGAAAATCGCATCCTCAGGGTCAAAACCCGTCGTAGAATACGATAAAAGAAAGATTTTCTTTTCTTTTTTGAAAATCGCATCCTCAGGGTCAATACCCGCCGCAGAATACGATAGAAGAAAGATTTCCCCCATTTTTTTGAAAATCGCATCCTCAGGGTCAATACCCGTCGTAGAATACGATAGAAGAAAGATTTCCCCTTTTTTTTTTGAAAATCGCATCCTTAGGGTCAATACCCGTCGTAGAATACGATAGAAGAATTTTTTTTTTGAAAAATCGCATCCTCAGGGTCAACACCCATCGTAGAATACGATAGAAGAAAGATTTTCCCTTTTTTTGAAAATCGCATCCTTAGGGTCAACACCCATCGTAGAATACGATAGAAGAAAGATTTTCCTTTTTTTTTTGAAAATCGCATCCTCATGGTCAATATCCGTTGTAGAATACGATAAAAGAAAGATTTTCCTTTTTTTTTTGAAAATCGCATCCTCAGGGTCAATACCCGTCGTAGAATACGATAGAAGAAAGATTTTCCTTTTTTTTGAAAATCACATCCTCAGGGTCAATACCCGTCGTAGAATACGATAGAAGAAAAATTTTCCTTTTTTTTTTTGCAAGTAAAAAAAATGAATGAATACTTTACCTTTTCTTTACCTTTTGCTGCTGCTGTTTTTGCTGCTCATGCGGACTCATGCTGGGGACTTTTTCTTTCTTCTGCTGTGTTTTCAATTTCTGTTGGAAATTTTCTCCTTTTGCTGTATTTTTGGCTTCTGCTGGAAAATTCTTCTTTTGCTGCTTTTTTTTTACTCATTGCATTTTTTCCTCTTCTTTTTTTTATTGCATTTTTTTCTTTTCTGGATTTTTTATTTTTGCATGCTTGTATTTTTTATTTTTTCATGCTTGCATTTTTCTTTTCTTTTTGCATTTTTTCTTTCTTTTCTGCATTTTTTTGGTAGGTTTGGACTTATTCATTCTTCCATTTCACACCAGGTCGGCTGCGTCGGCACTTTCACGAGCCACCTTACTTGGCTGAGTTCGTGAATGATAATCGAGTCAGGTTGGATCGAGACGGCGGCTGCTCGGATACAGAGAAGGTGCGGGAGAGGTTTGTCAGCTCGAGCGCAAGAACAATGCACTTTCTTCCTTGGAGGGGCCTGGTGGGGGCATTATTCAGTTACTCTGGAGATGAGCCAGTGCCGAATACTAATGGTATCCATCATGGTTGACTCATTATATATGGGCGAGCGGGTCAACCGCCAGCATTCTGCACTTATGACATTCCCAGTGGTGCCTCCTATGCCTCCCATTTGTGTGATTACGTCGGATTACTTGCCGAACATGTATCAGTACCTGTCGAGATTTCTTATGCCTCGGAGTGACATCCCCGTTATGGCATACGAGGAATTTCTGAGGACTATGCTCCATCCTCCCTTTCCTGCCCCTATGATGGCCAGGCGTGCTACTGATGCTTCTGATAGGTTGAGGCCTTCTATTCCAGCTCTTGATGCGCGTCTGGAGTTTATTGGGCCTGCTGATGCTTTTTCCACTTTTCGATACCATCGTGATGGAAGGATAGTGGAGGAAGTGCTTCCTGACGCAGACATTCCTGAGGAGTATCACGTCCCAGAGCAGGCTCGCACGGTAAACATTTTTTCTTTGCACTTCTTTTTTCTTTTGCATCATTTCATTTTTTTCATCGTATATATTTTTTGGAGACTGATATATTTTCTTTTTGTTGTCTCACACCATCTTTTTTTTTCAGGTTAATGTGTCGACGTACAAGAAGCTGCTACGGGGCTTCTTTAGCATTAACAAGCTTTATCAGCGGCTTGTGGATGACTTCTTCTGCCAAGGGAATGATGCAGTGTGGCAACCCAGGCACCAGAATTATGATGATGATGATGATGATGATGCGGCTGTCGGATCGAGTCGTGGTCAGGCGAGAGGACGAGGATATAGGATTGGCGGACACGACCCTCGGGTTATGGGTGGAAATCTTGACAGGAGCCAGTCTTCCAGCGCTCATTAGCTTCAGCTACCTGCACTTATTAGCTTTTCTTTTTCTTGTACCAGATTATGTACATATATATATTTTATGCAATGCAATATGATTTTATATAATGCAAGAATTTAAAAATGCGGACTCAATATTTCATACATAAAGAAAGCTAGATCATTATCTAGGGGTAATGGCACACTGTAGATCAGGAATGAAGATTAGAAAAATACACCTTTGGATTTAGAGCAGGCTTTTCTGGTAATTTGCAGGGAGAAGAGGCAGTCGCCTCTTCCTGTGCTTGATTTTTCACAATTCGCCGCAAGGTTATTCTTATAGCTTCTGTATTTTTTTCTTCGATCAGACAGAGCAGCAGTGGGTGGTCAGAGCCAAAATACCAGGATATCAGGCAATTTGGGGGAGCAGGAATGAAGATCCTGGCGCCACTGATGACTGTATTTTATACGCAGTTATTGGGTATTATTACGGCTTAAATTATGCTATTTCTCGAGGTTTTTGTTGTCTAATATGTGTTTTAGTGTTGTTTTATAGTTTCAGAGACTTTTGGAATAATTGTGCAAAATATATGCACTTTATGCTGAATTGAAGAACTTCAGGGACCAAACTGTAAAAGCTGGAAACTTGAAGTGAAAAAGCTGAAAGTCAGATTTTATCATAAAAATTCAGCCGCCCACTTTGTGATTAAATTGCATTGGGGAACGTGCAAGTCATACTTTGACTCTTTTTAGTGTTTTAATTATTATGTATCTCCTTTTCCTCCTTAGTGTATGATTAATTAGGTATAAATAGATCACTTTAGTTAGGAAAAGAAGGGGAGAGAAGTTATATATTATTTTTCTTTGTCTATGAAGAAAGATTATCCAAGAATGGTTCAAGGTTTTGTACTTTCAATTATGGAGAATTAACTTCATAATCTATGAATTGGAGGTAACTTGTATCGAATCTATTGTTTTATATTAATTCTTATTCATTTAATTCTTGTTGATTGTGGTGATTATCAATCCCTCTATTATTTCACTTTGAACAAATGAACGTAATCGTGAATAATAAAGGCCTAGAGGTGCGGATAACTGCATGATCAATGTGCATATGTCGTATACTGACTCACCATCATGATAAATTGAACCTATCGATGCACGAGAGTGATAAGTTAGGGTCAGGTTCATATATATGACCTAAGTGACAGTTAGGATCCATATGTTCTTGTGCTTAGGATATAGAATGGATGAATTATTTGAAGATGGAGGCTGAACGGTAATTTGACAGGCTATATCTATCTTTCGTGAACGAACCCAAGGTATTGAATGATATTTTATTTAAAAAAACAATAGAGGAGATACAAGTGAATCCTAATTCCTAGGCGATTTACAAATCTTTGATTTATCTCATATTTATATGCTTGTTAGTTAGATTATTTTATTGCTTTCTAGTCAATTTAATTTATAAAAACCAAAAAACTCCAATAGTTATTAATTGCTTTATTTGAATAGATTAGTTAAATTTACTTTAATCAAATCCAAATCTCTGTGGTTCAACCCTTGCTTCCCAGACTATTCTACAATAGTATTGTCCACTTGCAAGGAAATACATTTAAAATAAGACATCGATCAAGTTTTTGGCGACGTTGCCGGGGATTTGTTATTTTGATTTAGTTAATTTAGCTTTTCTTTTACTATTTTCGTTTTTATAAAAAAAAATTTCTTAAAAAAAAATAATTAATTCCGAAAATTAAAAATAAATAACTAAATAATAATCTTTAAAAAATGGCGTACAATAATTATCATTGGGGTATGGAAAATTACACACCTATGAGAGCCACAAATGAATATGTCTACCGAAATGCTAGAATAAATCAACCATCTTTTCCTAATAGTTATGAAAGGGATTATCACAATCAATCATCTTTTCCGTCCTATCATAACAACTATAATGAATCACCCTATTATAATCCACCTTTTTATAATGAACATCCTTCTTATTCGTCCTGTTATAATGAGCCTCCTTCTTATTGTCATCAATCATATTTCTCCTCGCATAATTATTATAATGAACCATCTTCTTATTCATCTTACCATAAAAAGCAAGAACTAGAACAAACAAAACCAGATGGAGCAAGTAAAGGTCAAGCTGTCCTGATAAAATATTTGCTTGAAGAAGTAGAAATTTTGAAGAATCAAATGACAAAATCTAATACCGAGAAAAGAGAAGAAGGGAAGTTCCCTAGCCAAACCGAGCAAGCAAAATCTATCACTACTCTGCGAAGCGGTAGAGTAATAGGAGAAGAGGTAAGTGATCCTGTTCAATCTTCTAACATGCCTGATGAAGTAGATAATCCTGAAAAAGAAGTTGAAAAGGATAATAATGAGATTAATCAAACAATTAATCAAGAAGTAGAAGTAGAAGTTCCAAATAAAGAAAATCAAGTAGAAGTAGAAAAAGAGATAGAACAAGAACAAGAGGAACCTTATGTGGCTCCACCACCATATGTTCCTCCAATTCCGTTCCCAAGAAGACTTATGAAAAACCGAATGGACAAACAATTTTCGGAAATTTATAATATGTTATCCAAAGTGAATGTTAACCTTCCTTTGCTTAACGTTATTAAAAATATTCCAGCTTATGCTAAGTTTTTCAAAGATCTTCACTCTAAGAAACACAAATTTGAAAACAATGAGAAAATTATTGTTTCTGAAAACGTAAGTGCTGTTTTACAACCCGAACTTCCCCCTAAGTTGAAAGATCCTAGTAGCTTTAATATCCAAGTCTCTTTGGGAAGCTCTAAAAATATGAAAGCCATGCTAGATCTAGGGGCAAGTATTAACTTGATACCTTTTGTGGTCTATAAACAATTGGGGTTAGGAGAAATAAAACTCACTCATATGTCCTTACAATTAGCTGATCGTTCAGTTAAACATGCCTTGGGTATAGTGGAAGACATCCTAGTTCAGGTTGATAAACTAATCATTCCCGTCGACTTTATGGTCTTAGAGATGGAAAGGAAAATTTGCACAAATAATGAAGTTCCTATCTTGTTAGGCAGACCTTTTATGGCCACTGCCAACACTATGATAAATGTGAAGAATGGTAAACTTACAATGTCAGTCCTAGGTGAAACTGTCGAAATCTCTGTTTTTGATGCCATGAATAGACCTAGTGACATGAATGCATGTTTCTCCATAGATGAAATCGAAAAATTAACAACTTAAACTTTTGAGGAAAATAATGAGGATGACGACTATGAGAAAGATGTATTTATAGTTTATGATGATAGACCCATACCTCCCATAAAAATTGACATTTAAGAAATAGAAAGAGAAATAGAAGAAGAAGAAAGACAAGAAAGAGAGAAATTAGAGGCTCTTAAAAATAAGAATAAAGATAATATGGAAAAAGAAATAGAATCAGAAAGTAATTATGATTAAATAGAAAAAGTAGAGGAAGAAAATAATGAAGAAGAAGAAGTAGAAATATTAAAATCTCTTTTTGAAGAAATTGAAATAGAGGATGAAAAAGTAGAAAATAATGAAGATGTTAAAGTAGAAAATATCGAGAAGGTTAAAGAAGAAGAAACAATTAAACCAGAAAATTCTGAATTTATTCCATCTGTTAAATCTCCTCCTGTTGAAGAATAAAAGCCATTACCACCCCACTTAAAATATGCATTTTTAGGGGAAGGTAAAACTTTACCTGTTATAATAGCAGCAGATTTAACTGAAGAACAAGAAGCAAGTTTGTTAAAAGTTTTATGGACACATAGAGAAGCTATATGATGGTCCCTAGCTGATTTAAAAGGTATTAGTCCTTCTATGTGTATGCATAAAATACATTTAGAAGAAGGTAGTAAGCCTTCAAGAGAAAGACAAAGGAGACTTAACCCTCACATGGAAGAAGCGGTAAGAAAAGAAGTCCTTAAACTTCTAGATGCGGGTATAATTTACCCAATTTCAAATAGTAAATGTGTTAGTCCAGTTCAGGTAGTTCATAAGAAATCAGGAATTACAGTAGTTAAAAATGAAAAAGAAGAATTAGTCCCTACAAGAACAATAACTGGTTATAGAATGTGCATTGATTTGAGAAAACTAAATGCGGCAACTAGGAAAGACCACTTTCCTTTGCCATTTATTGACCAAATCCTTGAAAGACTAGCCGGTCATGAATATTATTATTTTCTTGATGGTTTTTCTGGTTACAACCAAATTTCTGTAGCACCCGAAGACCAAGAGAAAACCACCTTTACATGTCCTTTTGATAATTTTGCTTTTAGGAGAATGCCCTTTGGACTATGTAATGCACCAGCCACCTTTCAAAGATGCATGATATCCATATTTTCAGATTTAGTAGAAAGATGTGTCGAAGTTTTCATGGATGACTTTTCAGTTTTTGGAAACTCTTTTGATCACTGCCTAGAAAATCTTACATCAGTCTTAAAAAGATGCTGCGAAACAAATTTAACTCTAAGTTGAGAGAAAAGCCATTTCATGGTCAAACATGAAATTGTCTTAGGACATGTTGTGTCTAATAAAGGAATTGAAGTCGATAAGGCGAAAATAGAAGTTATATCACAATTACCTCCTCCAACTTCTGTTCAAGGTGTTAGAAGTTTTCTAGGGCATGCTGGCTTCTATAGAAGATTTATAAAAGATTTTTCAAAAATCTGTAAACCTCTATGTAACTTGTTAGCAAGAGATACAGAATTCGTTTTTGATCAAGAATGCTTAAATGCATTTAATTTATTAAAAGAAAGATTAACCACTGCCCCTATTTTATCCGACCTTGATTGGTCTCTCCCTTTCGAGATCATGTGCGATGCTTCAGATTTTGCAATTGGAGCCGTGTTAGGAAAAAAAGATAGATAGAAAGCCACATGTGATACATTATGCTAGTAGAACATTAAATGATGCACAACTAAATTATACAACAATCGAAAAAGAATTTTTAGCAGTTGTGTATGCATTAGAAAAAATTAGACCATATCTGTTAGGATCAAAAGTAATAATATTATCTGATTATGCTGCTTTAAAATATTTATTGAGTAAGAAAGATGCTAAGCCTAGACTCATTAGGTGGATGTTATTATTACAAGAATTTGACATTACAATCAAGGATAAAAAGGGAACTGAAAATGTTGTAGCCGACCACTTGTCTAGATTATAATTTTCACCCTTACTTGAACGTCAATTTCTTGACAATACAATTCCTGTAAATGAAGATTTTCCTGATGAACAACTTTTAGCAGTCAAAGAGTCAGACCCTTGGTATGCTGATTTTGTCAACTATTATGTGTCTGATATTATAAACCCTGATTTTGATCACTATCAAAAGAAGAAATTTTTGACTGAAGCAAAAAAGTACTTTTGGGAAGAGCCTCATTTATATAAAACTAGTACTTTTGCCCGTGCCGATGGCACGGCGCAAGTTTGAAAATTTATCAATAAACCACTAAAAATATTATTTTCTTAAAAAAATTGACTTTCAAATGGAGCCTCTTTACTCGGAACAGATGGATTAATTAATAATTTGTATTGAAATTATGGTCGAAAAAACGGGTAGGACAAAAATTAAATTGATTAAGTTAATTACGATAACATTTAAAAATTAAAAAAAACAAATATTTCAAATTACAAAACTTACGATTTTTTTTAATTTTTAAAATTTGTATACCAAAAAAATAAAAAATACAAAAATACCAATACAAAACTTGAGGGGCTCATAATGTATAATATCATCATCATGGTTACTTCCCCGAGGAGGAAAAATTGTGCCTGTTGATCCCTATCTTTAGATTTGGTTGAGTCATCTTCTGATTCTTTTGCACAGTGGCTAAAAGGTCTGCGTACCGATTAGTGTGTGTGGCAATCTTAGAATCATTGTGTTTAGAATAGTTTCTAGTGTTTAGTTCTTAGGCGCTGCTTTCAAAAAGCTTCTGACCATTGAAGAACAATGCACTTTGAAGTCGCGCTCAATTTACAGAAAATCAAATAAGCCAAAATCAAGATGCAATGCCACGTGGATATTCACCCAGTTATTTTTCGAAAATATCTTGTCATTATGTCTTCACCAATTTTACATTTTCAAGAAGTCAACTCTGCATAGTGACAACTGTCCAGACTGGCTCCTGAACTCTGAAGACTGAAGACATTACCCGTTTTGGCTAAGAAGACTTCTTCGAAATAAGAACTCAGCCTCGAAACATTACTCTGTTTAGTAATGTCTTCTCTGCACACTGCATCTCTGATGACTGTGGCTGTTACATCTTCCTAAGCGCCGAATTGCATTTAATGCAAAAGAACGTTGGACACAGTTTACTCTGTTTCAGTCCAACGGTCCAAAGGTCTCTTCCTGATATATAATCAAGTCTTGAAGATCTGAAGAACCACACTACAACTCTTGTACATTAAACTCTCAAGCTTCATCTTCAACAACTCAAGCATTCAAGAGATCAAAGGACAAGGACTAACACTTCACCAAACTCTCTGAAGCTGCAGATCTGCCATCTTTATTTCTTTACAGCTTCATTTAGTTTGTCTTTAAACTGTTCTTTAATACAGCACGTGAAGAGAACAATTATTCATTGATTGTTTCTCTCACCCTCAAACACTTGGTTAAAAAATTGATTTTGTACACGATCCATTAGAGATCTAAATCATAAACCCAGTGGATAAACAAGTGCACTTTTAAAATCCAAAGCTAACCACTTTGGTAGTGGATGTAGTACTATTCACAATACGAACCACTTCAAACCTTTGTGTGCTGTTTAAACTGCTCTTATCATTATTCATAACTGTTGCTGCTTAACTATCTCAGAATCTATACCACTGTAACAGCAGTCTTTATAATTCAGTATATATCTTTATTCCGCTGCCTTAACACTTCTACTCAAACCTTTCTAAAATCTTTAAGAAGTGTTCTATTCTAAGAAAAAGTTTTTAACACCTTATCTAGGCTATTCAACCCCCCCCTTCTAGCCTAGATTGAGCCTACTTTGGGACCAACAATTGGTATCAGAGCTTGATTCTTTGAAAAACTTATTTTTCCAAGCTTAATCTCTTGTGAATAGATCCTATGGCTCACTATATGCTGCCTACCTCGAATACACGTCCAATATTGACGAAGGTCATTTCAAGTATGGAAAGATAAGGTTATGAGATATATGAACTCTATTGACAATCGGTTGTGGCAATGTGTTCTAACAGTCCTTATATTCCAATGAAGCCCAACCTACTTCTCTGAAGTAGCCAGTGGTCCTCCAGAAATACCTAAAACCATGAACGAATGGATCGATGAAGAAAGAAGACTTGTTGAACTCTGACAAAGAAGGCTATTCATATTATATCAAGCTTCCTGCCGACACAAGCACATACCAACAGATCATACGATGCAAAACTGCCAAGGAAATGTGGGAAGCCTTGGTGGAATATCTTGAAGGAGATCTACCCACCAGAGACAACAGGAAGTACAACTATATTCAACAATTCGATTCATTCAGAAAAGATCCTAAGGAGACTCTCCGACAAGCCTACGACAGATTTTGCGAGGTAGTAAATAGCTGTTACTCTTTAGGAAAGGAATATAGTGTCAAGGAAGTAAATATGAGATTTTTAGCTTCTTTAGGAAGTTTGTGGCATGTTAAAACCACAACAATAAAAGAGTCCAAAGACTTGAACTCCATGCATCTTAGAAGCTTGTATGCGAGTTTAACAGTCTATGAGCAAGAATTACTTCAAGCTCAAGAACAGGACAAACATTTTAAACTTCCTTCCTTCTCTGCTATTTCTCAGGATATTCCTGCCCAAGAAAATAAACCTTCTACTTCTTCAAATGAGAATGAAATCCTCTCTGACGAACAATTTGCTATGTTCGTTAAGAAATTTCAAAAGTTCTCAAAATTTAGCAAAAAGAAGGAAGCAAACCAGCAGACTTTCAGAAAGCCTGCTGAAAACTCACACAACAATGAGTTGGTTTGCTACAATTGCAGGAAGCCTGGTCATTTCGCTTCTAAATGTCCTAAGCCAAAATATGAAGCCTATAAGAGAAGACCTTCTAAATCTTTTTCAAAACATAGAAGTCTTCTGGCTGAGGACTTAGAAGAAAATCATGTATCCACCTGGTTTGAAACTGATTCTGATGAGGATGACAGTGATGACTCACCAGAGCAGGCACATATTTGCCTTGTTGCTCTAGAGTCACCTCCCACCTATGACTCAGACAGTGATGTTAAGTATTCTCCTTTTCAAGCTAACATAGAACAAGTTTCTGAAGAGCCTTCAAAAGAAGAAATCCTCAAGGATGCTCAAGACATGCTAGAGGAATTTAATGAATTTAGAAAGGCTTATGTTAAGTTAGCTAAAAGTCATGAGAAGGCCGAGGCGAAATCCATGCCTTTGAAGCCGAGTTAAAAACTCTCCATGGAGTCCGGCGGGGAAAGTATCAAGTTAAAAGAAGAGAACAAGTTTCTCAATGAAAAGGTTGCTTGTCTTATTGATCATGCCAAAGAGTTATCTGCCGAGAAAGAAGAGTTACAAAAAACCATTAACTCGTGGAATAACTCAACGGCAGTTTTTGATCAAATTCTTTGAGAACAGAAGCCTTCAACAGATAAATCTGGGCTAGGATTCTCCGAAAACTCTTCTGGCACAACCATTGAACATGAAAAGGAACAATCTACAGTGAACAGCAATGTTCCTGCACAGTATCAGAAACCTTACAAGGGTAAAGAAGGAATTGGCTACACTGCTACTCCTTATAAATACCCTAAGGTTCAAATTAACAAACAATGAAGCTTTGAAAGCAAAGCAATCATCTGCGAAGATAAATACGCGAGGTAGGTGACGGACTCTCAACGACCCTCCACCGGCACTACGTGAAAGCAAAAGGCTGGCTGTTTCGGGGCCTGCGAAAAGTGCGCTTAAACCTATCAGATTCATCAACGATGCTACAGAGATGAGTCTTTCTTTGCTAACGAATATTGATACCAAGCTTAAAGGCAAAATGTATGAGGTATCAAAGTCTGCTACTGGCAAGTATTCTTCAGCTAAAGCAAAGACTGCTGTGTACAGAATTAAGAAACCTCATACAGAAGCCCCTAAGCCTGCTGTTAACAAGTCTGCTAAAACAAAAGCTGCTGTTAAGAAAATTGTTCAAAAATCTTCCAATATCCAGCTTGACCATGTAGACTTTTGTAATTTCCATCACTGTACTTTTTGCAAGTGTTTTGGCCACTTGGTCCATGAATGTCTGCTGAATTCCATCATGAAGCCTGCTGGATCCCTTATTCCAAAATTCAGGCAAGTATGGGTTCCAAAAATTCGCTAACCATTTGGACCCATATGAAAAACAAAAGGGGACCATGATTTCCTTTCCTTTACATCTCAGGTGTGCTTCATGGCTGGTTCATGTCCAGATAAGAAAGATGTATGGTATTTAGATAGCGGCTGCTCAAGACACATGACCGGAGAATCCTGCCTTCTTTCTAACATTTCTGAAGCAGAAGGCCCTCCAGTCATCTTTGGAGACAACGCCAAAGGAAGAAAAATTGGCTATGGATCCATCATTCGAGGAAATCTCTCTATTGGAAAAGTCTCTCTTGTAGAAGGCTTGAAACACAATCTTCTGAGCATTTCCCAATTCTGTGACAAAGGGCTTATCTGTCAATTCTCCTCAAACAGATGTGATATCAAGGATCCAGTCTCTTGCTCAACCATAGTTACTGGACATAGACAAGGGAATGTCTATGTGATAGACTTGAATGCCTACGGAAAGGCTGCTAGTCTATGTCTTGTGGCAAACTCTGCTCAAGACAAAAGCTGGCTGTGGCATAAAAGACTTAGTCATTTAAACTTCAATATCGGCCAAGCTATCCAAGAAGGTCTAGCTAAGGGATTACCAAGGTCTCTGATCATGATCGTGCTTAAAGCTTGTCAAGCGGGGAAAGCTCTCAAAGGCGTCTTTCAAGAGCAAACCGGGACTCTCAACAACGAGACCTCTGACTTCTTCACATGGATCTCTTCGGACCGGTCCTCTGCATCAAACTATGGTGGTCACAGATACACGCTTGTAGTAGTGGATGATTATACAAGATACACTTGGGCGAGAGATGATGTCTTAAAGATCACACATACAATCTTCTTACGGCATTGTTCGAGAAAGGCTGAGGCAAAAGGCGCGCAGCTTCGCGAGATCGGTGGCGTTGATCGAGATAATGATGCTTGAATTCACAAACAATGGAATAGCAAAATACTGTGATGATCACGGTATCGAACACAACTTCTCTGCTGTAAGGACACCTCAGCAAAATGGCGTAGCAGAAAGGAAAAACAGAACGCTTATCGAAGCTGCCAAAACCATGCTTTCGAAGCGAAAGGCTGCCCTAAGCCTACAGGCGGGGAAAGTCAGCACGCGCCTGCTTCACTCAGAACAGATCCTTGATCAACAAGTTTCACGGTAAAACACCCTATGAACTTTGGAGAGGTAAAGCCCCAAACATTGGATTTTTTAAAATATTCGGCTGCAAATGTTTCGTAGTCTATAATGGTAATGACTACAGAGGTAAGTTTGATCATAAAGCCGATGAAGGTGTATTTTGGGTTATGCTTTACATTCCAAAGCTTACGAGGGTTTTTCAATAAGCGGTCATTAAAATAGTTGAATCTGTTCATGTCTCTTTGATGAATTTGATTTATTAGAGCCACTCGTGGCTCCAAATGTGATGACTTTGTTAATGTTGAGACAGGTACATCCCATCCAACAACCTCCCACATACCTAATCCATCACCAGCAACTCAATCAAACATTCCTGACCATCATCTCTTATCAGATGGGACAGCAGAGAACTTCAACTCTGCTCATGAAAACTCTGCTCCAGAACACTTTGTTTCAGAACCTGAAAATCCTATTCCTCAACTCACCTATGAACCAAATTCTAAACAAAACACATCTAATCCTCCTCCTAGCCCTCCTTCTGAACCTTGTATTGAAGAAACAGCAGCATCTCATCATATTCCTGCTGTCTCTAGAACATGCAAAGACCATCCAATTTCTCAAATCATTGGTGACATTCATGTTAGATCTGAACCGAGAAAGATCTTCTAAAAGCGAATGTATGTTACGTCTTTGCATTTGTCTCGAGAAGAGCAAAAGAAGATCGAAGAAGCTCTTCAAGATCCAAGTTAATTTGGAAGCCATGCAAGAAAGAACCAACAATTTGAAAGATGCCAAGTATGGAAACTAGTTCCAAAGCCTGCTGATCACACTGTTATTGGCACAAAATGGGTGTTCAGAAACAAGAAGGATGAGGATGGAAACATAATTAGAAAAAAGCTAGACTCGTTGCCCAAGGATATCGCCAAGAAGAAGGTATCGACTATGATGAAACGTTTGCCCCTGTAGCAAGGTTAGAAGCCATCAGAATCTTCTTAGCCTATGCTACGTACAAAGACTTTGTGCTATATCAAATGGATGTCAAGAGCGCATTTCTAAATGGTGATCTTCAAGAAACGGTCTACGTTGCTCAACCTCCAGGCTTTGTGGAGAAAGGAAAAGAATCTCATGTCTACAAGCTTAAGAAGGCTCTACATGGCCTTGAAGCTCCTCGGGCCGGTATGAAACACTTTCTAAATTCTTGATTGAACAAGGATTTGTGCGAGGAAAGATCGACACCACTCTATTCATTCTCAAGCACAAAGGACATTCTCTGCTAGTGCAAATCTATGTTGATGATATCATCTTTGGATCCACCAATGAGAAGCTGTGCAAACGATTCGAAACCCTTATGACTGGTAAATTTCAAATGAGCATGATGGGAGAGCTCACATTCTTCCTAGGTCTTCAAATACAGCAGTCTAACAAAGGGATATTCATCAGCCAATCCAAGTATGCTAAAGAACTTGTCAAAAAGTTTGGATTGGAAACAGCAAACACCTTTGATACACCAATGGCTGCTAAATGCAAACTTTCAAAGGACTTACAAGGAAAGAAAGTCGATATCACCCATTATAGGGGGATAACGGACTCTGCTTCATCTTACGCCAGACGACATTGTGTATCTGTTGGGGTGTGTGCTAGATTTCGCTGCACCTCGTGAGTCACATCTTAGCCTAAAAGGATTATCAAGTATGTATCGATACCACCAACTTAGGTATTTGGTATCCAAGGAATCATCTTTCAACCCGGTAGGCTACTCGGATCGACTATGTCAAGTTGTTGAAAAAGCACCATGGAACTTGTCAATTTCTAGAGAGCAGACGCATTTGTCTCTGGGCTAGCAAGAAACAAGCATCCGCCTCTAATTCGACCATCAAGCCGAGTACATAGGCTGAAGCCCAACTACTGATCAAACAAAGAATCGGTGGACTACAACATCATAGTAGCAGACTGCCCAATCATGTGCGATAACACGTCAGCAATCTCTATCACCTACAATCCTGTGATGCATTCCAAGACAAAGCATATCGATGTTCGATACCACTTTCTAAGGGACAATGTAGAGAAGAGAAACATTAGCATGAAGTACATTTCAACCGACCATCAACTAGCAGACATATTCACTAAAGCTCTTGAAGCTGACAGGTTTGCTTATCTTAGGGGAGAGCTTGGTATGCTCGATCCAACTGCTTAAATTTAATTAATATTTAATTTTATTTTTGAGCAGACTTTTCAAAAATGTTTAAGCAGACTTGATATTTTTAAAAAGCAGACTTGACAAATCTCTTTAGCAGACTTATTCCTTTAAAGAGAAATGTCAAGAATCTACAATATTTGGAAAGCAAAGGTAAGTTTATCTAAACTCAAAGTTTTAGAGGGTCTTTCTGCAAATTGAGAGGGACTGACTTCAAACTTGGTTGAGATATTTTATGAATAAGTACTTTTCCCTTTTTCACAAAACCGTCATTCATTAAGTCTTGTCATCAAAAAGGCGTCCGACTTAATGACAATTCACAGTCCCTATGACTGACGGCGCGTCTTTTCATTTAAAAAAAAACCATCAACCGTCAAACTCTTCACTTCGCTAAAACTGTCTCTTGCTATTCTCTCTCTCTAAAACTTTCTTCTCTCTACAAATTTATGCTTCCATTGCTCTGTTAGTTAATCGATTCTGCAGATTCGCGTCTCTTTCATCCACTTTTTATATGCATATCTTCTGCAATGGTAAGAAATTTCAAACCCTAACTCAGTTACCAAGGTGTAAGTTCGTTTTATATCATTTTCTATTGGTCCGCCATTGTTAACTGTTCAATATAGCTTCATATCTCTTTGAACTTCAATTTTTGTTTTGCTCATTACTAGCTATATTTGCACTTTACTGTCCATGAACTTTCAATTTCTGCAGTTTGAGTTTCTTTAAGTCTGCATAAGATATTTCACTAATCTTTCTCAAGACTTTTCTAGGGCTTCATAGTACTCTTTGTTATCACTTCGAGTTCGTGAATTTTTGCCCTAATTTCTCTTTCTGTAATTTCTCAGGCTGGTACTTCTTCTACTTCTGCTATTCCTGAGCAATCACCAAACACCGACTCCGACACTCCAAAATTGCCCCCAAATATGTATCATCCGGGGATGTGCATTGACGAACCGTCAGTTCGTGCCTATGCAGCCCATCGTGGATGACCTGAACCAGTCTGGGATACTGCCGCTGTTCATGCTCGGAGATGTCGACTTCAGCTACCTACTGGTGGAGGAATTCTACCAGAAAGCCGTTCTCAATGATTTAAGGACCTCCATCACTGCTGTTGTCAGGACCGTCAGTGTTACGCTTACTGCCGCAAGAATAGCCAAAATTATTGGCGTAGAATTCGATGGCCCAACTTCCCTCACTGACGCTGAGAAGGCTACCGCATGGTCTTACATGCGTGGCGAGAATACTCCGAGGGAGGCTGCTGCTAAAATGAAGCGTGCTCTATTCGAGGATGATGTCTACTTTCTCAGTCATCTCTTCGATAAGAGCATGATCTTCAAAAATGGCACCCATGACGTCATGACTCCAGAGCAGCTGGAGTACACCTCTGCTGTCATCCTGAACAAACGACTCAACTGGGCGCAAATGCTATTTGAAATGATCTGTGATGCTGTCGTTGCTGTCCAGAAGTCTCTCCAGCAGAGACGACCTTTTGTTCGACTTCTCAACTGTCTTCTTCGGGCCAATACTCAGTTCCGTACTCGTCTCTTCGCCTTTGAGATGAAGAAGATCAAGCTATCCATCCAATTTACCAGCACCTTCATCATCAACACGCACAAGCTCCGAAACGAAAAAAGAGCTCAGCAAGGTCTTCCCCCTCTGCTCATTACCCATGCCTTAAACCCTCCTCCACTCAAGGTCATTAAAATAAATCCTGAGACAACAGTGGATGCCCTTATGGCCAAGCAGCTAAGCAAGAAGTTATCTAAGGAAGCTGCTGCTGAAGGCTGCTCCAGCAAGGAAGCCAACCCTGCTCCTTCAACCATCTCCAAGAAAAAGAAGAAGAATTCTTCTGCTGAGGAGGAGCCAGTTCCCAAAAAGAGGAAAGCTGCTCTCTTCAAGTACTGCTGCTGCTGCTAACCCTGCTGGACCCCCTGCTAAATGGAAAAAGAAGACTGCTGCTGTTGATCCTGCTCCAGCTTCTGCGCCAGTAGAGGCTGCTGAACCAGACCCTGCTCCTCTCCGCTCACGCAAGCGTAAGTCTAAACGCTCTGAGCCTTCTGAACCCTTCATTCCTTTCATTCCCCCTTCTTCTCCTATAGCTTCTTCCTCCCCTCCCCTCACTTCTTCAACAACCCCTGCTGCTGTTGGGGAGGAGCCCTCCATAGCGCCTGCTACCATCCCTTCTTCCCCTACTTCTTCAGCAACCCCTGCTGTTGCTGAGGAGGAGCCTTCTTCACCTGCTCCCAAGAAGAAGAAACGCAGACTTCGTAAGAAGTCTGTGGCTCCCACACCATCCTCTCCACCTTCTCAACCCTCAGACACACCACCTTCTACACCACCTTCTCCACCATCTTCTCCTGAACCTATCTCCACCATTCATCCTGAATCCTCTCTAGCCATCATACCCGTTCCCTCTACTTCTTCCCCTTCCTTCTCTATGCCAGAACAATTCTCTACTCTTGCCCCTCACATTTCTACCCTTCTCTACCAAACCGCCTTTCTTCCTGAAATTTCCCCTCCCATTTCTCAGTATATCACTCCCTTCTCCATCTCTTCTGACTTATACCAAATTCTATTTCCTTCCATCTCTTCTGCCACCCATTCCTTTCTATTTGACTTCTCCTCTATTTCTGACCTACTCTATCCCTCCCCTTCCCCTCCTAACTTCATTCTTCTCCCTGACTATCCTTTTCCTTCCCATCTTTTAGAAGCATCCTCTTCCTCTTCTGCTTCTCACTTCTCTGTCAGCAGCCTAGCTACTGACATTGAAGTTGATTCCAAACCCTCTTCACCCCATCCTGCCTCATCTTCCTCTTCTCCACACCCTGCTCATCACCCCTCAACAAGCCATATTTCCATCAACCTCAACCCCTCTCTACCTTCCAACGCTTCTGATCCTGCCCTTCTTGAGCTTCTTCGAGCTAACAATGCTCAGCTCAACAGCACGGTCTCCTCTATGGCCCAGCAGATTGACGTGCTCAGTTATGGCCTCAATGCTACTCATGCCACCATCTTTGATATAGGCAAAATTGTTGATCAGCTGGTGAATGACACTGCTCAAGCCTTCACTACTCACCGGTTCTTAGTTCAAGATCAACAAGCTGCTCTTATCGACATGCTTCACTCCCAGCAGATCAGCATTCGCGGTCTTTTCAACGAGCTTAAAACTGCAATGGCCCGAGCCATCCTTAGTCGCCGCGAAGTTGCTGACTTCACTAATCTTCGGCTGGTTGAGGAAGCTGATGAACGGGCTGCTGCTGCTGAACAGCGTAGGGTTGGTGCCATCAGGGAGGAGAGAGCTACTCACTTTTTGAACCAAGCCCTGATCGAAGAATAGAACCGACTCAGAGAGCGCCTAAATGACAGGATCAGAGTCTGGGTTGGAGACTATCTAGAACGACGACGCAATCAGCCCAATCTCTTCTGACTCTGTTAAGTATTAAGTTCTGTATCTTCGTATTTAAATTCTGATGTTTGGACAAAACTTCTGCTGTTTAAACAGCTTGTTTAATCACAGATGACTTAATCTCTTCCAAAGTTTAAATTGCTTTATCTTTATATATCTGCTCAATTTAAACCTCGTGTTTAAATCTTTATATATTGCATGCTCATGTCATAGATTTAAACTCTGCTCTACTTAAGTACTTCTACTTTAATGCTTTTCTCTTGTAAGTACCTAGCATAGCTATCTCTCTACCTAGACTTATGTTCTGAGAAGTATGTCTGCTCTTTATAAAATCTTTAAGACATATTATTATCTCAGTGCATGATTCAAAGTTCCGTCAGAATAGATGATGACATCAACCAAATAGGAGGAGATTGTTGATCCCTATCTTTAGATTTGGTTGAGTCATCTTCTGATTCTTTTGCACAGTGGCTAAAAGGTCTGCGTACCGATTAGTGTGGCAACTGTCTTAGAATCATTGTGTTTAGAATAGTTTCTAGTGTTTAGTTCTTAGGCGCGTTTCAACAAGCTTCGTCAGCAGCCATTGGAAGAACAGCAGACTTTGAAGTCTGCTCAATTTACAGAAAATCAAATAAGCCAAAATCAAGATGCAATGCCACGTGGATATTCACCCAGTTATTTTTCGAAAATATCTTGTCATTATGTCTTCACCAATTTTACATTTTCAAGAAGTCAACTCTGCATAGTGACAACCGGCCTGCATCGCTCCTCGAACTCAAGATCAAGACATTACCCGCTTTGGCTAAGAAGACTTCTCGAGCCGAAGAACTCAGCCTCGAAACATTACTCGCTTAGTAATGTCTCTCTCGCACACCGCATCTCGATGACCGTGGCTGTTACATCTTCCTAAGCGCCGAATTGCATTTAATGCAAAAGAACGTTGGACACGCTTACTGCTTCACCCAACGGTCCAAAGGTCTCTTCCTGATATATAATCAAGTCTTGAAGATCCGAAGAACCACACTACAACTCTTGTACATTAAACTCTCAAGCTTCATCTTCAACAACTCAAGCATTCAAGAGATCAAAGGACAAGGACTAACACTTCACCAAACTCTCTGAAGCTGCAGATCTGCCATCTTTATTTCTTTACAGCTTCATTTAGTTTGTCTTTAAACTGTTCTTTAATACAACATGTGAAGAGAACAACTATTCATTGATTGTTTCTCTCACCCTCAAACACTTGGTTAAAAAACTGATTTTGTACACGATCCATTAGAGATCTAAATCATAAACCTAGTGGATAAACAAGTGCACTTTTAAAATCCAAAGCTAACCACTTTGGTAGTGGATGTAGTACTATTCACAGCATTTAACCACTTCAAACCTTTGTGTCGCTTAAACCGCTTCTTATCATTATTCATAATCGTTGTCGCTAACTATCTCGTAATCTATACCATCACTGAATAAATAAATAGCCTTTATAATTCAGTATATATCTTTATTCCGCTGCCTTAACACTTCTACTCAAACCTTTCTAAAATCTTTAAGAAGTGTTCTATTCTAAGAAAAAGTTTTTAACACCTTATCTAGGCTATTCAACCCCCCCCCTTCTAGCCTAGATTGAGCCTACTTTGGGACCAACAAGTTGCCGCGATTAAAAGTTTAAAACCAAAAGAGACGACAACAAAGAAATCCCTCCCTCCGCCTCGCCCTTCTCCCCAGTCTCCCTCTCCTCCCTCCTCCTTCGCTGACTCACCGCTGCTGCCCTCCATCGCTTCCTCACATCCTCCGTCCCTCTCCTCTCCGCCTCTCCTCGCAGTGAATCGCCCCTTTCTCCTCCTCTCCTTCAGCCCAGTCAGCCCTCCGCCTCATGGTAATCTATCCGCCTCCCTCTCTATCTCCTTCGCCCTCCACCTCCATATCCTCTCTCTTCGTTATCCCATGAATCGATTCACCCCTCTCGTTATCTAGAGTTTGAATCGGGCGAAGGACTCATGACCCTTCTCTTTCACAACACACACACATACGATAACTCGCTTTAAAACCTCCAACCTCCTCCCCGACTCGCTTTTTGGTGTTCAATTTATGTAATGCAAAGTCGTGGCATATATTGTATGTGTGTGTGTGTTTTGGGGGGGCCAAAAGATGGTATTTTTAGGTGGCAACTCAGTGAATATGATGGGTGGTTATAATGGTTGTCGATCGGATGTCGATAAGGGCCGGCCCTTACTATTTTAAAAAAGCCCCTAAAACCAACTGTAATTCGCAGGAGGAGTAAGTAATAAGTCAACAAAGGATTCAACTTTCCAGACCAAAGCAGCCTCCATTCAAACGACGACGACGACAACGCCGACAAAGCGCACACAGCATATGGCCGCTCCAGCTGTTGCCTTGCCCTCTTTTTTCGATTTTTCTGCGTCGCCTCCGAGACAGATCGGTTGAGGGAGAACAACCTGTACCCATTCCTCTACCTCATCCCAGACGGTAACGTCTTCCTCTTCGCCAACAACCGTGCCATCCTTCTCAACCCCTACACCGGCCGACCGTCCGCCAAGATCTAATCTTACTTGTCGGCTCCCCGCAACTACCCTCCTTCTGAATGTCCGCTCTTCTCCCCATGAAGCTCGACGCCCTCAAAACATACCCTTTGAGTTTACTTCCCAAAGATACCCCTCCTATAAACGATAGAGAAAGGATGAAAGCATAAATAAACAGACAGTGATTGAGAGTAGGGAAAAGAAAACTTACACAAAGATAGATGGCCAGAGAGAGAAAGAGATTAGAGGAAGAGAGAGAAAGAGATAAAAGAGAGAAATAAGGATCGTGGAGAAATTAGGATCATGGAGATAAAAACGGTTGATGATAAAACAGTTTCGATAAAATGTAATCCTGGCCGTTGAACGTGTTTCGTAAAAACAAATCCTGGCCGGTAAATAGCTTTTTCAAAAGATTTAATCCTGGCCGGTAAATAGCTTTGTCAAGACAGATCCTGGCCGGTAATTAGCTTTTAATAACCGACCGATCTGTTTTATATAATAGATGTGTTCAGACTCTTTAATCAGACGATGTGTTCCAGAAAAAGACCAACAAAGTATTATGGAATTCTGTCATGAATACTCTTGTGGTGGTCATTTTAGTGGAAATAAAACTGCTAGAAAAATTTTACAATCTGGTTTATATTGGCCCACTGTTTTTAGAGACTGTGACTTATTTTATAGAACTTGTGATAAATGTCAGAGAACTGGAGGAATAGGAAAAAGAAATGAAATGCCCTTGCACACTAATATGGTTGTTGAAATCTTTTATGTTTGGGGTATTGATTTCATGGGTCCTTTTCCAGCCTCTAATAACTGTGAATATATTTTGGTAGCTGTTGATTATGTATCTAAGTGGATAGAAGCCATAGGTACTAAAACTAATGATGGTAAAACCGTGGTTAAATTTGTAGAAGATCTTTTTGCCCGATATGGAGTACCTAAGGCCATAATCAGTGATCAAGGAACATATTTTACTAATAAATTATTAAATAATATCCTTAAGTAATATGGTGTAACTCACAAGTTAGCTACACCCTATCATTCTCAAACATCTGGTCAAGTAGAAGTTAGTAATAGGCAAATTAAAGCAGTATTAGAAAAGACCGTTAGGCCTAATCGTAAAGATTGAGAGTCTAAACTTAAGGATGCTTTATGGGCATATCGAACTGCTTACAAGACCCCGATAGGAATGAGTCCATACCGAATGGTGTTTGGCAGGGCATGCCATTTACCAGTAGAAATTGAACATAAAGCCTATTGGGCTGTCAAAGACTTAAATTTAGATTTAACTTTGGCCGATGAGGAAAGATTGTTTCAATTAAATGAATTAGAGGAACATAAGTTAAATTCGTACGAAAATGCTAAAACATATAAAGAAAAGACCAAGAAATATCATGACATGGGATTAGCCAATAAAATGTTTCGACCAAGATTGAAAGTTTTACTTTTTAATTCAAGACTTAGGTTATTCCTTGGAAAATTAAAATCTAAGTGGTCTAGTCCTTTCACAATTGTCTGAATTTATCCTCATGGAGCTATTGACATAAGAAATCCTAGGACCAATGAAGTGTTTAAAGTTAATGGTCACCGACTCAAACCATATCTTGAACCAATGTCAGTCGAACGAACAATTGAATTAATTCGTTTAGCTGACAATGCACCACCCGATGATTAGGTTTGCAGTTGGGTCGAGCCAAAGACGTTAAACAAAGTCGCTAAGTGGGAGGCAAACCACTATGATGAATTTTAATTGCTTTTGTAGTTAATTTAAATATGCTTCTCTCCGTTAAATTTAATTTTGGAAATTTAATTTTGAAATTAAATATGCCAAAATTCAAGTTTGGGGGAGAAAAACATCTTAGTTTTGTATTTATACGTTGCTAATATTTTAGTTTAGAGTTTTTGTAGAAATTTTAAAATGAAGGAAAGTGATGAAACGTAACGGAACTTAACGGATGGACCTAACTGTTAAACTGCTGAAAAAGATGAAAAGGAAACAAAGGAGGAAGAATCTGCCCACCTTGCACGCAGCGCCAAGCTGACCGCAAGGTCCTCATAAATTCAGTTAGCGTGAACGACATCATGCAGTACGTGGGAATAAGAGCCGTCATCACTGCCTACCTTGCAGACGCAAGGTAAAAGAGACCTTGCGACCACAAGGTGTCTTTATATAAGGATGTGTCTGGCTTCAACATCAGATCACCAGAAATCCTCTCCTCCTTGAAGCAGCAGTAGTAGCGCTCTTTCCCCCTGTGGGTCCCAATGAGCACAATAATAAGCTAGAAGGGGGGGGGGGTTGAATAGCTTATTAACACTTTAAAACTTTTAAAGTAAGTTCCTTAAAGGTTACTTGCAATCTATGAAAATAATCAAGTAGCGGAAGACCTTCAAGAAAATTGTTCCAGGTCTGCCGATAAGGACTACCGGTAGACCTTTTACAGATTACTTAAGTTAAATGAGCAGATAATATTAACGAAGAAACTAAGCGGTTCAAGAATAGACAAACAGAAGAAAATAACACAAGTATTTTGGGATGGTTCACACTGTAATGAGTGCTACGTCCACCACCAAGGCAGTCAACCTTGGATTTAAATTGTGCACTATGTTTTCCACTTAGATCAATTACAAGGAATATCCCTAATGGATCGTGTACAAAATATTGACTTGTGTTTGGGTCTATGGAATTAAATATACGTAAAAGCAGGATATTTAATTAGTCTTTGAAAATATAGTAGATGGAAGTAAACAACAAGAAGAATAAAACAATAAATGTTGAAGAAGCGACTTCTTGTTGTTGACGAGGACTTCTAGATCTGGCGAGGATCTATTGAATGCTTGAGTGAAAGACTTGGAGTTGAATAGATTGAGCAATTCTTTAAGTGTTCGATTGATTACATACGGTGCTATGTTCTCCAGTCTTCAATGGCGAAATTTATAGCAGTGCATTCCAAAAGATCCGTTGAGAAGACGAAGACTTAACTCTATTAGGTTGAATGCATTAAATGCATGGGGGTCGATCGAGGATTTCGTCTTTCTCGAGATAAAGAGGGGGTAATCATTTCTGAGATCTTGGAAAAAGGTGGGCGATTTGCTTGTCAGATCTGAGAGTGGTTGTAGCAGATAGTAGGTGACGATGCAGCTTTTCACCTTTCATTTGTTCGGGGCGAAAAGTCTTCCTGCTTTTCGGAAAGGTGCTTTCGGCTGCTTGACATGTCAGGGAATGTCATGGATTTAATTCAAACTAAAAACATTTGAATAACTTTGAATTAATCCGTTGACTCATTGCAGGATAGGACACGTTATAGAACATTAAGTGGGCACGATGTCTACCGATTGAGGGCCTTAAGCAGGTCTTCCGGTGAAGCTTGTGGAGCGGTCTTCCGCTGATCCTGAAAAAGTCCTATGAAAACTATACTTGGCAAAGTTCTATACACAGTTGCCACGCTAATCGATCACCCGATTAGCCAAATATAAAACTAATGTAATGAAATGAACAGATATAAATCAAACAAGAGGATCAACAATCTCCTCCTATTTATATCTGGACATCATTACTACAAATGAGGGTTTTTAAAGTAAACTATTAAATAGATAATAGCATGTCTGAGAAAGTTTATATATATTAAGTAATCGGTAGACATGCCTCTATTGAACAGAATAACACCTCAGATGCAAGGGACTATATCTAAGTGCATACAAGAATAAGAAAATCATAGAGAAGCACACAGATTAACAGCAGATCAAATAAATTTAAACTGATTGTTTAAATTCTAAACAGATATGATTATAAAGCAACAAGAATTTAAACAAGATAATTTTGAAGAACAGATGATCTTCTGTATTATAAACAAGATGTTTACTTTTTACAGAGTTTTCAAAAAAAAGATAGATTCAAAGGAAAGGGAGGAAAAGATACATAAGTTACCAAGGTCTTTTCCCTTTGCCTTTGTCTGCAGCCTCCTTTGCTCTTCTCTCTCGCTCAAGCTCTTGCATTCTTCGTTCGTATTAGGTCATGCGCATCGGATCGGAGGTGCGGTGGATCGAAAGCGATAGTCGATTCTTCACGTAGGCAGTGTTCTCTTCCATCGGCATTACGTTGATTGATCTCATTTGCTTCTCCTCGTGATGGCGGATCACGATCACGGTTGGCATTCATGGCGTCGTGGCGAGTCTCGATCAAGGCGATTGAGTTCGAAACGGGGAGGGCGGCCAGTGGCCGAGATGGAGAGTGATGGCATGGAACAACTCGTAGAAAAGCGAGGAACAGATACGGACACACTCATCTCGTTGAGCTTCTACATTAATCTTGACATCAGTAAAGTCGTGTCATATCTGTCCAAAGCGAGTCCAGACATCCTCTTGAAATTGTCGAAGAAGGGCGGCAGTGCGGTCATTGGCCTTGGACGCGGCAGTGGCTATATCGGCGGTAGCGGTAGCGATACTTGTAAGCTCGCCTAGCCGTTCGTAGATGGCGTCCAGGCGGGATAAAACTTCAGCATTGGCAGGCGGATGGGAAGTAGTTGCATGACCAATGTGAATGGTGCCGGCAGAGGTAGAGTCGGCAGGCCTTATGGGATGTTGGAGGGGAGGAGTGATGGAGGCGGAAGAGGAAGAGTCTTGGGTAGGTATGGTTTTGGTGGAGGAGGATATGGTGATGGGAGAAGGTGGAGGTGGTTTTGGTGGGGAATCCAGTTCCATATCAGTGCCAGAATTGTCACTGACATGGGAGGATTGGGGTAGGGGTTCGGTAGAAAACCAGAAGGAAGGGGCAGGGTAGAAGAGGGATTTTGGTTTGCTAAGGGTAGGTTGAGAAGGTTGAGGAGGTTGATGAGAAGGTTGAGGAGGTTGATGAGGGATAGAGGAAAACAGGTCTGCTACTGATGAAAGTTCAAAAAGGAACCTGGCAGCAGCAGAGCCTAATGGTTGGGTGGGAGGAATGGGAGTTGGCTGTGGTGTTGTGGAAGTGGTTGGTTTGGATTGGTGAGGTGTAGAAGGGGTAGATGGGGCAGGTGAGTAGTTGAAGGGTGAAGGTGGAGGAGGAGTGGGGGTTCTGGCTGGCTCCTCCTGATTTGAAGGCTCCTCCGTAGGGATAGACTCCTCCGGAGGTGGTGAAGGGGTGATGTGTATAGGTGAAGGGTTGACAGATAAGGGTTGGTCGTCGGTAGATGGTTGGGCACCGGTAGAGGTAGTTGGTTGGGCGTCGGTAGTGGTAGACGGTTTGGCGGTGGTAGAGGGTTTGGTAACGGTAGTTCTCCTTTTCTTCCTCAGCTGCTGAATAGGAGTCTCAGCAGCTTCATCGGCGGAGGTTGGAGGGACTGCCGGTGGCTGGTCTTCAAAGGTTTTACGAAGTCTCCTTCGTTTTGGTTTGGGTGAGGGTGCAGGAGATGGAGAGGTTGGTTGAGTGGTTTGGGTTGTTGGCTGTGTGGAAGAGGTTTGTTGAGGTTGAGAGGTTGGCTGGGCTTGAGAGGATTTGGCTTGAGTAGAGGGAGAAGATGGTTTGGCCGAGGATTGGGAATTTTGACCTTCCTTCATCCTCTTTTGGCCTTCTTTCATCCGATTCTGGCCCTCCTTCATCTCACTCCTAATCCATTTGGCCTGCTCCTCTTCAGTTGGAGTGGCCTCTTCCGGCCTTGTCTTCTTTGCTTTGCCCTTGGCTGCTATTTTTGACCTTAGCAGCAGCTCTGCCTCATCAGCCAGACCTTTGGCCTTTAGATGGAGGGTCGTGGCCACTTGCTCGTCAAATTTTGCAGAGGCCTTTTTGAGGGTACTGCTAGCAGCGTCATGAGCCTCCATGATGAAGCGAGTGACCAAGATTGGTTCAGGCTTGGCCACTTTTTCAAGGGTGATTGGCGGTAGACCCTTCTGCAGCCGGCGCTTGTTTTCGTATTCAGTATACTTACTGAAAAACGAAGCTGTTAGCTGCTTGTCCTTGGTCACCACAATCAACTCATCTTCCTTCAGTGAGGAGTTGATCTGGGCCTCATCCCTTAAAAGGGCATTGATGCTGACGAAGGCGCTGCAGTGGGATTGTTCTTGGCTTTCCCCACCCCCTGCTGTAGCTCGTTGAAGATGATGGCCCCCCAGTTGAGACGGAGCTTCAGATATACGGCGCTGGTCATGTTTAATTGTTGGGCCGTAAACATATCATGAGCTCCACTCTTGAATAGGAGCCCTTTGTCAAGGAGGTGGCTGGTGCAGTAGACGTCCAGAGGGAAAAGATTTCGGAGCATTTTCCCTTGGGGCTCCCGGGGAGTGTTTACTCCCCTCATGGCTTCCCAGGCATGAAAAGCCTCAGCCGAGGTTGCTTCAAGAGCTCCACCATAGTGTACGCCGATGATGGTGGAGATGGATTTGGCGGTAACAGAGATGGGACGGCCTCGAATCCATCCTCGAAGAGCTGTCTGGTTCCTGAGCTCCATTCTCTGATAAAATTCCTCTGCCAGAAAGATACTGTAGTCTTTGTCGTTGAGGCAGAAGAGAGGTAGAATCCCCGAGAAGTTCATATCCTCACACGCCTTTATGGCGTCAGTTAGTGCACAGACAGATTGAAGGTCTATGCACATTCCTGGAATGTACAGCTTGGGGTCCAAAGCGACTATTATATCATGAGCCGCTGGATAGATGGGATATCCTGGGATATTGATATTAGAATTTGGAGGAATGACGTTTTCAGGGTCATAAGCCTTCCTACTGTCGCGCTTTGATTTAGAAGTTCTTGCCTGAAAGAAATACACAATAAAAATTAGGGCTTTTTACTTATAAGAACTAAACAAGCGGAAATTTCGATAATTCTTGAAATAATTGGAATTTCGAAGCGAGACCTTGAAACCCTAGAGTGTATAGAGTAACCACACCAGATAAATGTAAAACAGAAGTTTTGCATAATAATAGATAAAGAAGTAGCAGAAACGACTGTTAGAATTCTAAGGTTTTAAGAACAACAATGGTGAAAACTGAAGAAACTCGTAAATGACTGTTTGTATTCTAACACAATTTTAGAATATGAACTTGAATACAAGACAGAAAATAATAAGTTTCAAGGTAAGAGTAAAGAAGAACGTACCATTGTCGTTGCTATTAGGAAGAAATGAAAAAAAAATATGTAGAGAGCAGTTATGAAGACAAAGAACAAGTAGAGAGAGAAATATTTTGGTCAAAGGGGTTTCTGTAAGGTTTGGCAAATGACGGTTCAAGGACTATTTATAGACAAGATATTTTCACAAGAAAGCGAGAACTTAAGATATTTTCTTAAGTGCTAAAATTTTATCCTTGACCCCCATATTTGCTTTAGAAACCGCTTTAACAGAAAGGACTAAGTAAAAGTACTAACCTGGAAGTCTTCCGGTAAAGTGAGACTTACGTCTTCCGATTAGACTGAAACTAGGTCTACCGGTATGAAAGAAACATAAATAAATGAATTATAACATTTTAAGAAATTAAGCGGTAGGATCAATCATACCAAGATTTCTCCTTAAGTAAGCAAACTTTGGTGGCATCCGGTGGTTTTGTGAGAATGTCGACCAGCCGATGCTCGGTTGGAACATATTCCAAGCGATGTTACCTTTTTCCACATGATCTTTGAGGAAGTGATAACGGACATCAATGTGCTTTGTCTTGGAGTGCATCATTTGGATTTTTGGAGGCGAAATTGCTTGATGTGTTGTCACACATGATTGGGCGGTTGCGATCTTGATGTTGTAGTCCACTAGTTGTTGTTTCATCCATAGAAGTTGAGAGCAACAAGCGCTTGCAACAATGTATTAAACACGTGGTTGAATTTGCTGCGATCCTTGTTTCTTGCATGACCATGAGACAAGTCTATTTCAAGGAATTGACAAGTCCCAGTGGTGCTTCTTACGCTCACTTTGCGATGCATAATCGCATCTGAGTATCCAACTAGATCGAAGATGTTGCTTTTGGGATACCATATGCCTAAATTTGTAGTTTTAGAAACATATCGATGATACGTTTGGCCGCCCGCAAATGTGACTCCTTTGGGTCTGCCCTGAAATCTAGCACAAACACAAACTTCAAACATAATGTCGGGTCTACTAGCGATAAGGTAAAGAAGTGAACCTATGATTCCTCGGTATTTGGTGATGTTCTCTTGCTTTCCCTTCTCATCTTTATCAAGATGGCGGTCGGTAGACATAGGAGTTTCGAATCCTTTGGCTGAATCAAGACCGAACTTCTTGATTAGTTCCTTTGCATATTTGGTTTGGCTGATGAAGATTCCGTCGGAAGTCTGTTGTATCTGCAGTCCTAGAAAGTAGGTAAGTTCACCCATCATGCTCATCTCGAACTTGCTTTGCATCAGCTTCTCGAATCTTTTGCATAGGCTTTGGTTAGTTGATCCAAAGATGATGTCGTCCACATAGATTTGTACAAGAAGAGAATGAACTTTGTGCTTGAGGATGAATAAAGTAGTGTCTATCCTTCCTCTCACGAATCCTTGTTCAATTAAGAACTTGGATAGAGTTTCATACCAAGCTCTAGGAGCTTGCTTCAGCCATAGAGAGCTTTCTTGAGTCGGTAGGCGTGGTCGGTTATGCGAGATGACAAATCACGGTGGTTGTTCACGTATCTTGTTTCTTGAAGATCACCATTCGGAAAGGCGCTCTTTACATCCATCGATACACTTTGAAGTTCATGAGCGAGGCATAAGCGAGAAAGATTCGATTGCTTCTAGTCTAGCAACGAGGAGCAAAAGTTTCATCAAAGTCAATTCCTTCTTCACATCGGTAGCCATGCAACCGGTCTAGCTTTGTTTACGGTGACATTTCCATCTTCATCTCTTTTGTTTAGAAAACCCACTTGGTGCCGATATTTGGATGATCAGTCGGTCTTTGAACTAAGCTCCACACCTTGCATCTTTCAAACTGGTTCAGCTCTTCTTGCATAGCTTCAATCCAGTTATGATCTTCGATAGCTTCATCAATCTTCTTTGGTTCAAGTTCCGATACGAATGCATAGGCAAACATAGTTTCTTCTCGAACCTTATTTCTCGTACGAACTCCTGTGTTGAGATCACCAATGATTTGTGAAATGGGATGATCTCTTGCTTCAATAATGGTTGGTGGAAGATCACTTCTAGTGGGTTCTTCCGTTAAGAATTCCGGAGTAGGTTGAGAAGGAGATTCACCAAAATCTGGTTCAGAAGAGATAGGATCTTCAAAACCTTCATTTTCTAGTGAACAAGAAGGATGAGTGATCGTAAAGGTGCTTGGGGTAAAAGCAGAAGAAGATTGGTTCGAGGTCAGCAGAAGAGTTGTTATTGTATCGGTAGAGGTTTCATCTACCGGTGAAGTGTTATCGGTACTTGAGGGGTCTGCAGTTGCCGTTTTCTGATGAGGAGTGGAAGTAGATGCTGAATTAGTACCTGTCTCATCATTATCAGAATCATTAGCAACGTTCGGAGCCATTCTAGGCTCTAACAAGTCATATTCATCAAAAGAAACATGCACAGATTCTAAGATTTTTAAATTAGATTTACTGAATATGCGAAATGCTTTTGAATGTTTGGAATATCGAGAAAAATTCCTTAAATCGATTTTGCATCAAATTTTCCTCTATATTCTTTTCCATTGTAAAGAATAAAACATTCTGACCGAAGATTTTAAGAAATCAATGTTTGGGGATCTTCCTCTCCATATTTCATATGGAGTTTTATTATGAAACTTGTTTACCGGGGATCGTGCAGGTAAAACAAGCGGTGTTAGCTTACGCCCGAAATACTTCGGAAGTTTAGCTTACGCGGCATTGTTCTAGCCGCTTCAATTAGTGTTACGTTCTTTCTTTCGGCTACACCATTTTGTTGAGAATGCCGGCGAGAGAAGTTGTGGCCGATCCCATGGTCATCGCGTACTTTTCTACACCATTGTTTTTGAATTCGGTGCCGTTGTCGATCTTATGTCACAAATGTCTTCAAGCTTTTGAGTTTGAAGTCTTACGAAAAGTCGTGACTAGATCATACGTTTCATCTTTAGATGTCATAGTTTCGATCCAAGTGAATCTGGGTAGTCATCAACTACTACAAGTGTGTACTTGTCTCTGAAATCTTGGTGGTGTTGTAATAGGTCCAAAGAGATCCATATGCGAGAAGTTGAAGAGGTCGTTTGTTGATAAAAGCAGATTTTCTTTTGAAGGAAGACTTGGAAAGTTTTCCTAGTTGACAAGCTTTACAACTTTGTCATGATCGGCGGACACCGTAGGTAGACCTTTGACAAGCCCATTTTTGGAGAGCTTGGAGAGGTGCTTAAAGTTGAGGTGGTGAGGCGTTTGTGCCATAGCCGGTGTTATCACGAACATTGTTGGCTACTAGACACGAGTTTGAGAATCTCCTAGAAGATTTAAGTCCACAACATAGGCGTTTCCTTGTCTATTGCCGGTCGGTATTGTTGAGCGGGATTCACTTGTCTTTGATGAGGCAGGTTGGAGTTGAATTGGCATAGAAGTCCTTTGTCGCGAGGTGGATATGCTCGGAAGATTGTGCTTTAAACCACTTACTAGAGAAACTTTGTTGATGGAGAGACTTCCTCTAGTAATTGAGCCATATCCAATTGTTTTTCCTCTTGCGTTATCTCAGAAGATAGCGTGGGTCCTTTTTTCAGCTATATACGTAAGAAGACTTGTTCCAGTCATGTGTCTTGAGCGACCCACTGTCTAGGTACCGGATGTCTTTATTTTCGATTCTATAGCCATGAAGCATTCACAGTAAAAGAGTTAAAGCAAAACAAGGTACCCTTTATATGGGTCCTAAGGATTAGCAACCTTTTGCAACCCATACACCTTGACCTTGAGAGAACTAGGTCTCTCGGATCTTGGAGTGAACCTTAGCGGGCATTCGGTGCCGGATGGCCTAAGCAATGGCAAGAATGACATAAATGAAAATTCCATAGAGAAGCTGTTAGTGTCTTCAGCGAAGAATGCTTATGATCATTCCTTTTCTTGACATTCATTTTGGTTCGGACTTGCTTGTTGACGGTAGACTTAATTGGTTTCTTTCGATTCTTCCTAGGTAGGTTACCAACGGACTTAGCTTTAGCTTTTACGTTGACTACCTTTTCGGGAGGATTCGGTAGAATACCTTTAAGTTTACCTTCAACAGGAAAAGGCTTTGCTGTTTCATAGACAAACTTGATGATTCTAGGTAGAGGTTTAGTAGGTCTACCGCGGACTTTGCCTTAGCATAGTTGTTGCCGGTAGACTTAGTTTTCTCTACCGATACCTTATCAGGTTTCTCATTTGACTCAGTCATCTTTCCTTTTCCTTTCTGAACTTTAGGATAAACATAAGGAACACTTGAGTAACCAAGGCCTTGTTTCCCTATATTTCCAAATGTCTGTTTAGAGAAAGATATATCATTTGCAGTTTCGGAGGATTCTCCTTTCTCTTTGACAGAAGAGATTGTCGGAAGAGACACATCTGAATATCCTATGCCTGTTTTATCATTGCTAGATTTTTGGCTTGTAAGGATTTCTTCAAATGCATCCTTGGAACTGTTCCAGGAGTCAATTGTCTTTTGCAAGGCAATTTTCTCTAGGTCTAGTCCTTTGATGTGCTCAGTCAGACAATCAATTTTGTCATGAAGAAATTTGTTTTCTTCCTTCAGTTTGATACTTTCTTGTTGACAGCTATTGAGAGTTTGTATCTCAGCTGCCATCAAAGATTTCTCAGTTGTGAGTTTCTCACAGTTCTTGGCCAGTTTAACATAGGCTACTCTAAAGGAATTGAACTCTTCAAGCATTTCCTGATTATCCTTGAGAAGTTCTTCCTTACTGAAGCTGTCACTGTTGGTTTCACTTTTGTTCAAGGGACTAGGTGAAACTTCGACTTCATTTTCAGAGTCATAGATAGGATCTGAATCATGAGCTATTAAGCATATGTTAGCTTGCTCACAATCCTCTTCCTCCTCTTCTGAATCAGTCTCAAACCATGTAGCAACCTGTTTGTCTTCAATGTCCTCAGCCAACATACCTTTTTGTTTTTGAAATTTTCTAAACGAGGGTTTTCGGTATGCTTCAAATTTTGGCTTAGGACACTTTGAGGCAAAATGACCAGGTTTTCTACAGTTATAACACACAAGCTCTTCCTTAGATGAGCTTTCACCAATCTTCCTAAAAGGTTGTTGGTGAGTGTTCTTTCTTCCATATTTTGCGAACTTTTGAAATCTTTTAACAAACATAGCAAATTGTTCATCAGATAAAAAATCATTTTCACAGGAAGAAGTAGAGGGTTTGTTTTCAACAATGATTTCTTCTTGGACCATGGCTGGCAAAGACACGATTACGAGCTGTTTGTCTTGCTCTAGAGCTTGATTAACTTCAAGTTCATAAACCTTTAAACTTGCGTAGAGACTACGAAGAGTCATCTCGTTTAAGTTCTTAGATTCTTTCATAGCCGTGGTCTTCACATGCCATAAGCTACCTAGAGAGCCTAGAAACCTCATGTTCATTTCCTTTTTGTCATACGTTTTACCAAGAGAAAAGCAACTATTTATTACCTCACTGAATCGATCGTATGCTTGTCTCAAGGTTTCCTTAGGATCCTTTTTGAAAGAATCAAACTGCTGGATGTATGTATATTTTCTGTTGTCTCTTGTGTCTTGGTCTCCTTCCAAGTATTCTACAAGAGCTTCCCACATCTCTTTCGCAGTTGTACATCGAATCACTTGCTGGTATGTGCTTGTATCTAGAGAGCTGGTGATTATGTTGATTGCTTTGCTGTCAAGTTCAACCAGCTTTCTTTCGTCCTCTGTCCATTCAGATTCTTCTTTTGGAACTTCTGCAGGGTTTCCCGCGATGGAGGCTAGAAGATTTGCCTTCATTGGTACATGTTGACCTGCAGTGACACATTTCCATAACCTGTTGTCAATAGAGTTCATGAATCTCATTACTTTATCCTTCCATACATCAAAATGACCTTCGTCCAATATTGGGACGTGGTTAGCATTAGATGTAGGCAGCATATAGTGTGTTTGTGCCATTATGTCGTATCTCTCAAGAGTTTAATCTTGGAAAAACTTGTTTTCAAAGAGTAAGGCTCTGATACCAATTGTGGGTCCCAATGAGCACAATAATAAGCTAGAAGGGGGGTTGAATAGCTTATTAACACTTTAAAACTTTTAAAGTAAGTTCCTTGAAAGTTACTTGCAATCTATGAAAAGAATCAAGTAGCGGAAGACCTTCAAGAAAATTGTTCCAGGTCTGCCGATAAGGACTACCGGTAGACCTTTTACAGATTACTTAAGTTCTGCTGAACAGGATAATATCAACGAAGAAACTAAGCAGTTCAAGAATAGACAAACAGAAGGAAATAACACAAGTATTTTGGGATGGTTCACACTGTAATGAGTGCTACGTCCACCACCAAGGCAGTCAACCTTGGATTTAAATTGTGCACTATGTTTTCCACTTAGATCAATTACAAAGAATATCCCTAATGGATCGTGTACAAAATATTGACTTGTGTTTGGGTCTATGGAATTAAATATCTGTAAATACAAGATATTTAATTAGTCAAGTATAGTTAAATGGAAGTAAACAACAAGAAGAATAAAACAATAAATGTTGAAGAAGCGACTTCTTGTTGTTGACGAGGACTTCTAGATCTGTTGAGGATCTCTTGAATGCGCTGAGTTGTAAGACTTGGAGTTAAAATGTTTCAGAGCAATTCTTTAAGTGTTCGATTGATTCTGTACAGTGTTGTGTGTTTTTCCAGTCTTCAATGGCAGAATTTATAGCAGGTGCACTTCAAAAGATCCGTTGGAGAAGACGAAGACTTAACAGCTCTATTAGGTTGAATGCATTAAATGCATGGGGCTGTCAGTCAGAGAATTCGTCTTTCACAGATAAAGAGGGCAGGTAATCATTTATGAGATCTTCGAAAAGGTGGGCGATTTGGTTGTCAGATCTGAGAGTATGTAGCGAGATAGAAGGTGACGATCTGCTTTTCACCTTTTTGTTCGGGGCGAAAAGTCTTCTGCTTTTCGGAAAGTTGCTTTCGGCGGCTTGACATGTCAGGGAATGTCATGGATTAATTCAAACAAAGATGATTTGAATAAGTTTGAATTAATCCAGTGACTCAGTTGCTGGAAAGGACACGTCATAGAAGACAAGTGGACACGAGGTCTACCGATTGAGGCCTTAAGCGAGGTCTAGGTGAAGCTTGTGGAGAGGTCTTCCGTGAACTGAAAAAGTCCTACAAAAACTATACTTGGCAAAGTTCTATACAGTTGCCACGCTAATCGTCACGCAGACCCGATTAGCCACTGAAGTATAAAACTAATGTAATGTCTTGAAATGACGAGATATAAATTTAACATAAGAATCAACAAGGGTTACTTTTCGTCTTTTGACCGGGCATTATTCAAGAAAGGAATTCAATCGAGATTAGTGAGTCCTATTAATCGATGCCTTGGCCCTCTTTTTTTTTTTTTTTTTTTGCGCTTTAACTTTTGACTTGGCCGCTCTTTCTCGGTTTTCAACCTAGCGAGCCTTTACCTTATAGGGAGCCTCTTTCAATGCATGCGAAGATAAACCGCTTCTTCGAGGGATCACGGTTTTGTAGCTTCTTCCTTTTTTCAAGCGAGTTGGAAAAGATAGCTATTTCTAAGGAATAATGAGATCCTTTATGTAAATGATGAGTTGACAAGCCCCGGGATGACTTGATCAACTGTGATTCTGAGGTGGGAAAGTTTATGAAGAGATTAACTGCTGACACCTGCATGCATTTGATTTGGAGAGACTTTTTAAGAGGAGAAGAAACGAGTATGCTCAGAGAAAGTAAGACGACTCTAATAGACAAAAAGAAGAGTCATGATCTAGAGTTTATCGTCGAGTATCATAAGTTTCATGGACCCTACTTAACATGTATTTTTTGATGATTTTATATGTTTTTGCAAGAAGTTCTGTCTTGGACCCAGATCATGTTATAAATGATTGAAACAAAGCTATAGGTGGCAATTACGTTAGAGTATAGTGTTTAAGTCTTTGGGATGAATTGGCTTTAGGGTTGAGGATTTGAATGGCCTCTAGCTCAAAGGCATTTTAGGTCGGATTTGGTTATTTTCGAAAGGTGATTAGAAGCGATCATTGGTGGCCTTTTCGTTGTGTTTGGATGGGAAGTTGGTTTTGGACTTGGTTATAGGTATTGGGAGATTAGCCTTTGGCTTTGGTTGTGGGTTATGGGGTTGTCCAAGAGTGATTGTTTTTTTTTGTTTTGAGAGAGAGAGATGTTAAGGAAATCGCTCAGGAGAGGCTTCTTTTTCTGTTTTTTTTCTTCTTCTATTTTTTTGTGCATAGGACCTTTTTTTTTGAATTTTCAACCTTTTTTTTTCTTTCTTTCTTTTTGTTGACCTTTCGAGCAATTTGAGAGAGTGCTCGAAGAGATATCTGTCTTCTCTATCTTATGATAAAATGGTAGTCACTCTTGGTGGATATATATATAAGGGTGGAGTAGCCCCAGCTTTTGGGAATGGATCTTAAAGATGGTTAGACTTTGGTATATAGTTTTTAGGTATTTGGAAGGGTTTTGGTGTATGGTGAAAAGCCCTTAGTGTGCTACTAATGTTCTGGTTGGAATAAGTCGAAGATGACATTTCACCAAGACGTAGGTCGCTTTTATCGAACTAATATTTTTAATGGTTTGTGGGTCCATATTTCGAAATGACTCATTATCAACTCGTGTATTTTTATCATGTTTTTACATGAGTCAACTCGTCATTCTTTTTTTTTTTAGCAGACCCTTCGGTGATAGGTGGTGCTCAAAGACCAAGAAGAAGACTCGACAAGCTAATATAGCAGAAACAAGAATTTACTAGACTCAAATATAGATAAAGACATTTGGAAAGCATGATTTGAGGTCTTGGTAGGACTTTTGAAATAACAGAGACCAAATGGATTAGTGAGCATACTCGTAAGGATGGGTCAGAGGCATCAAGATGGACAAAAGAGACACCCATGGGTGGTTTGAAAGCCCCACCCTGAATTGTTGCGTATGATCATTTCCTTGAGTCGCCCGACTTTTCGGATTTCCTCGGACTTTTTCTCGCTTGGCTTTGGCTTTCTGCCTTCCTTTCTTCCCTGGCTCCCTATCGATCTTTTATTTTGTTTTTTTTATTTCTTTATTTTTTTTAATTTTTTTTGAAGTGGTAGATCTTGATATCTTAATGTAGGATTTGCTGACATTGTATTTGAGATCGAAAGTGAATGATGCACTAATCAAATAGTAATGCATTTGTGAGAGGTTAAGAGGGAAGAGTTTGAAGATGGAGATTAAAGATAATGGTGAGGAGATTTCCTATCTTTACATGTTTTGGAAAACAAAAAGAAAACACATCCTTTTTTTTGAAGAGTAAATCTAAGTATTTGACCGGACCCGAAGCTGCCTATGTTCCTCATTTCGAGGCTCAGGTCATCGTACTTCAACTCTGTCAGAAAAATTTTCATTTTGCCAATCTTTTTTTTTGAATTTGAAAGAATAGAGATTTTTTTTTCTTTTTCGTTTGGAGAGAACGAAATCATTTTTATTTATTTATATATATTTTTAAATGATCATATATTTTTTTTTTTGTAAAAGAAACGATTTTTTAAAGGAAAAGAGAACTAAGTATTACACATGTCCTTTTCTCTGTATTTCTCTTTCGAGGTTAGGCTCCTTTGTCCTCCCATTTATAAGGGCCAGGCTAGTTGTCCCCCTCAAGTTTGTATTTTTTTTTAATTATTAATAAAAATGCGGCGTGCCGCCTGTTTCGAAAAAATGTATTACACATGATTTTTTTATATTAAAAAACCCCTTTTTTTGTGATCCCTGGAATGTGATGTGATGATTATGTCCCTCCGGACATTCCTCTCAGGAGAACAAAGGATAAATAATCAACTATTTTTCTTAGCCCCTGCAAAATTGTTAGCGGTACCAAAGGAAAACAACAAAGATTTCAATATGTATAAAAACAAAACTGGATTAAAGGAAAGAAAACTTTTTTTTGATGATTTTTTAAAGGTGGAGTAACATGAAAAATGGGTGTACCAAACAGCAAAATGACGACCCGACGGATAAAATAGACACAACATCGAAAAAAATTGTTCAAAATGAGGAACGTGTCGAAAAGGAGGGCGCAGCCCAACATCAATTTGGGCGCTGCGCCCAAACTGATTGTTCATCTTCCGTTTTTTCTTTGGTGCACTTTACTTCTAGTTTTTTCTTTCTTTTGTCATTTTGGTCCCTCTGAATTTCCTTTTAATATTTTGATCCGTCTAATGTAATATTTTTTTATCTATCTATTTTTTAACACATTTTTTTTCTAAAACGAAATTATTATTATTATATTTTTTAATGAAAAAAACTAAATTTTTCTTTGCTTTGAGAAAACAAGTTTTTTTCTTTTTTGAACGAGATATTTTTTTGATTTGGAAGAGTGACTTTTTTAATGAATGAGTTTTGTTTTGTTTTGAAAAATGATTTTTTTGAAAAACAAAATTACTATTATTATTTTACTTTATTAGATATTTTTAAACGATTATTTTTGAGAAAATGAGTTTTGTTTAAAACTAAGAGAAAGGATTTGTTTATTTTTTGTTTTTACAAGATTGAAAATTATATACATAAAGAAGCCAAAGAAATATAACAGAGAAAAAACAAGCTATTGATATTAAAGGAAATTAGATTTTTTTGTTGTTTTTTTGAAAGATAGAAAATTACATACATAAAAGAAGCCAAAGAAATGTAACAAAAAACAAGCATATTGATAACCCCAAATAACGTGAGTCTAGTCCTCTTTTGTTTTAAAGAAAACAATAAAGTCCCAGTCGTCCTTTGTGAGTCCCGTTTTAATAGGATGCGCACCACGAAATCGGGGGTTTTCAAAAACCTTGTGGCGTGGAATACATCCGGCCTCTTGTGGACCCAAAATATATATAACATAGTCATCATCTCTATTTTATGGTTAAGCAGAGAAAAACCAAAATAACCAAATTGCATGTGTTCGGGGCTAATTTACTGAGTTAGGAAGGGGTTAGGCACCCAACTTCGCCCTTTCGGTCTCACAATGGGTTTATCAATATGCTTGTTTTATTTTAGACACTTTGGCTCGAATAATACATTTATATACTGACAGAAGCGAAATAAAAAGAAATAACTTTACACTTATTAA
>CM028383.1:60708323-60750292 GCA_013146195.2 Codonopsis lanceolata
GTCCTCATATTGAGGCCTGTTGCGAGACTACACAAGTTTTTAAGCATTCATACTAGTAATATATTGTAAGACGTAATTAGAAGGCACAACTGTAGAGTGTAAGTTCGACAAATTTGGAGGCATTATTCAGAGTGGGGGAGAAGTGTGAGATTTATACCACGACCATAAAAGTCTTAAGTATATATTCACACAAAAAGAGCTAAACATGCATAATAAGGTGGTTGGAACTACTTAAGGATTATGATTGTATTTATACTATATCACCCCGGGAAGGCCAACGCCGTGGCCGATGCTGAGCCTGAAGAACCGCGGAGCTTGGCAATTTATGATCACTATGGAAAGAAGAATTTTAGACGATTCCAGAACTTCGGGAATGAAGAGGGAAATCTTGAGGAAGCTCATAGCTCGAGGTTCGCAGACACCCCCGGTGGTACTAAGATGTACCGACGTGCGTGATACCTTTCCGGTGGGACAACATGAAAAGGAGATCGCGAGTTTGGCCCAAGTGTTTGGTATGTCGCCAGTGAAGATCGGTGATTAAGCCGGAGTGAAGATTGCAATCATTACGGCTCCCGAGTGGAAGGAACATATCACCATGGACTTTGTGGATCGGCTGCCTAGGACGTTGAAGGGTCGCAATGCTATGGGTTATTGGATCAATTAACCAAGTCCGCACATTTTCCCTGCCGCAGGTTACAAATTCTTTAGAGAAGTTGGCTAGGTTGTATGATTGCATGAGGTTTGGTATTAAGGGTAAGTTGAGCCCGAGATTTGTTGGACCGCTTGAAATACTGGAATGGGTGGGAGAAGTCGCCACCTACTTGCTCTACCACCTACACTCTCCTGAGTTCACAATGTGTTCCATGTGTCGATGCTAAGAAAGTACATGTCGACCCTAGTCACGTGATCGCGTATGAACCCCTTGCAACTCCGAGAAGATTTGAGTTATGAGGAACAACCCGAATTGTGGATCTAAGGACCTGTGTTCTGCTGCGAACTATTCCTTATGTAAAAGTTCTGAGTAACCATACCGGGGAAGCCACATGGGAGCTCGAGGAAGAGGTGAGGGAGAAATATCCCGAGCTATTTGTTTGAACAGTACCAAGTTTAGAGGACTAAACTTATTTTAAGGGGTGAGAGTGTAATATCCCTAATTTTGATAATATTCTTGTTTAATTAGAATAATTATTTTGGGCCTATATTAGTTAAGTTATCTTGGGCCGATATTTGTGGTTTGACCAAAATTTGAAAGAAATTAATATTTGGGCCTATTAGTGAATTAATGAACCCATTTAATTTTGGTACACACTTGGTGGTTATTTGTGATTGGGCTTGAACCCAAATTAATGGGCCAATTGATAATAATAATCATGAATAACAAAACAATAATAATAATAATAATAATAATAATAATAATAATAATAATAATAATAATAATAATAATAATAATAATAATAAACACAATATTTATAGCCAGTAAATTACAACATTAATTGGGAAAGTGAAAGGGTCGGCTCATGCTGCCGTTGAGGAAAACGGTGGCGCTCTCTTAATCCGGCAGTAATGGAGGAAAGCAAAGGGTCGTTCCTTTGATTATAAAAGGGGGTAATGGCTCTAGTTGGGTCATCAACAGAGAGAAATTATAAAAAAAGGGTGAGAACAAGGATTGAGAAGCTGGTGAGGAAGCGAGCACGAAGGAAATTGGTGAATTGAAGAAATCGGCGACGCACCAAATTTTCGGCGAGCAAGATCGAGACTTGATTGAGGTGAGTTGTTGATTCTTCCATTTCAAGTTTCTAGCAATCAATTCCTTTGTTGAGTTGGTAGCCGCATTGGGTTTTTGATGTGGAAACAGTGCATTGGGTATCGGTGTATGTATGAAGAGAAAAAAAGAGAGAAGAAGGGAGATTACAGAAGGTGGCATGGGGGAAAGGGGTTTAATTCAAAAAAAAAAAGGGGAAGACGAAGTGAGGTGGGTTTTGTAATGGTGGTTGCTGGGAGAATTATGAGTGAGAGAGATAGAAATTATGAGATTTTGTACTGGGGTGGGAAGCCCAAAAAAGAAAAAAAATAAAGTAAGAAAAGTTGATGGAAGTCAAGTCAGTCAAAGTCAAGAAAAAAAAAAGAAAAAAGTGGGGGACGGCTGTAAGCAATTTGGAAAATGGACTTTGGGGTTTATGTTAATTTAGTGGTAGTAGTGGTCTAATAAAAAAACAAAATGTATAATTAAATTATTAAAAGTTCAATTAGTTAATTAGATGTGGTAAAATGTTGTTTAAAATAATTTGGTGTATTTTACTGTATTTGTTGTTAGATATGGCCAAGCGAGATCACAGACGAGCATCGATGATCTTTCGCACGTTTTATTATGTCCATATTTTTCGGTAAGGGATTATATTCCTAAGTTATTTGATCAACAGATTATTTTATTCGGTAGGCTTCCATTATAATTTATTGGCTTAGCCCTTTCTTTGAAAACCTTTGTTCGGCGTTCGCCGATATTTGCTTTGAACTCCGCTCATTGAGCCTATGTTATTCATAATCAGATTTTGAAACTTTTAAACCCTCATTTGACTTATCAATCCATTGGAAAAATGAATTGTATAATTTTGGACATTTGACTTATTTGAAATATCAATCCGTTGGAAAAAGCAGGCATAATTTTGGACATTTGACTTTATTTGAACTCCTCCGTGATCACTAAGTAAATTTGGTTGTTGCGTGAAATACGTAACATATTTGAACTTTGATTTGTTTGACACCACCTGACATGTGGTGAGGTTATCCGGATACTTTTGGCCACGTGGTGCGTGTTTAGGCATCAGGGTATTTGGCCCATTTGTGGGGCGATTAGTCGGTCGAAATGACCGCTTATGTGATCATGGAATCTGCGGGTATTCTTTGTTCCAACCCAGCGGTATGGGACGGTTGGCTACAATCAATTGAATAACTTCGTATTTGTTTTGGAGCCTTTATCTATTGTTTGGAATTCCTAAATATACACTATATTCGATTTATTCGTTTCGTATTCGATAAATGCAAGTTTCGGCCTTGTTAATGTTATTTGACTCGACATTTATTTTTGTGGTCAACTCCTCCTTAGAAACCGGAGGAGTTGTATATGAACTTGCTGGGCATTGTTCGCTCACCCTTTTTCTATTTTCTTCAGGTCATAAGTAAAAATTTGAAATCTATTTGGGAATCAGGTGGATCGTCTAAAGGGTGGCGCGGACAGAGTAGATTATCTTGGATTGGACAGTTTTTATTTTAAAGATTAAAACATTAGTCTGGAATATTTGGTGGTTTTTATGTCTTGGAATCTCTGTTAGACCGGCATGTATTTTGGAGATGAAAAGTTTAAATATTTTATTTTGAAATTACGTGAGTTAGTATTTGGAATTAGTGACGTGGCCAAATTGGGACCGCTGTTCATGATGTCTTCTGAAGTTTGGGCGTTACATGTACGGAGCATGATTCATCAGTTCATAGTTCAAATATGAGATAGTTGTTTGGGATGCCAAGCATTAATCTTAATACTAGTTGTACGCTTTATTTGACAACTAAATGTTGAATAAATCATAAGAAAATTATAATACTGTCATATCTAAGGTCTCGTCTGGTGCAGCGTTTTTAAAATGCAGCTTTTTCTAAACACAGCGTTTTCAAAACTTAATTTTTTTCTTATAAACATATTTAGAAAACTATTTCAAAACGTTATTTTTATAAACAAAATAATTGTAAATGCAACATATTTTTAAAACACTCTAAATTGGAGCGTTTTAAAACACTGCATTGAAACCCTTTTAAAGAGAAAACGATACGTTTTTTACCAGCGTTTTTTGTCAAAACGCTCCACCAAACCAGCACTAATATTGTTTGGGAAGTTTCTCAAAATGGAGATATCTAAAAGTTCATACATCTTTTTTTTTTTTTTGACAAAGAAGAGGAGGGTTTGATATCTTTACAGAGTCTAAGATTCATGGGATCTTTTACTTTGTTCCTATTATACCCCTTCACATTGGAAGGCAAAAAAACTAACTTCTTTCCGTAATTTTAATCATATATTTTTGGTTTATCCAGTAAACTATCATTTCTCTCCATCTTTAGATTCCTTACACTCAACCCATTTATAAGCCCCTTGCATACAACTTAGTAGAAGCTGTTGGTTCCCAATTGAGATTAGAGGGAAATTGGTCTATTGTTCATTGTCTTCCTATTAAACTTGCTTTGGGGCGGCATCCAAAAAGAAGAGACTCAGACTATCCCTCTCATACCCTGTTTAGATTGCACCTCAACAAAAATAACAATTACTCCATCCGTCTCAAAATTATTGTTCTGTTATACCCACTATAAACAAACACATATTAAGGAAAAACAATGTACTTTGATAATTAATATTGCTATAATGTGTAGTTTTCTTTAGATCGATGTGCATGTGGTCTATAATTAAAGTATAGTAAAAGGAATTTCCTTAAAAAAGTTACTAACAAAACAATTTTTTTGGGACGATAGAAAAAGGAAATTTAGACGGAAAGGCCCGAAAGCTTCCAAAACCCGTAACCGTGTTTAAACAGTGTTTTTTGTGCTTAAAACGAACTTCTCATGGATTACGAGAATGTTTTTTGAACAAGGCTTGAAGAAAGAGTTCGAAGTTCATGGGGTCCAAATGGCAATTTCTAAAAGTTGTGTCGGCGGGAAGTTTTCTCAGTTTTCCATTAGTTTCCGTTATGCACTAGGAGAAATCAATTAACGGTCGGTAGAACTTTAACGGAGCATAATTTCGCGTCGAAAAAAACTACGACGCCCGTCGCATAAATTTAGACGTAAATGGCCGAAAACATCTAAGGCTCATAACAATGTTTAAACAGTGTGTTTTGGGCTTAAAACGAACTTCACACGGGTTACGAGAATGTTTTTTGATGTAGAACAAGTGGCCGAAACGTATTTGAGCTAGGATTTCGGGAAGAGTTCGATGTTCAATGGGTCCAACGACAATTTCTGAAAGTTGTGTCTGGGGGAAATTTTTTCTTAGTTTTCCGTTAGATTCCGTTATACACAAGTAGAAATCAATTAACGGTCGGTAGAACTTTAACGCAGCATAATTTCTCGTCCAAATGAACTACGGGGCCCGTAGCATAAATTTAGACGGAAAGTCCCGAAAACCTCCAAGTCTCGTAACATTGCTTAAACAATGTTTTTTGGGATTAAAACGAACTTATCACGGGTTACGAGAATGTTTTTTGATGTAGAACAAGTGGTCGAAAGGTATCTGAGCAATGCTTTCGGGAATAGTTCGAAGTTCAGGGGGTCCAACGGCAATTTCTGAAAGTTGTGTCGGCGGGATGTTTTCTCAGTTTTCCGTTAGTTTCCGTTATATACAAGTAGAAATCGCTTAATTGAAGAGAACTTTAACAAAGCATACTCAAGGTCCAAATGAACTACATGGCCCGTCGCATAAATTTAGACGGAAAGGCCCGAAAACTTCCAAGTCCTGTAACATTGCTTAAATAGTGTTTTTTGGGCTTAAAATGAACTATCACGTGTTACGAAAATGTTTTTTGAACTACGAGGCTCGGTACATAAATTTAGTCGGAATGGCCTGAAAACATGAAAGACCCGTAACAATGCTTAAACAGTGTTTTTTGGTTTTTTAAAATAAACTTTTCACGGGTTACGAGAATGTTTTTTGATGTAGAACAAGTGGCCGAAACGTATTTGAGCAAGGTTTTCAGGAAGAGTTCTAAGTTCAGGGGGTCCAACGACAATTTCTGAAAGTTTTGTCGGCGGGAAGTTTTCTCATTTTTCCGTTAGTTTCCGTTATGCACTAGTAGATATCAATTAACGGTCGGTAGAACTTTAACGGATCATAACCTTCGCATCCAAATAAAATATAGGGTCCGTCGCATAATTTTAGACGGAAAGGTATGAAATTTGCAAGACCCGTAACAGTGTTAAACAATGTTTTTTGTGTACTTAAAACGAACTTCTCACGGGTTAAAAGAATATTTTTTGATGTAGAACGGATGGCCGAAACGTTTTTGAGCTAGGCTTTCAGGAAAAGTTCAAAGTTCAGGGGGCCCAACAGCACTTTCTGAAAGTTGTGTCGGTGGAAAGTTTTCTCATTTTTCCGTTAGTTTCCGTTATGCACTAGTAGAAATCAATTAACAGTAGGTAGAACTTTAACGGAGCATAATTTCGCTTCTAAATAAACTACGAGATCCGTCGCATAAATTTAGACGTAAATGCCCGAAAACTTCCAAAGCCTGTAACAGTGTTTAAACAGTGTTTTTTTGACTTAAAACGAACTTCTCACGAGTTACAGAATTGTTTTGTAATGTAGAACAAGTGGCCGAAACGAATTTGAGCAAGGTTTTCGGGAGGATTTCGAATTTCAGGGGATCCAACGAAAACTTCAAATACTCGTAAACGTGCTTAAACAGTGTTTTTTGCTCTTAAAACGAACTTATTACGGGTAACGAAAATGTTTTTTGATTTATAGCAAGTGGCTGAAACGTATTTGAACAAGGCTTTCGGGATGAGTTCGAAGTTCAGGGGGTCCAACGACAATTTCTGAAAGTTTTGTCGGCGGGAAGTTTTCTCATTTTTCCGTTAGTTTCCGTTATGCACTAGTAGAAATCAATTAACGGTCGGTAGAACTTTAACGGAGCATAACCTTCGTGATCCAAATAAAAATACAGGCCCGCAGTCGCATAATTTTAGACGGAAATGTCTGAAATTTGCAAGACCCGTAACAGTGTTAAATAATGTTTTTTGTGCTTAAAACGAACTTCTCACGGGTTACAAGAATATTTTTTGATGTAGAACGGATGACCGAAAAGTATTTGAGCTAGGCTTTCAGGAAATGTTCAAAGTTCAGGGGGCCCAACAACAATTCTGAAAGTTGTGTCGGTGGAAAGTTTTCTCATTTTTCCGTTAGTTTCCGTTATCCACTAGTAGAAATCAATTAACGGTAAGTAGAACTTTAACGGAGCATAATTTCGTGTCTAAATAAACTACGGGGTCCGTCGCATAAATTTAGACGTAAATGCCCGAAAACTTCCAAGGCCCGTAACAGTGTTTAAACAATGTTTTTTGTTTACTTAAAACGAACTTCTCACGAGTTACAAAATTGTTTTGTAATGTAGAACAAGTGGCCGAAACGAATTTGAGCAAGGCTTTCGGGAGGATTTTGAATTTCAGGGGATCCAACGGCAATTTTTGAAAGTTGTGTCGGAGGAAAGTTTTCTCAGTTTTCCCTTTGTTTTCGTTATAAACTAGTAGAAATCAATTAACGGTCGGTAGAATTTTAACGTGGGATAACTTTCTCGTCCAAAAGAACTACGGGTCCCGTGGCATAAATTCGACAGTAAAGGCCGAAAACTAAATCCAAGGCCGAAAACCCAGAACTGCTTAAACGGTGTTTTTGTTCTTAAAGCGAACTTCTTACGGTTACGGGTTCTGAAAATGTTTTTTGATTTATAGCAAGTGGCTGAAACGTATTTGAACAAGGCTTTCGGGATGAGTTTGAAGTTCAGGGGATCCAACGACAATTTATGAATGTTGTGTCGGCAGGAAGTTTTCTCAGTTTACCGTTAGTTTCCGTTATGCACTAGTAAACTTCAATCAACGGTCGGTAGAACTTTAACAGAGCATAATTTCGCGTCCTAATTAACTACGGGGCCCGTCGCATAAATTTAGACGGAAAGGCTCGAAAGCTTCCAAAACCCGTAACCATGTTTAAACAGTGTTTTTTGTGCTTAAAACGAACTTCTCACGGATTACGAGAATGGTTTTTGATGTAGAACAAGTGGCCGAAACGTATTTGAACAAGGCTTGAAGGAAGAGTTCGAAGTTCAGGGGGTCCAACGGCAATTTCTAAAAGTTATGTCGGCGGGAAGTTTTCTCAGCTTTCCATTAGTTTCCGTTATGCACTAGGAGAAATCAATTAACGATCGGTAGAACTTTAACGAAGCATAATTTTGCGTCAAAAAAAACTACGGCGCCCGTCGCATAAATTTAGACGTAAATGCCGAAAACTTCTAAGGCCCATAACAATGTTTAAAATGTGACGACCCGACCCGGACCCCAATGCGAGATCCCGAGTCGCGCCGTCCAAATAATCAATTTAACACAAGCATGCACCTGTAGGATTATAAAATTCATGTGGCGCAACATCGCATACGAATAACAACTCGGCTACACTTGGCCGGAAAAACAACATAATTTAGACAAGTCTTCGGCGACGTTACAGCCGGAACCCAACAACTACTCCTACAATTAACACATGCTTATAAAACTCAACGGCCACAACATGCCGGAGACAACAACAACAATAATACTTTAAACAAGCTTTAGCGGAAGAAACTGTGATGAACCAACAACATATAAACAGGCTCGACTTATAGTCGGCACACCAAAAGATTACAAGTGACAAATATTCAAGTTACTACAACAACAAAACCCCAAGCCAAGTCTACATGACTTGCTTCCCAACGTCCTTTCCAAAATAAAAGATTAACCAGTTAAAGTCCAAAAGAGCAACCTCGCTCACAACGTCCAAGCGACGTGAGTCTAGCGTGACGTCTCCGGCTTTGAGTCTAGCGGAAAACATCTAAGCAAACACAAAGCAAACAAATAGGGTAAGTCGAAAGACTTAGTAAGTTACCAAAATATGCATGTTCATGTTATAGCATGACATTTATCACAATTATGGCATATTATCATCATTTAACACTTAGCACCTTATTCACATAAGTGCGTAAAGTAAATCATACAAGTAGGATATGATAATCACGGCCGCTTCGTAGCTCCTGCAAAACATTCTGTTACTAGTTCGTGCCATCGATGTTTTGTGAATTCATCGACTTTCATCGAGTACCTACTCGATCTCATTAGCAAGCCAATGCGGCACTTTCTGACAAAGGGGCTACTTCCCACTGCGCCCACGGTGGAGGTGTGTGTGAAGTCCAGTGCGGCGATCCATAGCGAGCACGAATCCCATAATTCGTGAAGGCGTGCATCGTCCCACCCGACTTGATAAACAAAACCAAATAATGCCAATTTGGACTCAATGCGATGCACAAGTAGATATTTACTTGACTTAAACCAATTAAGGACCGAATTCGACAAGAGCGAACTCGACCAACCAAGTAGGGTGTTAATCTCTACCATAATCATGTGAAGTGCAATTGCAAAACCAATGCTTCATAACAACTTTGCAAATAATTATTTCAAGCTCATTTTTGAGTAAACTTAATCAAACGGTATCCAAACTTCGTAGGGATTGAAATTAGAGTTTAGCATGTTCAATTCTTCCCTAGAGTCGACTCCGTTGAGTCTTTCCTCTAAATTCCCAATCTTGGGGAAATTGAAGCTATATGCTTCATAGCCCAACCTAGGTCACTTCTAAGTTCAACAAGGATATAAATTCACCCAAAACATTTCAATGTATTTCATGTTCCTTATATAGTCCAATATGAAGGATACAACACATAATAATTTTCACACATATCACATAGGCATAATTTAAGGCATTCCCAAATAATAATAATACTTCCATCAACAAACATAACACATATTTCTAACATGTTCAAGACCTCATTTGACATGATGAAAGAGTAATTTAAACTTCCAAAGGCAAGAAACCCACCTAGACATGCTCTAGCAAAATCATAGATTTAAAATTCAAATGGAAAGCATAGGAAGCAATTATGTGTCCTCATTGACCTCACACATCATAAACTTTGTTTCCTTAGGGTCAATGAGAACTAAAAAGAAGAAGAGTAACTTACCTAGCTTGGATGAAAACTCAAGAGAATCCAAATCTAAACGGTGAAGTCGTTCCTTTCGTTGCACCCGTCAAGAATCCAAGGTTTGGCGGCAATCGAACGGTGGAATCTTTGTAGATCGGAGGAAGAAGATGAAGCTAGGGCTCAAAACTCAAGCCCCCAACTCACTCTCTCTCTAAAGTGTAAGAATAGGATGAACAAATGAGATTTTGAAAATTTGGCCAAGGCTTGGTATTTATACCTCCAACAAGAGAAGGGTACAAGAGGAATTTCTCAAGTGCAATTAAGTACAGATTAGGGGGTTAACAAACACTAATCCAACCTAAAATAACTTCTAATTAGTGTTAGGACATGATTAGGACTAAGTGTGGGTGGTTAGGAAGGGTTTAGAGGGGGTTTAATGAGGGTAGGATAGGCATTTCACGTCACAACTCAAAAGCGGGGAAAATCCCGTAATTGCGAGATCCGTGGGGTTGAGGCGGGCGCCTCATATGTGCCAGGCGGGCGCCTCACTTGCTTGAGGCTTCATCCAAGTTGATCCATCTTGTAATTGCTCCCGATCTCGGATTGAGGCGGGCGCCCTCGCCTCCCATGCGGCCGCCTCGGCCTCAACCTCTAAAACTTCTTGGTCTAAACTAGTCCTAAATGATCCCAAACTCATGGGCAACCATTCTAAGGTCTAACCCTACTCAAAAAGTCGAGCTTCCGAAACACACCCGAACAACAAACCTGAACAAGGTAGAACAAGGCGCGAACCACGCGACGAATGATCAACGAATCAAACTACAATCAAACACCATTCAAACTAGGATAACTTGGACATGAAAGAGACTTGTTTCAACATGGTTAAGACCTGAATATAAAGCCAAGAACTCAATGAACACTTCGCATTTACGAAATAGAAGCAACACGAGCAACGAGGGAATCGCTAAGGCTAAAATCAAAACGATCGAACCGGCGATTCAACAAACAAGCTATCATGATTCTAAACATGTTAAGAACTTCTAAAGTGAATTATGAATGTTTCTAAGACATTTATAAACTAGGCAAACATGCACACAATCAACCAGAAAGCACGTAGGAAAGCATACAATGCACATGCAAGAATACGGGGCGTTACACTCTCCCTCCTTTAGAATTTAGTCCCTAAATTCTTACCAAGTTAAATCAAACAATTGTGGATGCTTCTCACGCATCTCGCCTTCCGCTTCCCAAGTCGCTTCTTCAATGTTGTGGTTTCTCCAAAGAACTTTAACTAAGGGAATCTTCTTGGTTCAGTAGCACTTGCTCTTTGGTATCCAAAATCTTCACTCAAGGGCTTTTCAACATAAGACATATCCGGCTCAAATGTTATCTCCTCATACTCAAGTACATGGGTATCATCTTTCAAATACTTTCGCAACATGGAAACATGGAAGACATTATGAGTCTCCGAAAGTGAAGGTGGCAATGCAATACGATACGCTAAGGACCCAATTCTCTCAAGAACCTCGAATGGGCCGATGTACCTCGGTGTAAGCTTCCCTTTCTTGCCGAATCTCTTCACCTCTCCACGGTGTCACCTTCAAGAACACATAGTCTCCCACTTGGAACTCAAGATCTCGCTCTTCTATTGTCCGCGTAACTCTTTTGTCGACTTTGGAAGGTGCGCAAACGATCTCTAATCAACTTCACGCTCTCCACCGATCGTGCCGCACTAACTCGAACCCCAAAGTTTCGCTTCTCCAACTTCATCCCAACAAATTGGCGATCTACACTTACGCCCATACAAAGCTTCATACGGCTACGCCATCTTGATACTCGACCGGTAGTCTGTTATTATACCACGCAAACTTCAAGCTAAAGGTAAATGAGAATCCGGCCAAATTTCTTTGAAATCCACGGCACAAGCTCGAACATATCCTCCAAAAATGAATCAATCGCTTGGACCGTGACCACCATCCGTTTGCGGATGAAAAGTCAGTCAGATTGAAGTCTAATTTGGTCCCCAAAGCTTCCTGCAACGTTTGCCAAAATCTAGAAGTAAACCTCGGATCTCTATCAGACACAATACTCACAGGTACGCCATGAAGTCTCACGATCTCCCCGAATATACAAGGCGCCAACCGAGTCAACGAATAAGTGATAGCTATTTTATCGAATAAAGTGTGCGCATTTACTTAGTCAATTTGTCGGCTTAACTATAACCCAAACGCATTAAAACCTCTCCTCGCGCTGCCTGTGAACCCCGTCACAAAATCCATAGTAACAAACTCCCATTTCCATTCAGAATCTCAAGTGGTTGTAGAAGTCCCACAGCCTTTATATACGGTGCTCACCTTAACCTCGACAAGTCAAACACTTTGACACATACTCACTCAACTTCCCTCTTCATACCTTTCCACCAAAATTGTCTTTTCAAGTCTAGGTACATCTTCGTGCTAATATTGAATGGTATACCTCGATTTATGAGCCTCATCAAGAACCAACCTCTTCAATTCATCATTAGCAGAACACAAATTTCCGCCTCGAAATGTTAAAGTACCCTCACTATTAATCACAAAATCAAAGCGATACATTCTCGCCAACCCATCAATAATTTTCTTCAATTCCGGATCATTCCTCAAGCGCTTTAATCTTCCCAAACAACACTTGGCGTAGCACGAACATTTGCGAAAATTACTCCTCTATCAAAAACACTAGGACCCCAATCTCGCAAGTCCTCCAACATCTTCCATTCTCTAACCATCATACAAGACATGTGGACCTTCCTACTCAAGGCATCCGCTACTACATTTGCCTTCCCTGATGATACATAGTGCAATCATGGTCCTTTAATTTTCCATGCATCTTCTTTGCCTCATGTTCAACTCCTTTTGAGAAAACAAATACTTCAAACTTTTTGTGGTCGGTAAAGATCTCAAATTTAGCCCCATACAAGTAGTGTTTCCATTTATGCAACGCGAAGATAATCGCAGCCAACTCCAAATCGTGTCGGGTAATTTGAATAGACAACTTCCTCGACGCATAGGCGATAACTCTACCATTCTGCATCAACACACAACCCAAACCTTCCTTAGAGGCATCACTATAGATCACAAAATTATCTCCTCCACTAGGCAAAGCCAAAATAGGTGTCGAGTCAACCGCTTCTTAAGTTCTTGAAAACTAGTCTCACATTTCTCGCCTCCAAACAAAAGGCACATTCTTTCAAGGCCAATCTCGCCATAGGAGTCACGATCCGAGAAAATCCTCAATAAATCTCCGGTAATAACCCGCTAGACCCAAGAAACTCCGAACCCCAGAATCGAACTAGGTCTCTTCCAATTCATCACCTTCAACCTTAGAGAGGATCCACGGCTACTCGTTGCTAGAGATGATATGCCCCAAGAAAGATACTTCCTCAAGCCAAAAAGCACATTTGCTAAACTTAGCATAAAGGCTGCTTCTCGAAGAATAGACAAGACAGGTCCTCAAGTGTTTCTCATGCTCCTCAGAGATTTCGAATACACTAAGATGTCATCAATGAAGACTACCACGAAACAATCAAGATAACTATGAAAGACACGGTTCATTAAGTCCATAAACACTGCTGGTGCATTCGTCAACCCAAACGGCATCACTACAAATTCAAAGTGCCCATATCTAGTGCGAAAAGCCGTCTTCGGAATGTCTTCCTCTCTAACCTTCAATTGGTAGTAACCCCATCTCAAATCAAGCTTAGAATAGACGATAGACCCTTGCAATTGGTCAAAAAGATCATCAATGTGGGGTAGTGGGTATTTATTCTTAATGGTCACCAAGTGATTGGGACTTGTTGCATCTCCCAACTTTCCTTCAACACATTCCACCAATGTTCGGCGGCTCCCTTAAACTTAAATGTCGCTAGCCTGACTCTCTCTTCATCGGTACACTCCAACATAGATAATATTTTGATCATCTCTTCCATCCACAACTCAGCCTCCCTCGGGTTCGGCTCCCCAAGAAATGCACTAGGCTTCAACTTAAGGAATCTCTCTAGGAGAGTGGTGTTAGTCCTCGGTCTTGGTGGTGGTACAACGTCCTCCTGTCGAGGTGGTGGTGGTGCTCCCTCGCTTGACCTCCACGGCCTTGCCGGAAAATCCATCAACCTACTCTGGTGTAACTACGCCATATCAGGACCCACCGGATTCTGCGGCGGCGGTACCTCAACTTCAGGTTCGGCCGGACCTCTCCTGGGCCTACCTCTACCGCGGCCATTTCCATTCCTATGGTTATCCATCGAATCCCTACAATAGACCACTCGACGTTAAAATCAACACACAAATAACCAACCCAACTAGGCCATGGAACCTATCACGGCCGGCAACTTGCCATTTCTATAGCTCGATAATAACCGTGACGACCCGACCCGGACCCAATGCGAGATCCCGAGTCGCGCCGTCCAAATAATCAATTTAACACAAGCATGCACCTGTAGGATTATAAAATTCATGTGGCGCAACATCGCATACGAATAACAACTCGGCTACACTTGGCCGGAAAAACAACATAATTTAGACAAGTCTTCGGCGGCGTTACGGCGAGACCCAACAACTACTCCTACAATTAACACATGCTTATAAAACTCAACGCCACATGCGGGAGACAACAACAACAATAATACTTTAAACAAGCTTTAGCGGAAGAAACTGTGATGAACCAACAACATATAAACAGGCTCGACTTATAGTCGGCACACCAAAAGATTACAAGTGACAAATATTCAAGTTACTACAACAACAAAACCCCAAGCCAAGTCTACATGACTTGCTTCCCAACATCCTTTCCAAAATAAAAGATTAACCGGTTAAAGTCCAAAAGAGCAACCTCGCTCGCGTCCAAGCGAATACGTGAGTCTAGCGTGGGACGTCTCCTCGGCTTTGATCTAAGGAAAACAAAGCAAACAAATAGGGTAAGTCGAAAGACTTAGTAAGTTACCAAAATATGCATGTTCATGTTATAGCATGACATTTATCACAATTATGGCATATTATCATCATTTAACACTTAGCACCTTATTCACATAAGTGCGTAAAGTAAATCATACAAGTAGGATATGATAATCACGGCTTAAGCCGTAGCTCTGCAAAATTACGATACATTACTAGTTCGTGCCATCGATGTTTTGTGAATTCATCGACTTTCATCGAGTACCTACTCGATCTCATTAGCAAGCCAATGCGGCACTTTACTGATACGGCAAAGGGGCTACTTCCCCACTGCGGCCCACAGTGGAGGTGTGTGTGAAGTCCCAGGTGCGGCGATCCATAGCGAGCACGAATCCCATAATTCGTGAAGGCGATGCATCGTCCCACCCGGACTTGATAAACAAACCAAATAATGCCAGCTGGACTCAATGCGATGCACAAGTAGATATTTACTTGACTTAAACCAATTAAGGACCGAATTCGACAAGAGCGAACTCGACCAACCAAGTAGGGTGTTAATCTCTACCATAATCATGTGAAGGCAATTAACTGCTCAAAACCAATGCTTCATAACAACTTTGCAAATAATTATTTCAAGCTCATTTTTGAGTAAACTTAATCAAACGGTATCCAAACTTCGTAGGGATTGAAATTAGAGTTTAACATGTTCAATTCTTCCCTAGAGTCGACTCCGTTGAGTCTTTCCTCTAAATTCCCAATCTTGGGGAAATTGAAGCTATATGCTTCATAGCCCAACCTAGGTCACTTCTAAGTTCAACAAGGATATAAATTCACCCAAAACATTTCAATGTATTTCATGTTCCTTATATAGTCCAATATGAAGGATACAACACATAATAATTTTCACACATATCACATAGGCATAATTTAAGGCATTCCCAAATAATAATAATACTTCCATCAACAAACATAACACATATTTCTAACATGTTCAAGACCTCATTTGACATGATGAAAGAGTAATTTAAACTTCCAAAGGCAAGAAACCCACCTAGACATGCTCCTAGCAAAATCATAGATTTAAAATTCAAATGGAAAGCATAGGAAGCAATTATGTGTCCTCATTGACCTCACACATCATAAACTTTGTTTCCTTAGGGTCAATGAGAACTAAAAAGAAGAAGAGTAACTTACCTAGCTTGGATGAAAACTCAAGAGAATCCAAATCTAAACGGTGAAGTCGTTCCTTTCGTTGCACCCGTCAAGAATCCAAGGTTTGGCGGCAATCGAACGGTGGAATCTTTGTAGATCGGAGGAAGAAGATGAAGCTAGGGCTCAAAACTCAAGCCCCCAACTCACTCTCTCTCTAAAGTGTAAGAATAGGATGAACAAATGAGAGATTTACTGAAAATTTGGCCAAGGCTTGGTATTTATACCTCCAACAAGAGAAGGGTACAAGAGGAATTTCTCAAGTGCAATTAGTACAGATTAGGGGGGTTAACAAACACTAATCCAACCTAAAATAACTTCTAATTAGTGTTAGGACATGATTAGGACTAAGTGTGGGTGGTTAGGAAGGGTTTAGAGGGGGTTTAATGAGGGTAGGATAGGCATTTCACGTCACAACTCAAAACAGGGGAAAATCCCGTAATTGCAGATCCAGGGGTTGAGGCGGGCGCCTCATATGTGCCCAGGCGGGCGCCTCACTTGCTGAGGCTTCATCCAAGTTCAGTCCATCTTGTAATTGCTCCCTGCAGTTGAGGCGGGCGCCTCGCAAGCTCCCATGCGGCCGCCTCGGCTCCAGAACCTCTAAAACTTGGTCTAAACTAGTCCTAAATGATCCCAAACTCATGGGCAACCATTCTAAGGTCTAACCCTACTCAAAACGAGTCGGAAACACACCCGAACAACAACCGGAACAAGGTAGAACAAGGCGCGAACCACGCGACGAATGATCAACGAATCAAACTACAATCAAACACCATTCAAACTAGGATAACTTGGACATGAAAGAGACTTGTTTCAACATGGTTAAGACCTGAATATAAAGCCAAGAACTCAATGAACACTTCGTACGACGAAATAGAAGCAAATACGAGCAACGAGGGGAATCGCTAAGGCTAAAATCAAAACGATCGAACCGGCGATTCAACAAACAAGCTATCATGATTCTAAACATGTTAAGAACTTCTAAAGTGAATTATGAATGTTTCTAAGACATTTATAAACTAGGCAAACATGCACACAATCAACCAGAAAGCACGTAGGAAAGCATACAATGCACATGCAAGAATACGGGGCGTTACATAAAAAGTGTTTTTAGGGGTTAAAACGAACTTCACACGGGTTACGAGAATGTTTTTTGATGTAGAACAAGTGGCCGAAATGTATTTGAGCAAGGATTTCGGGAAGAGTTCGAAGTTCAATAGGTCCAACGAAAATTTCTGAAAGTTGTGTCGGCGTGAAATTTTTCTTAGTTTTCCGTTAGATTTCGATTATACACAAGTAGAAATCGCTTAATCGATTAGGTAGAACTTTAACCGAGCATAATTCGCGTCAAATGAACTACGGGGCCCGGCGGTCGATAAATATAGACGGAAAGGCCTGAAAACTTCCAAGTCCCGTAACATTGCTTAAACATTGTTTTTTGGGCTTAAAATGAACTTCTCACGTGTTATGAAAATGTTTTTGAACTACGGGGCTCGGTACATAAATTTAGACGGAATGGCTTGAAAACTTTAAAGACCCGTAACAGTGCTTAAACAATGTTTTTTGTTTTTTAAAAAGAACTTTTCACGGGTTACGAGAATGTTTTTTGATGTAGAACAAGTGGCCGAAACGTATTTGAGCAAGGTTTTCAGGAAGAGTTTGAAGTTCAGGGGGTCCAACGACAATTTCTGAAAGTTTTGTCGGCGGGAAGTTTTCTCATTTTTCTGTTAGTTTCCGTTATGCACTAGTAGAAATCAATTAACGGTCGGTAGAACTTTAACGGAGCATAACCTTCGCATCCAAATAAAATACAGGGCCCGTCGCATAATTTTAGACGGAAATGTCTGAAATTTGCAAGACCCGTAACAGTGTTAAACAATGTTTTTTGTGCTTAAAACGAACTTCTCACGGGTTACAAGAATATTTTTTGATGTAGAACGGATGACCAAAAAGTATTTGAGCTAGGCTTTCAGGAAATGTTCAAAGTTCTGGGGGCCCAATTGCAATTTCTGAAAGTTGTGTCGGTGGAAAGTTTTCTCATTTTTCCGTTAGTTTCTGTTATCCACTAGTAGAAATCAATTAACGGTAGGTAGACCTTTACCGGAGCATAATTTCGTGTCTAAACAAACTACGGGGTCAAATCGCATAAATTTAGGCGTAAATGCTGGCTTCCAAGGCATCAACAGGTGTTTAAACAGTGTTTTTTTTTACTTAAAACGAACTTCTCACGACTTACAAAATTGTTTTGTAATGTTGAACAAGTGGCCGAAACGAATTTGAGCAAGGCTTTCGGGAGGATTTCGAATTTCAGGGGATCCAACGGCAATTTTTGAAAGTTGTGTCGGAGGAAAGTTTTTCTCAGTTTTCCGTTTGTTTTCGTTATACACTAGTAGAAATCAATTAACGGTCAGTAGAATTTTAACGTGGGATAACTTTCTCGTCCGAATGAACTACGGGGCCCGTCGCATAAATTCAGACGGAAAGGCCCGAAAACTTCAAAAACTCGTAACTACGCTTAAACAGTGTTTTTTGTTCTTAAAACGAACTTCTTACGTGTTACGAAAATGTTTTTTTGATTTATAGCAAGTGACTGAAACGTATTTGAACAAGGCTTTCGGGATGAGTTTGAAGCTCAGTGGGTCCAACGACAATTTATGAATGTTGTGTCGGCGGGAAGTTTTCTCAGTTTTCCGTTAGTTTCCGTTATGCACTAGTAAACTTCAATTAACGGTCGGTAGAACTTTAACAGAGCATAATTCCGCGTCCTAATTAACTACGGGGCCCGTCGCATAAATTTAGACGGAAAGGCTCGAAAGCTTCCAAAACATGTAACCATGTTTAAACGGTGTTTTTGTGCTTAAAACGAACTTCTCACGGATTACGAGAATGGTTTTGATGTAGAACAAGTGGCCGAAACGTATTTGAACAAGGCTTGAAGGAAGAGTTCGAAATTCAGGGGGTCCAACGGCAATTTCTAAAAGTTGTGTTGGCGGGAAGTTTTCTCAGTTTTCCATTAGTTTCCGTTATGCACTAGGAGAAATCAATTAACGGTCGGTAGAACTTTAACGAAGCATAATTTCGCGTGAAAAAAAACTACGGCGCCCGTCGCATAAATTTAGACGTAAATGCCCGAAAACTTCTAAGGCTCATAACAATGTTTAAACAGTGTTTTTTGGGGTTAAAACGAACTTCACACGGGTTACGAGATTGTTTTTTGATGTAGAACAAGTGGCCGAAACGTATTTGAGCAAGGATTTCGGAAGAGTTCGAAGATTGAGGGTCAACGACAATTTAAAAGTTGTGTCGGCGGGAAATTTTCTTAGTTTTTCCGTTAGATTAGTTATACACAAGTAGAAATCAATTAACGATCGGTAGAACTTTAACGAGCATGAGCATTTCTCGTCCAAATGAACTACGAGGGGCCGGGCATAAATTTAGGGAAAAGGCCGAAAACCTCAAGTCTTGTAACATTGCTTAAACAATGTTTTTGGGCTGGCTAAAGCGAACTTATCACGGGTTACGAGAATGTTTTTGATGTAGAACAAGTGGTCGAAAGGTATCGAGCAATGCTTTCGGAAATAGTTCGAGTTCGAGGGGTCCAACAATTTACACGAATTGTGTCGGCGGATGTTTATCGGTTTTCGTTAGTTTCAGTTATACACAAGTAGAAATCGGTTAACGGATCGGTAGAACTTTAGCGGAGCATAATTTCGCGTCAAATGCGTCCAAATGAACTACGAGGGGCCTGTCGCATAAATTTAGACGGAAAGGCAAAAACTTCAAGTCCGTAACATTGCTTAAACATTGTTTTTGGCTTAAAATGAACTTCTCACGTGTTATGAAAATGTTTTTTGAACTACGGGGCTCGGTACATAAATTTAGGCGGAATGGCTTGAAAACTTTAAAGACATGTGATGCTTAAACAGTGTTTTTTGTTTTTTAAAAGCGAACTTTTCACGGGTTACGAGAATGTTTTTTGATGTAGAACAAGTGGCCGAAACGTATTTGAGCAAGGTTTTCGGGAAGAGTTCGAAGTTCAGGGGGTCCAACGATAATTTCTGAAAGTTTTGTCGGCGGGAAGTTTTCTCATTTTTCCGTTAGTTTCCGTTATGCACTAGTAGAAATCAATTAACGATCGGTAGAACTTTAACGGAGCATAACCTTCGCATCCAAATAAAATACGAGGGGATCGGCCGCATAATTTTAGAGCGGAAATGTGCGAAATTTGCAAGACAGTAATGCTTGTTAAACAATGTTTTTGTGCTTAAAAGCGAACTTCTCACGGGTTACAAGAATATTTTTTGATGTAGAAACGGATGACCGAAAAGTATTTGAGCTAGGCTTTCGAGGAAATGTTCAAAGTTCGAGGGCCCAACGGCAATTCCCGAAAAGTTGTGTCGGTGGAAAGTTTTCTCATTTTAGTTAGTTTCAGTTATCCACTAGTAGAAATCAATTAACGGTAGGTAGAACTTTAACGGAGCATAATTTCGTGTCTAAACAAACTACGGGGTCCGTCGCATAAGTTTAGACGTAAATGCCTGAAAACTTCCAAGGCCCGTAACAGTGTTTAAACAGTGTTTTTTTTTACTTAAAACGAACTTCTCACGAGTTACAAAATTTTTTTGTAATGTTGAACAAGTGGCCGAAACGAATTTGAGCAAGGCTTTCGGGAGGATTTCGAATTTCAGGGGATCCAACGGCAATTTTTGAAAGTTGTGTCGTAGGAAAGTTTTCTCAGTTTTCCGTTTGTTTTCGTTATACACTAGTAGAAATCAATTACCGGTCGGTAGAATTTTAACGTGGGATAACTTTCTCGTCCGAATGAACTACGAGGCCCGTCGCATAAATTCAGACAGAAAGGCCCGAAAACTTCAAAAACTCGTAACCATGCTTAAACAATGTTTTTTTTCTTAAAACGAACTTCTTACGTGTTACGAAAATGTTTTTTGATTTATAGCAAGTGTCTGAAACGTATTTGAACAAGGCTTTCGGGATGAGTTTGAAGTTCAGGGGGTCCAACGGCAATTTATGAATGTTGTGTCGGCGGGAAGTTTTCTCAGTTTTCCGTTAGTTTCCGTTATGCACTAGTAAACTTCAATTAACGGTCGGTAGAACTTTAACAAAGCATAATTTCGCGTCCTAATTAACTACGGGGCCCGTCGCATAAATTTAGACTCGGAAGGCTCGAAGCTTCCAAAACCCGTGAACCATGTTTAAACAAGTGTTTTTGTGCTTAAAACGAACTTCTCACGATTACGAGAATGGTTTTTGATGTAGAACAAGTGGCCGAAACGTATTTGAACAAGGCTTGAAGGAAGAGTTCGAAGTTCAGGGGATCCAACGGCAATTTCTAAAAGTTGTGTCGGCGGGAAGTTTTCTCAGTTTTCCATTAGTTTCCGTTATGCACTAGGAGAAATCAATTAACGGTCGGTAGAACTTTAACGAAGCATAATTTCGCGTCAAAAAAAACTACGGCGCCCGTCGCATAAATTTAGACGTAAATGCCCGAAAACTTCTAAGGCCCATAACAATGTTTAAACAGTGTTTTTTGGGGTTAAAACGAACTTCACACGGGTTACGAGAATGTTTTTTAATGTAGAACAAGTGGCCGAAACGTATTTGAGCAAGGATTTCGGGAAGAGTTCGAAGTTCAATGGGTCCAACGACAATTTCTGAAAATTGTGTCGGCGGGAAATTTTTTCTTAGTTTTCCGTTAGATTCCGTTATACACAAGTAGAAATCAATTAACAGTCGGTAGAACTTTAACGCAGCATAATTTCTCGTCCAAATGAACTACGGGGCCCGGAGCATAAATTTAGACGGAAAGGCCCGAAAACCTCCAAGTCTTGTAACATTGCTTAAACAATGTTTTTTGGGCTTAAAACGAACTTATCACGGGTTACGAGAATGTTTTTTGATGTAGAACAAGTGGTCGAAAGGTATCTGAGCAATGCTTTCGGGAATACTTCGAAGTTCAGGTTGTCCAACGACAATTTCTGAAAGTTGTGTCGGCGGGATGTTTTCACAGTTTTCCGTTAGTTTCCGTTATACACAAGTAGAAATCAGTTAACAATCGGTAGAACTTTAACGGAGCATAATTTCGTGTCCAAATGAACTACAACGCCCGTCGCATAAATTTAGACGGAAAGGCCCGAAAACTTCCAAGTCCCGTCACATGGCTTAAACATTGTTTTTTTGGCTTAAAATGAACTTCTCACGTGTTATGAAAATGTTTTTTGAACTACGAGGCTCGGTACATAAATGTAGACGGAATGGCTTGAAAACTTTAAAGACCCGTAACAGTGCTTAAACAGTGTTTTTTGTTTTTTAAAACGAACTTTTCACGGGTTACGAGAATGTTTTTTGATGTAGAACAAGTGGCCGAAACGTATTTGAGCAAGGTTTTCAGGAAGAGTTCGAAGTTCAGGGGGTCCAACGACAATTTCTGAAAGTTTTGTCGGCGGGAAGTTTTCTCATTTTTCCGTTAGTTTCCGTTATGCACTAGTAGAAATCAATTAACGGTCGGTAGAAATTTAACGGAGCATAACCTTCGCATCCAAATAAAATACAGGGCCCGTCGCATAATTTTAGACGGAAATGTCTGAAATTTGCAAGACCCGTAACAGTGTTAAATAATGTTTTTTTTGCTTAAAACGAACTTCTCACGGGTTACAAGAATATTTTTTGATGTAGAACGGATGACCGAAAAGTATTTGAGCTAGGCTTTCAGGAAATGTTCAAAGTTCAGGGGGCCCAACAACAATTTCTGAAAGTTGTGTCGGTGGAAAGTTTTCTCATTTTTCCGTTAGTTTCCGTTATCCACTAGTAGAAATCAATTAACGGTAGGTAGAACTTTAACGGAGCATAATTTCGTGTCTAAATAAACTACGGGGTCCGTCGCATAAATTTAGACGTAAATGCCCGAAAACTTCCATGGCCCGTAACAGTGTTTAAACAATGTTTTTTGTTTACTTAAAACGAACTTCTCACGAGTTACAAAATTGTTTTGTAATGTAGAACAAGTGGCCGAAACGAATTTGAGCAAGGCTTTCGGGAGGATTTCAATTCGAGGGATCAACGGCAATTTTGAAAGTTGTGTCGGAGGAAAGTTTTCTCAGTTTTCCCTTTGTTTTCGTTATAAACTAGTAGAAATCAATTAACGGTCGGTAGAATTTTAACGTGGGATAACTTTCTCGTCCAAAACAACTACGGGTCCCGTGGCATAAATTCAGACGGAAAGGCCCGAAAACTTCCAAAACCCGTAACCGTGCTTAAACAGTGTTTTTTGTTCTTAAAACGAACTTCTTACGGGTTACGAAAATGTTTTTTGATTTATAGCAAGTGGCTGAAACGTATTTGAACAAGGCTTTCGGGATGAGTTTGAAGTTCAGGGGATCCAACGGCAATTTATGAATGTTGTGTCGGCGGGAAGTTTTCTCAGTTTACCGTTAGTTTCCGTTATGCACTAGTAAACATCAATTAACGGTCGGTAGAACTTTAACAGAGCATAATTTCGCGTCCTAATTAACTACGGGGCCCGTCACATAAATTTAGACGGAAGGCTCAGCTTCCAAAACAGTAACCATGTTTAAACAGGTTTTTGTGCTTAAAACGAACTTCTCACGGATTACGAGAATGGTTTTTGATGTAGAACAAGTGGCCGAAACGTATTTGAACAAGGCTTGAAGGAAGAGTTCGAAGTTCAGGGGGTCCAACGGCAATTTCTAAAAGTTATGTCGGCGGGAAGTTTTCTCAGCTTTCCATTAGTTTCCGTTATGCACTAGGAGAAATCAATTAACGGTCGGTAGAACTTTAACGAAGCATAATTTTGCGTCAAAAAAAACTACGGCGCCCGTCGCATAAATTTAGACGTAAATGCCCGAAAACTTCTAAGACCCATAACAATGTTTAAAAAGTGTTTTTAGGGGTTAAAACGAACTTTACACGGGTTACGAGATTGTTTTTTGATGTAGAACAAGTGGCCGAAACGTATTTGAGCAAGGATTTCGGGAAGAGTTCGAAGTTCAATGGGTCCAACGAAAATTTCTGAAAGTTGTGTCGGCGTGAAATTTTTTCTTAGTTTTCCGTTAGATTTCGTTATACATAAATAGAAATCAGTTAACGGTCGGTAGAACTTTAACTGAGCATAATTTCGCGTCCAAATGAACTACAGGGCCCGTCGCATAAATATAGACGGAAAGGCATGAAAACTTCCAAGTCCCGTAACATTGCTTAAACATTGTTTTTTGGGCTTAAAATGAACTTCTCACGTGTTATGAAAATGTTTTTGAACTACGGGGCTCACATAAATTTAGACTAATGGCTTGAAAACTTTAAAGACCAGAATGCTAAACAATGTTTTTTGTTTTTTAAAAAGAACTTTTCACGGGTTACGAGAATGTTTTTTGATGTAGAACAAGTGGCCGAAACGTATTTGAGCAAGGTTTTCAGGAAGAGTTTGAAATTCAGGGGGTCCAACGACAATTTCTGAAAATTTTGTCGGCGGGAAGTTTTCTCATTTTTCTGTTAGTTTCCGTTATGCACTAGTAGAAATCAATTAACGGTCGGTAGAACTTTAACGGAGCATAACCTTCGCATCCAAATAAAATCTGAGGTCTGCCGCATAATTTTAGACGGAAATGTCTGAAATTTGCAAGACCCGTAACAGTGTTAAACAATGTTTTTTGTGCTTAAAACGAACTTCTCACGGGTTACAAGAATATTTTTTGATGTAGAACGGATGACCGAAAAGTATTTGAGCTAGGCTTTCAAGAAATGTTCAAAGTTCAGGGGGCCCAATTGCAATTTCTGAAAGTTGTGTCGGTGGAAAGTTTTCTCATTTTTCCGTTAGTTTCTGTTATCCACTAGTAGAAATCAATTAACGGTAGGTAGAACTTTAACGGAGCATAATTTCGTGTCTAAACAAACTACGGGGTCCGTCGCATAAATTTAGACGTAAATGCCTGAAAACTTCCAAGGCCCGTAACAGTGTTTAAACAGTGTTTTTTTTTACTTAAAACGAACTTCTCACGACTTACAAAATTGTTTTGTAATGTTGAACAAGTGGCCGAAACGAATTTGAGCAAGGCTTTCGGGAGGATTTCGAATTTCAGGGGATCCAACGGCAATTTTTGAAAGTTGTGTCGGAGGAAAGTTTTTCTCAGTTTTCCGTTTGTTTTCGTTATACACTAGTAGAAATCAATTAACGGTCAGTAGAATTTTAACGTGGGATAACTTTCTCGTCCGAATGAACTACGGGGCCCGTCGCATAAATTCAGACGGAAAGGCCCGAAAACTTCAAAAACTCGTAACTATGCTTAAACAGTGTTTTTTGTTCTTAAAACGAACTTCTTACGTGTTACGAAAATGTTTTTTGATTTATAGCATGTGACTGAAACGTATTTGAACAAGGCTTTCGGGATGAGTTTGAAGTTCAGGGGGTCCAACGACAATTTATGAATGTTGTGTCGGCGGGAAGTTTTCGCTTTTAGTTAGTTTAGTTATGCACTAGTAAACTTCAATTAACGGTCGGTAGAACTTTAACAGAGCATAATTTCGCGTCCTAATTAACTACGGGGCCCGTCGCATAAATTTAGACGGAAAGGCTCGAAAGCTTCCAAAACATGTAACCATGTTTAAACAGTGTTTTTTGTGCTTAAAACGAACTTCTCACGGATTACGAGAATGGTTTTTGATGTAGAACAAGTGGCCGAAACGTATTTGAACAAGGCTTGAAGGAAGAGTTCGAAATTCAGGGGGTCCAACGGCAATTTCTAAAAGTTGTGTCGGCGGGAAGTTTTCTCAGTTTTCCATTAGTTTCCGTTATGCACTAGGAGAAATCAATTAACGGTCGGTAGAACTTTAACGAAGCATAATTTCACGTGAAAAAAAACTACGGCGCCCGTCGCATAAATTTAGACGTAAATGCCCGAAAACTTCTAAGGCCCATAACAATGTTTAAACAGTGTTTTTTGGGGTTAAAACGAACTTCACACGGGTTACGAGATTGTTTTTTGATGTAGAACAAGTGGCCGAAACGTATTTGAGCAAGGATTTCGGGAAGAGTTCGAAGTTCAATGGGTCCAACGACAATTTCTGAAGTTGTGTCGGCGGGAAATTTTTTCTTAGTTTTCCGTTAGATTCCGTTATACACAAGTAGAAATGAATTAACGCTTGATCGGTAGAACTTTAACGCACGGCATAATTTCTCGTCCAAATGAACTACGGGGCCCGGAGCATAAATTTAGATGGAAAGGCCCGAAAACCTCCAAGTCTTGTAACATTGCTTAAACAATGTTTTTGGGCTTAAAACGAACTTATCACGGGAGTTCTGAGAATGTTTTTGATGTAGAACAAGTGGTCGAAAGGTATCGAGCAATGCTTTCGGGAAATAGTTCAAGTTCGGGGTCAGCGACAATTTACGAAAGTTGTGTCGGCGGGATGTTTTCTCGATTTTCGTTAGTTCAGTTATACACAAGAAATGGAGTTAACGAGTTAACAGTCGGTAGAACTTTAGCAGAGCATAATTTCGGCGTCAAATGAACTTCGGGGGGCCCGTCGCATAAATTTAGACGGAAGACACGAAAAAATTCCAAGTCAGTAACATTGCTTAAACATTGTTTTTTGGCTTAAAATGAACTTCTCACGTGTTATGAAAATGTTTTTTGAACTACGGCTCGGTACATAAATTTAGGCGAGGAATGGCAGAAAACTTTAAAGACCCGTACTTGAGTTACTTAGCGCTTGTTTTTTGTTTTTTAAAGCGAACTTTTCACGGGTTCTGAGAATGTTTTTGATGTAGAACAAGTGGCGAAAGCGTATTTGAGCAAGGTTTTCGGGAAGATTTCGAAGTTCAGAGTCAACGACAATTTACGAAAGTTTTGTCGGTGGGAAGTTTTCTCATTTTAAAGTTAGTTCAGGTTATGCACTAGTAGAAATCAATGCTGATCGGTAGAACTTTAGCAGACATAACCTTCGCATCCAAATAAAATACTGAGTCCCATCGCATAATTTTGGACGGAAAAGTCCGAAATTTGCAAGTCAAAAATAACGTTGTTAAACAATGTTTTTTGTGCTTAAAAGCGAACTTCTCACGGGTTACAAGAATATTTTTTGATGTAGAACGGATGGCCCGAAAAGTATTTGAGCTAGGCTTTCGGGGAAATGTTCAAAGTTCGGGGGCCCACGGCAATTTAAATTGTGTGATTGGAAAGTTTCTTATTTTTCGTTAGTTTCAGTTATCCTAGTAGAAATCAATTAACGGTAGGTAGAACTTTAGCAGACATAATTTGAGTGTCTAAACAAACTACGAGTCCGTCGCATAAATTTAGGCGTAAATGCTAGAAACTTCCAGACGTAGCAGGTGTTTAAACAATGTTTTTTACTTAAAACAACCTTGTTCAAATGCGTTTGACAAACTTGTTCTACATCAAAAACCATTCGTAATGAGTAGGAAGTTCGTTTTAAGCACAAAAAACTTTGTTTAAAACATGGTTACGGGTTTTGGAAGCTTTCGAGCCTTCTTCAGTCTAAATTTATGCGACGGGTCCTCGTAGTTAATTAGGGCGCCGAAAGTATGCTCGTTAAGTTCTCCCACCGACCGTTAATTGAAGTTTACTAGTGCATAAACGGAAACAACTAACCGAGAAACTCCCGCCCGACACAACATTCATAAATTGCCGTTGGACCCCCCGAACTTCAAACTCATCGAAAGCCTTGTTCAAATACGTTTACACTTCTATAAATCAAAAAATTTTGTAACAAGTAAGTCGTTTAAGAACAAAAACATTGTTTAAGCATGGTTACGAAGTTTTTGAAGTTTTCTGCCTTTCTCTCGTACGAATTTATGCGACGGGCTCGTCGTGAGTCGGACAGAAAGTTATCCCACGTTAAAATTCTACCGACCGTTAATTGATTTCTACTAGTGTATAACGAAAAAAAACGGAAAAAGCGAGAAAACTTTCCTCCGACAACTTTCAAAAAATTGCCGTTGGATCCTCGAATTCGAAATCCTCTTGAAAGCCTTGCTCAAATTCGTTTCGGCCACTTGTTCAACATTACAATGCCAATGATTGCTCCGCCGGCCATTATCGCCGAGGGAGGCATTCTTTGGACTGCCTCATTTGGATCAGGAGCCATCCAGGCACCAAGGCCATGTACTCGCCTAAAGTCCTCCTGCAGAGCCTGAGGGAGCACCAGCCCCGAACTCTCTAAATCCTCGCCTATCTCCATCAGGCGAGCATCCATGCCACTAGTTATTTGACGGCCCAGCATCCGCCTCAGTGCTCACCTAATCAGGTGGGAATGCCCCTCAGCAACCATAATAATCCATGACAGATATTCATGGGAAAGGAGCATGCAATCAGAAAAGGCATAAGCCACCTCCATGAAGTCAAAATCAAGCTGCCATATATTACGGATAAGGGCGCCCAAGTCCCTATCCATCTCCAGCTCCTCAGCTACATGACAGCTCACATCAGGAATGAGTTGCCCCCTAACGAATTGGCGCAAGACCCTGTCAGCCCAATAAAAAGAGGTGCGCTCAATCCTGCTAATAACACGGGCATAAACCCAGTATCTTTGGAGAAAGCGGTGAACCGGGCTAAGGTTGACAACCCATATAATTTCCATGGAGCCTTTGCGGAAGAAATTCTCAACACAGTCGGACTCCGAGAAATTTGTCTGGGTATAATGACCACGAGAGCCATAAAGCCCCGGGTCATACCTTACTCCCGCCGTCATTGGGCCCATCACCCAGTTGAAGTGCTCCTCTAACCACATATGAATCAGAAGAGGGTTGCCAGAGGGAAACAACTCGTCGCTAGTCGTAAAGGCATCCATGCCCGACAGGGTCTCTGCCAGAATCACCGGGATAATATTCACCCGGCGGTCCCGAGCCTGTAATACCAGGTCCACGACCCGCACGTCGATATACCCGGGTCGGCCCACCAGCATGTACCGCCCAATAAGGCAAAGAAAAAGAGACAACAGCCGGTGCCACAAATAAAGTGGGTCATCCTCCCTGTACTCCGTAAAGGCACCAGGAAGGACGGTCAGATCAAAGTTTACTCCATTATAAAAACCTGGAGTAGCTTCGCGGGTTATGCCAAAAAGTTCCCTTATTGCCATATAAGGACGCCTCCATGGAGAAGGCACGACAATAGGACCAGTTGCTGCCATTCCCACCATCGCACAAAATTCTTCAAAGGTGGGGCACATTTCATTCATGCCGAAATTAAAAAGATGGTCTTGAGGCGACCAGAACCTAGAGGCTCCTCGCAGCATATCCCAGTTGATAAAAAGGGTCCGCCAAGACAACAGACACCTATACCCGTAGATATGCTCAAACCAGTCCCGCTCATCTGAACGTAAGGAGAGGACCCAAAAGTCCAGGGCATTCTCATAAATCTCTATTTCTAAAGCTGTATGGGTTGGTACGGCCATCTCTGGACAAAAGCGGAAATTTTATCTAGCAAAAAGAAAGGATAAACTGAGCAAAAGAAGACTCAAAAGGCTTAAGCAGAGGGAAAGGAAGGAAAGCTGATGGAAAATTGAGCACTGCCTCGTCCCCCATTTATACTAAAAATCTGAAGAAACGGACGATTTCTGAGTACAGTGCACGAACAGGGACTGCACAGGAAGAGGCCTAGGCGCCGCCAATACCCCTTCCTGGCGCCGCGCCCACTTCTCCTATGGGTGGCTGATCGATTTCTTATTTTAAATTTATTTCCTTGCAAGTGGACAAGACTATTGTAGAATAGTCTGGGAAGCAAGGGTCGAACCACAGAGATTTGGATTTGATTAAAGTAAATTTAACTAATCTATTAAAATAAAGCAATTAATAACTATTGGAGTTTTTTGCTTTTTATAAATTAAATTAACTAGAAAGCAATAAAATAATCTAACTAACAAAGCATATAAATATGAGATAAATCAAAGATTTGTAAATCGCCTAGGAATTAGGATTCACTTGTATCTACCTTATTGCTTTTTTAAATAAAATATCATTCAATACCTTGGGTTCGTTCACGAAAGATAGATATAGCCTGTCAAATTACCGTTCAGTCTCCATCTTCAAATAATTCATCCATTCTATATCATAAGCACAAGAACATATGGATCCTAACTGTCACTTAGGTCATATATATGAACCTGACCCTAACTTATAACTCTCGTGCATTGATAGGTTCAATTTATCATGATGGTGAGTCAGTGTACGACATATGCACATTGATCATACAGATATCCGCACCTCTAGGCCTTTATTATTCACGATTACATTCATTTGTTCAAAGTGAAATAATAGAGGGATTGATAATCACCGCAATCAACAAGAATTAAATGAATAAGAATTAATATAAAACAATAAATTTGATACAAGTTACCTCCAATTCATAGATTATGAAGTTAATTCTCCATAATTGAAAGTACAAAACCTTGAACCATTCTTGGATAATCTTTCTTCATAGACAAAGAAAAATAATATAGAACTTCTCTCCCATTCTTTTCCTAACTAAAGTGATCTATTTATACCTAATTAATCATACACTAAGGAGGAAAAGGAGATACATTATAATTAAAACACTAAAAAGAGTCAAAGTATGACTTGCACGTTTCCCAATGCAATTTAATCACAAAGTGGGCGGCTGAATTTTTATGATAAAATCTGATTTTCAGCTTTTTCACTTCAAGTTTCCAGCTTTTGCAGTTTGGTCCCTAAAGTTCTTCAATTCAACATAAAGTGCCTATATTTTGCACAATTATTCCAAAAGTCCTTGAAACTATAAAACAACACTAAAACACATATTAGACAACAAAAACCTCGAGAAATAACATAATTTAAGCCGGAATAATACCCAATAACTGCGTATAAAATACAGTCATCAAATACCCCCAAACTTAAACTTTTGCTCGTCCTCGAGAAAAATTAAAAAAAAACTAAACTAAACTAAATTAAAGCAAATAAAATATATTTTTTCTTTCACAAGTCAAAACATCGGCATGGTACCATATAATGCCTCAAGGAATGATAAATAACAACACATAGCCACAAATCTAGGCTTTCACTCAATCATCATCAATATCACTTGTACATCTCCGTGTGTGTGTGTGAAAACCACTAATTGACTATCTTCAAACTTAGAAAGTTTTATCAATCTAAGCACAACATTCATTCTCAAAATATTTAAAATAAAAACGTGTGCATCACAAAACAAGTACATACCATCAATACCCGATTAACAACACAAAGAGAGATCTTGATAGAATTCAAATGCTTATACATCCATCCCATGTACTAACTATGTATGAAATACAATGCTCTCAAGTCCCAATTACTTACAATAGCTAAGATTATGCAAATACTGTGAGCTATATGAAGATGCGTATATAATTCAAAACATGAGTCAAATCAACTATGCTTCCAAACCATGTCAACTAACACAAACAAATGTGGCAACTAGATCAATAGGAATTTATTAAGCTTGTAATGTAAGGCCAAGGTGAGGGGTAACAATAAAGGGATAAGAAATTTCAAAATTAATGAGTAAGAATATTTCCCTTTTTTCCCATACAAAGCACTCACTTTCCTTCAACAACCCCCAAACTTGGACTTTTGGGTTGAAGAAGGTATCAAACCATTATAAAGATTTTCTTCCCAATGATCCTTTTCTTTGCTTTTTTTTTCTTTTTTTTCATCCTTTTTTTTACGACGACGGGAAGAAGAAGTCTTCAGAAAACTTGCTTGACTGAAAAATGGTCCCATTAATTAATTCCCCACCCAATCCTACTCTCTCAAAGGGTATGCTAAAAGTGTATAGGCTTTTAGGGTTAAGTAAATGTGGGTAATAGAAACGATGTCGAATGGGGGTTTAATGTGTGCTTAGCACACTCCATTATTTTTAATTAGGCTCAAAAGGGGACACTAGGGATATTTTTAGTAAAGGTCAGAGAATATTTAGGCTCTAACGATCCAAAGATGGCCCAAGTCATTTCTTAATGCCAAATGCTCATGTAGTTTTTAAAGCATGTAAGACACACAAAACGTCATATCAACTATGTGAATTGTGGGGTTGAATGTTAAGCATCACTGGATTTTACATAAGTATTCGCTAAGACAGGTGGTAGGAACAATCGAGACTAACATGCAGACACGGTTCGAAAGTGTGCTTGAGATATATAAATGAGAAAAATCCAAGGGATCTAACTATCATGCAATTGACCCTAAGTTACAATTTAATGCAACAATCATGTTCGGATGGCTATGCATCATATTCTTGTGCATATCTTGTTGAAATGAAGTGGGTGCTATTAACTTTATAAAACTATTCTAATCAATCCATAATTATGACTGGCGTAGGTGCATGGAGGTTTTGGAGAAAATCAGAGTTTTGCAAGAATCAAGTAAATTCCAGAAGGATCTATGGATAAGCTATGTGGTTCATTGCATTAACTCCTCATCGACTAGTATTACCACACCAAAAACTCGAGGATGACATTTTTTAATTAAAATATATATTTTTTAATAAAGAAAATTGGAGATGATGATGACACAATTGATGATGGATCCCCATAGTAGGAATCCACGAGCATCCAAAATTATAGTATTCTGGTCAAGGCAACATCTCCGAAAACAAGAAAAATTCAAAAGCAAGAAAGGCGGGTGAGGAGGAGACACGATAGAGGGAAAAGAAAATTTTCCCCACCCTAAAAACATAGCCCAACTCCACTCCTCCTTAGGCTAGGACCTGCTAAGACTCTGGGCTTAGAATCCCCCCCCCAAACTTAATTTCTATTTTGTCCTCAAAATTGAGGAACATATGAGAGGCTTGATGGGGAAGGACAAATATCAAAAGGGCATAGCAGGCCCACCTAACGAAAGAGGATGAAACTTGGGCCTCGACTCAAGGTGAGTCGGGTGGAAATAACGAACGAGGACGAAACTCGGGGATCGTACCAGGCGGCATCCCATAGAGGTTGGAGACATTTTGCCCCACCCTATTGAACCAACTAAACAAATCTTCTTGGTTGGCACGCATAAGTGCCAACTGCTGATTTGCCATTTGGGCTTAAAGGGCAACCTCTTCTAGCCTGTTGGAGATCCCCACAAGCGGGTCCTCCTCCTCCTCTTTGGGTTCCTCCACGTGAAGAACCCTCTCTCGCGGCTGCTGGTGGTGCTCAAACAAAATTTCCCTAGTGATAGCGGGCACATCTCTTAGCCTCTGAGTGTCGAGGCCACCTAACTCACACGTCCTTACACAGTCCAGTAATCAAATGCGGGAACGCGAACCCCGCATTTGTGGTACCTCTAATAAGGGTCTGAATTTGGCCGTTGATCAGGCGGCCGACATCGACAGACTCACCAGTCATGATGGTGTAGATCAGGACAGCCTTAGCCCAAGTCACCGTGTGTTGGTGACTGGTAGGCATAAGGCGGGAGCAAATGAATTTGAACACGGGCTTGGTCGTGTTCAACAGGAAGGACTCCTCCATGGTGGGTCCACACCACACCAGGAAGGGAGATGATTGCATTGACCACCTCGACAGGGATAGGGGCCAAAAGGTGGTGGCTATAGTCGTCGGCATCCTCCGCAAAATTGGAGGTGCCGTAATACATGTTAATGCTTTGGGACGAAAAACTAACGTCATTGCCCCTAACAAAAGCGGTCTCTAAAACCCCACCATCTATGCCAATGCGGCCATTGGCATAGAACTCACGGACAATAGGCACGATTGCCTTGGCCGAACACTCAGTCAAAAGACCCCACCTACGAGCCCTAAAATTATCATAAATGCCAAATTCTTCGTCCTTAAATCCCCTCTCGGGAATTAAGGACTTGGAGAGTCTCCCGGTGTACCTCTCTGATGCTTCAAAAGATATGAAGCGGCGGTGGTCAAAATTTTGCTCTTCCTCCTCAACAGGGCGAGAAGAAGAGGGGCCAGTGTTTCTACGCTTAGGGGTCATTTGTTTGAGCACGAATAAAAATTTAACAATTAAAAATATTATTATTTTAAAAAAAATTAAAAAAAATTAAACTACACCTAAAGCATGCAAAAAAAAATTACGTAAATTTTTCTAATACCCTAACATGCAGATATATTTTGAACGTAAAAATTAAAAGGGGTTAGAGTTACTTGATGTTGCCGCTTTAAGATGGAGAGTTTCCGGAGTTTTGAAGCTTTTCCACCGACAAAAATGGTGTCTTCACCTTTCTTCAAACTTCAATGGTTGCAATGGAGGATGAGTGGAAGTAGAAGGGATTTGAAGGAGGGAGAATTCTTGTAGAATGTGCCGAAATTTGGAAGAACTTCGTCGATATTTGGAAGGGGGTGTTGATCCTCTTGTTTGATTTATATCTGTTCATTTCATTACATTAGTTTTATACTTCAGTGGCTAATCGGGCTGCGTATCGATTAGCGTGGCAACTGTGTATAGAACTTTGCCAAGTATAGTTTTCATAGGACTTTTTCAGGATCAGCGGAAGACCGCTCCACAAGCTTCACCGGAAGACCTGCTTAAGGCCCTCAATCGGTAGACCTCGTGTCCACTTGATGTTCTATAACGTGTCCTATCCTGCAATGAGTCAACGGATTAATTCAAAGTTATTCAAATGTTTTTAGTTTGAATTAAATCCATGACATTCCCTGACATGTCAAGCAGCCGAAAGCACCTTTCCGAAAAGCAGGAAGACTTTTCGTCCCCGAATGATGAAAGGTGAAAAGCATCGTCACCTACTATCTGCTACAACCACTCTCAGATCTGACAAGCGAATCGCCCACCTTTTTCGAAGATCTCAGAAATGATTACCTGCCCTCTTTATCTGAGAAAGACGAAATCCCTGACTGACAGCCCCATGCATTTAATGCATTCAACCTAATAGAGTTGTTAAGTCTTCGTCTTCTCCAACGGATCTTTTGGAATGCACCTGCTATAAATTCTGCCATTGAAGACTGGAGAACATAGCACTGTACAGAATCAATCGAACACTTAAAGAATTGCTCTGAATCTATTCAACTCCAAGTCTTTCAGCTCAGTGCATTCAATAGATCCTCAGCAGATCTAGAAGTCCTCGTCAACAACAAGAAGCTGCTCTTCAACATTTATTGTTTTATTCTTCTTGTTGTTTACTTCCATCTACTATATTAAAGACGAATTAAATATCCTGTTTTACAGATATTTAATTCCATAGACCCAAACACAAGTCAATATTTTGTACACGATCCATTAGGGATATTCTTTGTAATTGATCTAAGTGGAAAACATAGTGCACAATTTAAATCCAAGGTTGACTGCCTTGGTGGTGGACGTAGCACTCATTACAGTGTGAACCATCCCAAAATACTTGTGTTATTTTCTTCTGTTTGTCTATTCTTGAACTGCTTAGTTTCTTCGTTAATATTATCCATGCTTGAGAACTTAAGTAATCTGTAAAAGGTCTACCGGTAGTCCTTATCGGCAGACCTGGAACAATTTTCTTGAAGGTCTTCCGCTACTTGATTCTTTTCATAGATTGCAAGTAACCTTTAAGGAACTTACTTTAAAAGTTTTAAAGTGTTAATAAGCTATTCAACCCCCCCCCCTTCTAGCTTATTATTGTGCTCATTGGGACCCACAATTGGTATCAGAGCCTTACTCTTTGAAAACTAGTTTTTCCAAGATTAAACTCTTGAGAGATACGACATAATGGCACAAACACACTATATGCTGCCTACATCTAATGCTAACCACGTCCCAATATTGGACGAAGGTCATTTTGATGTATGGAAGGATAAAGTAATGAGATTCATGAACTCTATTGACAACAGGTTATGGAAATGTGTCACTGCAGGTCAACATGTACCAATGAAGGCAAATCTTCTAGCCTCCATCGCAGGGAACCCTGCAGAAGTTCCAAAAGAAGAATCTGAATGGACGAGGGAGAGAAAGTCTGGTTGAACTTGACAAAGAAAGCAATCAACATAATCACCAGCTCTCTAGATACAAGCACATACCAGCCAAGTGATTCGATGTACAAGCTAAAGAGATGTGGGAAGCTCTTGTAGAATACTTGGAAGGAGACCAAGACACAAGAGACAACGTAAAATATACATACATCCAGCTAGCTTTGATTCTTTCAAAAAGGATCCTAAGGAAACCTTGAGACAAGCATACGATCGATTCAATGAGGTAATAAATAGTTGCTTTTCTCTTGGTAAACGTATGACAAAAAGGAAATGAACATGAGGTTTCTAGGCTCTCTAGGTAGCTTATGGCATGTGAAGACCACGGCTATGAAAGAATCTAAGAACTTAAACGAGATGACTCTTCGTAGTCTCTACGCAAGTTTAAAGGTTTATGAACTTGAAGTTAATCAAGCTCTAGAGCAAGACAAACAGCGAATCGTGTCTTTGCCACCATGGTCCAAGAAGAAATCATTGTTGAAAACAAACCTTCTACTTCTTCCCGTGAAAATGATTTTTTATCTGATGAACAATTTGCTATGTTTGTTAAAAGATTTCAAAAGTTCGCAAAATATGGAAGGAAAAACACTCACCAACAACCTTTCAGGAAAAATGGTGAAAGCTCATCTAAGGAAGAGCTTGTGTGTTATAACTGTAGGAAACCTGGTCATTTTGCCTCAAAATGTCCTAAGCCAAAATTTGAAGCATACCGAAACCCTCGTTTAGAAAATTTCAAAACAAAAAGGGTATGTTGGTGAAGACATTGAAGACAAACAAAGTTGCTACATGGTTTGAGACCGATTCGTAAGAAGAGGAAGAGGATTGTGAGCAAGCTAACATATGCTTAATAGCTCATGATTCTGATCCTACCTATGACTCGAAAATGAAGTCGAAGTTTCACCTAGTCCTTGGACAAAAGTGAAACCAACAAGGATGCTTCAAGAAGGAAGAACTTCTCAAGGATAATCGAAATGCTTGAAGAGTTCAATTCCTTTAGAGTAGCCTATGTTAAGCGGCCAAGAACCGCGAGAAACTCACAATCGAGAAATCTTTGATGGCGGTGAGATACAAACTCTCAATAGCTGTCAACAAGAGAGTATCAAACTGAAGGAAGAAAACAAATTTCTTCATGACAAAATTGATTGTCTGACTGAGCACATCAAAGGACTAGAGCTAGAGAAAATTGCCTTGCGAAAGACAATTGACTCTGGAATAGCCCAAGGATGCATTTGAAGAAATCCTTACAAGCCAAAAATCTAGCAATGATAAAACAGCATAGGATATTCGTATGTGTCTCTTCCGACAATCTCTTCTCAAAGAGAAAGGAGAATCCTCAAACCGCAAATGATATATCTTTCTCTAAACAGTACATTTGGAAATATAGGGAAACAAGGCCTTGGTTACTCAAGTGTTCCTTATGTTTATCCTAAAGTTCGTAAAGGAAAAGGAAAGATGGAAGTCAAATGAGAAACTCGATAAGGTATCGGTAGAGAAAGTAAGTCTACCGGCAACAACTATGCTAAGGCAAAGTCCGCCGGCGGTAGACCTACTAAACCTCTACCCAGAATCATCAAGTTTGTCTATGAAACAGCAAAGCTCCTTTACTGTTGAAGGTAAACTTAAAGGTATTCTACCAAATCCTCCCGAAAAGGTAGTCAATGAGAAAAGCTAAAGCTAAGTCCTGATGGTAACCTACCTAGGAAGAATCGAAAGAAACCAATTAAGTCTACATCAACAAGCAAGTCGAACCAAAATGAATGTCAAGAAAAGGAATGATCATAAGCATTCTTCGATTGAGACACTAACAGCTTCTAAATGGAATTTTCATTTATGTCATTCTTGCCATTGCTTAGGCCATCTCGGGCACCGCATGCCTGCTAAGGTTCACTCCAAGATCCGAGAGACCTAGTTCTCTCAAGGTCAAGGTCATGGGTTGCAAAAGGTTGCTAATCCTTAGGACCCAAATAAAGGGTACCTTGTTTTGCTTTTAACTCTTTTACAGAATGCTTCATGGCTATAGAATCGTAAAAAAAAGACATCCGGTACCTAGACAAGGGTCGCCAAGACACATGACTGGAACGTAAGTCTTCTTACGTATATAGCCGAAGCTAAAGGACCCACAGCTATCTTCTGAGATAACAATGCAAGAGGAAAAGACAATTGGATATGGCTCAATTACTAGAGGAAGTCTCTCCATCAACAAAGTTTCTCTAGTAAGTGGTTTAAAGCACAATCTTCTCGAGCATATCACACCTCGCGACAAAGGACTTCTATGCCAATTCAACTCCAACTGCCTCATCAAAGATAGTGAATCCTGCTCAACAATATCGACCGGCAATAGACAAGGAAACGCCTATGTCATGGACTTAAATCTTCTAGGGAGATTCTCAAACCACGTGTCTAGTAGCCAACAATGTTCGTGATAACAAATGCTATGGCACAAACGCCTCGCCACCTCAACTTCAAGCACCTCTCCAAGCTCTCCAAAAATGGGCTTGTCAAAGGTCTACCTACTGTCTGCGATCATGACAAGTTGTAAAGCTTGTCAACTAGGAAAACTTTCCAAGTCTTCCTTCAAAAGAAAACTGCTTTTATCAACAAACGCACCTCTTCAACTTCTCGCATATGGATCTCTTTGGACCTATTACTACAAAGATTTCAGAGACAAGTACACACTTGTAGTAGTTGATGACTACCTGATTCACTTGGATCGAAACTATGACATCTAAAGATGAAACGTATGATCTAGTCACTGACTTTTTAAGACTTCAAACTCAAAAGCTTGAAGACATTTGTGACATAAGATCGACAACTACACCGAATTCAAAAACAATGGTGTAGAAAGTATCGCGATGACCATGGGATCGCCACAACTTCTCTCGCGCCGGCATTCCTCAACAAAATGGTGTAGCCGAACGAAGAACGTAACACTAATTGAAGCGCTAGAACAATGCCGGCAAAAGCTAAACTTCCGGTATTTCGGGCGTAAGGCTAACATCGCTTGTTTTACCTGCAACGATCCCCGTAAACAAGTTTCATAACAAAACTCCATATGAAATATGGAGAGGAAGATCCCCAAACATTGGATTTCTTAAAATCTTCTATCAGAATGTTTTATTCTTTACAATGGAAAAGAATATAGAGGAAAATTTGATGCAAAATCGCATTTAAGGAATTTTTCTCGATATTCCAAACATTCAAAAGCATTTCGCATTTTCAAGAAATCTTTAAAAATCTTAGAATCCGTGCATGTTTCTTTTGATGAATATGACTTGTTAGAGCCTAGAATGGCTCCGAACGTTAATGCCTCGATAATGATGAGACAGTACTAATTCAAAGATCAACTTCATCTCCTCATCGAAAACGGCAATCGCAGCACTCTCAAGTACCGATACTTCACCGGTAGATGAAACCTCTACAGATCAATAGAAACTCTTCTGCTGACCTCGAACCCATCTCTTCTGCTTTTACCCCAAACACCTTTACTGCATCACCATCCTTCTTGAAGTGAAGATCCTATCTCTTCTAACTGCATTTTGGTGAATCTCCTTCTCAACCTACTCCGAATTCTTAACGGAAGAACCCACTAGGTGTGATCTTCCACCAACCATTATTGAAGCAAGAGATCATCCCATTTCACAAATCATTGGTGATCTCAACACAGAGTTCGTGACGAGAAATAAGGTTCGAGAAGAAACTATGTTTGCTTATGCATTCGTATCGAACTTGAACAAAGAAGATTGATGAAGCTATCGAAGATCATAATCGGATTGAAGCTATGCAAGAAGAACTCGAACCAGCTTTGAAAGATGCAAGGTGTGGAGCTTAGTTCAAAGACCGACCGATCATCCGCATCCAAAAATGGGTTTTCGTAAACAAAAGAGATGAAGATGGAAATGTCACCGTAAACAAAGCTAGATCGGTTGCACAGTATACCGATGTGAAGAAGGAATTGACTTTGATGAAACTTTTTGCTCCTTGCTAGACTAGAAGCAATCGATCTTTTTCTAGCTTATGCCTCGCTCATGAACTTCCAAAGTGTATCGATGGATGTAAAGAGCGCCTTTCCGAATGGTGATCTTCAAGAAACAAAGATACGTGGAACAACCACCGTGATTTGTCATCTCGCATAAATCGACCACGCTCACCGACTCAAGAAAGCTCTCTATGGCTCAAGCAAGCTCCTAGAGCTTGGTATGAAACTCTATCCAAGTTCTTAATTGAACAAGGATTCGTGAGAGGAAGGATTACACTACTTTTATTCATCCTCAAGCACAAAGCCATTCTCTTCGGTACAAATCTATGTGGATCTACATCATCTTTGGATCAACTAACCAAAGCCTATGTAAAAGATTCGAGAAGCCGATGCAAAGCAAGTTCGAGACGAGCATGACGGTGAACTTACCTACTTTCTAGACCGACAGATACAACAAACTTCCACGGAATCTTCATCACCAAACCAAATATGCAAAGGAACTAATCAAGAAGTTTGGTCTTGATTCACCAAAGGATTCAAACTCCTATGTCTACCGACCGCCATCTTGAAGATGAGAAGGGAAAAAGAGAACATCACCAAATACCGAGGAATTATAGGTTCACTTCTTTACCTTAATCGCTAGTAGACTCCGACATTATGTTTGTCGCTTGTGTTTTGCTAGATTTCGTGCATCCAAAAGAGTCACATTTGCCGCCAAACGTATCATCGATATGTTTCAAAAACTACAAATCTAGCATACGGTATCCCAAAGTAACATCTTCGATCTAGTCGATACCGTGACGCAGATTACGCAGCTCGCAAAGGAGCGTAGAAGCACTATGGGACTTGTCAATTCCTTGAAATAGACTTGTCTCATGGTCATGCAAGAAGCAAGGGATCGAGGCAAATTCAACCACGTGGTGAATACATTGTGTGCGCTTGTTGCTCTCAACTTCTATGGATGAAACAACAACTAGTGGACTACAACATCAAGACCGCAAATCGCCTCCATCATGTGTTGTCCAACACATCAAGACTTTCGCCCCAAAAAATCCAAGGATGCACTCCAAGACAAAGCACATTGATGTCCGTTATCACTTCCTCAAAGATCATGTGGAAAAAGGTAACATCGCTTGAATATGTTCCAACCGAGCATCGCTTGTCGACATTCTCACAAAACCACCGGATGCCACCAGTTTGCTTACTAAGGAGAAATCTTGGTATGATTGATCCTACCGCTTAATTTCTTAAAATGTTATAATTCATTTATTTATGTTTCTTTCATACCCAGACCTAGTTTCGCCTAATCTGAAGACGTAAGTCTCACTTACCTGAAGACTTCAAAGTTAGTACTTTTACTTAGTCCTTCTTGTTAAAAGCTGGTTTCTAAAGCAAATATGGGGGTCAAGGATAAAATTTTAGCACTTAAGAAAATATCTTAAGTTCTCGCTTGTGAAAATATCTTGTCTATAAATAGTCCTTGAACCGCCATTTGCCAAACTTACGGAAACCCCTTTGACCAAAATATTTCTCTACTTGTTCTTTGTCTTCATAACTCGCTTCTCTACATATTTTTTTTCATTTCTTCCTAATAGCAACGACAATGGTACGCTCTTCTTTACTCTTACCTTGAAACTTATTATTTTCTACCTTGTATTCAAGTTCATATTCTAAAATTGTGTTAGAATACAAACAAATATTTATAAGTTTCTTCTCACCATTGTTGTTCTTAAAACCTAGAATTCTAACAATAAGCTTTCGCTACTTTTTATCTATTATTATGCAAAAACTACTTTTACATTTATCGGTGTGGTTACTCTATACACTCTAGGGTTTCAAGTCTCGCTCGAAATTCCAATTATTTCAAGAATTATCGAAATTTCGCTTGTTTAGTTCTTATAAGTAAAAGCCCTAATTTTTATTGTGTATTTCTTTCGTGCAAGAACTTCTAAATCAAAGCGCGACAAGAAGGCTTATGACCTCGAAAACGCTATTCCTCCAAATTCTAATATCAATATCCCAGATATCCCATCTATCCAGCTATTTATATAATACGCTTGGGACCCCAAGCCGTACATTCTGGGGAATGCATAGACCTTCAACTGCCTCAGGTATCTAACCGACGCCATAAAGGCGTGTGAGGATATGAACTTCTGGGATTCTACCTCT
>CM028383.1:60750392-60788740 GCA_013146195.2 Codonopsis lanceolata
GGAAAACTTCCTCCGACACAACTTTCAGAATTGCCATGAGACCCCTCGAAATTGAACTTTTCCCGAAAGCCTTGCTCAAATACGTTTCGACCATTTGTTCTACATCATAAAACATTCTCAGAACCCGTGAGAAGTTCGATTTGACCACAAAAACACAGCTTGAGAAATCTTACTGCTTGCAAGTTTACGTGGCTTTCCGTCTAAATTTATGCAACGGCCCCGTAGTTCTTGGACGCGAATGTTATGCTATGTCAAAGTTCTACCGACCGTTAATTGATTTCTACTAGTGCATAACGGAAACTTACGAAATCAGAAAACTTCCCGCCGACACAACTTTCAGAAATTACCGTTGACACCTTGAAAATACTTCGAACTCTTCCTAAAGCCTTGCTCAAATACGTTTCGCCACTTGTTCTACATCAAAAATATTCTCGTGAACTCGTGAGAAAATCATTTTAAGCCCCAAAACACCGCTTAAGCATCGTTATCGCATTAGAAGTTTTCATTTACGCTTAAATTTATGCACCGTAGTTTATTTGGACGCGAAATTATGCTCTCGTTAAATTCTACCGAGCTAATTGGTTTCTACTAGTGCATAACGGAAAGTAACTCGTGAGAACCCAAACCCCATTTCCCCGATATTTGTCATCATTATAACATGTTTTCAATAGATCTTGACATGTTAGACCCCTCGACTTTATTTCATTCATATCGTGTTGGCATTGAGATGGTTGAGATCATAATATATTAATGGTCTTCCATGCGTTGCATGCCTTGTGTTGATGTTTCGGTGTTCGTAAAACATTCTCAACGTGTTAGCACCTTAATAAGTTTCATGAGAGTCTTAATACCTCGCATACAAGATTTATAATGTTCATCTTAGTTGTTACATGCTTGGTTGAAAGGTTAGAAGCTTGCTTCGTTTGTGTTTTGAGGTTGTACATCATTGCTTGTATTGCCTTCTTTTCGTCTCGAGAGATGTTTGGTTGAGTTCTAGGCCTTGAATACAAGCCATAACCATGTTTAAACAAGCCTTATACATGTTCATAGATTGGTTGCATTTGGAAATAAGATGATCAACTTATTACTTCACAGATTCAGATCCGGTTTTGGCGAACTTCGGGAAAATTCTGGTACCAATCTACTAAAGAGAATTTTCTAAAAATTTAGTATGTTTTACCTACATATGTTAGTATACTCCCTGTAAAATATGGTATTTTTCCAATGTGTATAAATACCTCATTTAGGTCTTGACTTACGGCTGTGCAGTTTTTTCGAAATCAGCTTCTGTACTTGAACTTGTAGTAGCCATATTTTGATGAATATAAGTCCAAATTGAGTAATTTAAAAGGCTAAACTATAGTTTAAAGAGTCTAGTTTCATAAAATTCAATAATCACCTCATTTGGAGGTTTGATATAATTTTGGTCGATTTTACAAGATTGACTGTCTGTTTTCGAGAATCTGGTTTTGTGAGTTTTGAGTGGATTTGGCTAATGACTCTTGAACCCTTGCCCCTTGGCCGACCTTGATGAGTCCAAGCCCTCTTTGTTGACTTGTCTAAGACCCTTTTAGACCCTTGGATCATGGCTTATCAATGGTCTTCATGCCTTAGCCAATAGAAAGCCTCTTAATCACTTCACTTGGATTAGGGCCATCTTGGGAAGTATATAAACATAAGATTCAGCCTCTCCAGCCATTTTGCTCATCCATAACCAGATATTCAGAGACTAAGCTCCAAATTTCGTCCATGGAGGTCACACAAACTTGAGAGACCATTTCCGGTGATCCGGTGGTCCGATCGTCGAACCGAGACAGCCAAATCGAAGCTCTCGATCTTCTACAACAATCCTTGCTCTAATCAACCTTTCCACCATTAATCTTAGGACTAAGGTGAGTGACAATTCCCAAAATTTTCATGTTCAATAATATAGCATGACCCCTTCATTATAGTTGTTCTAGGGTTGATTATGAACACTTTTGTGAAGACAAAACTTCCAATTCAACATATAAAATATGTGTATGATTTTATGAAATCTCTATGAAGTTATGATTTTGACATTTATTAAAGCATGAATGTTGTTTGTATTAAGCTTGGGAATAACTCTTGTGAAAGAATTCGGTTCAATTCAAGGTTTAACAAAATCACCGAAACTAGGGTTTGAAACTCGAGATTGTGTTTAAGGCTAGTTCGAGAACATGAACGACTTAGTTATCAAGTTCTAAATGAACGAAGAACATAGAAAAGGGCAATGTGATACATATAGTATCAATGCTCTTCTTGGTTGAATTTTAGTAAAACTCACCGGAGTTGAAATTAGGGAGTTATGAACAATAACGACTCCACAATCAATCCCTACGACGAATGTAGTTCATTAGACTAATGAATTAGATTACGATACTTTGAGATGGATTGATGCTTATGCCTTGATGTTTGTGTGCTTTTAAGACTCGATTGAGTCTTATGCGGTTTATGTGATCGTGTGAAGTAAATGCATGATTGAGAGCATGTTGTAGAATAATGTATCTATTTGACATGTTGAATTCGCTCTTGTCGAATTCTTATTTGATTCCTTAAATGAGTAAACAACTACTTGTTGAATAAGTTCGCTCTTGTCGAACTTGTTCCTTATTTGAGATTACATGACGAGTAAACATCTACTTGGCATTGCATGAGTCCAGCTGGCATATTTGGTTGAGTCGTTGGTGTGACAATGCATCGCCGTCACGAGTTATGGGACTCGTGATAGTGATGGATTGTTATACCGGGTTTTTATCACACACGCCTCCACTGTTGGCCACAGTGGGGAAGTAGCCCCTTTGCTGTAACCAAGAGAGCACATTGGCATGTCTAAGTACCATGGAGAGAGCTTGGTACGTGCGAGAGAACTTCGGCACTTTGATACACTCATCACGGGTATCATTGGCACGAATATTAACGTTGTGTATTGCAGGAGCTACGTAGCGGCACCGGTTCCATAACATATCCTCCTTATATGTGATTTACTTTATAGCACTTATGTGAAACAATGTGCTACCATGGATATGTGATTTAAGTGTTTATTAAATGAATGTTTTGAGTGACTTGATATTAAAGATGATATCTTGCTATGTATGTTTCATGATGCCATGACATGCATAATTGTTAACTCACAAAGTCTTTATGACTTACCCCCTCCCTTTTACTGCTTTAGATTCGAGCCGTTCAGGCACCGCTCGTTGAGGTGTTGCAGGATTCTTGCTTGTCCGTGATCGCACGCGACGAGGTTGTGGTTTATAGATGTCCTTACTTTGTTCTCTTTTGTAAGGACGTTGGGTTTAGCAAGTCATTTAGACTTTGCTTGGGAACTTGATTTTATTTGGATTTATGTCTATACTTGTAGTTCATGTATCCTATTTTGAGTGTCGGCGCATGTACGCCGAGCCTTGTATAGATGTAGTGTGGTTCACTTGATTTAACTTCCGCTGGGCATTACTTTAGCTCTTATTTATTTATGTTGTTCTCCGGCATGTTATAGCCGTCGAGGTATATTTGCATGAACTGCGTAGTGTTGGGTTCCGGTAGTAAAGTCGCCGATGAATTGATATACTTGTCTTTAATTGCTATATCAGGTTTAAAAAGTTTTAAAAATTTGCGGCCTTTTGGTGCCGAGTCGCGCTTCAACTAAAATGTTGCGTCACGTCGTTTTCTATAATTGAGTATTTGCATGTATTGTTGTCCTATTTGGACGACTTGACTTGTGATTCCTTATCGGGGTCCGAGTCGGGTCGTCACAGTAACGGAAAACAGAGAAAACTTCCCGCCGACACAACTTTCAGAAATTGCCATGAGACCCCCTGAAATTCGAACTTTTCCCGAAAGCCTTGCTCAAATACGTTTCGACCATTTGTTCTACATCATAAAACATTCTCGTAACCCGTGAGAAGTTCGATTTGACCACAAAAAACACAGTTTGAGAACTCTTACGAGTCTTGCAAGTTTACATGGCTTTCCGTCTAAATTTATGTAACGGGCCTCGTAGTTCATTTGGACGCGAATGTTATGCTATGTCAAAGTTCTACGGACCGTTAATTGATTTCTTCTTGTGCATAACGTAAACTTACGAAAAATTGCGAAAACTTCCCGCCGACACAACTTTCAGAAATTGCCGTTGGACACCCTGAACTTCGAACTCTTCCCTAAAACCTTGCTCAAATACGTTTCGGCCACTTGTTCTACATCAAAAAACATTCCCGTAACCCGTGAGAAGTTTGTTTTAAGCACAAAAAACACTGTTTAAGCACGGTTACGGGTTTTGGAAGTTTTCGGGCCTTTCCGTCTCAATTTATGCGACGGGCCCCGTAGTTCATTTGGACGCGAAATTATGATCTGTTAAAGTTCTACCAACCGTTAATTGAAGGTTACTAGTACATAACGGAAACTAACGGAAAAGCGAGAAAAACTTCCCACGACACAACTTTCGAAATTGCCTTTCGTAACTGAGAAGTTCATTTTAAGCACAAAAAACCCTATTTAAACATTGTTACGGGTCTTGTATGTTTTTCAGGCCTTTCCGTCTAAATTTATGCAACGGGCCCCATAGTTCATTTGGACGCGAAAGTTATCCTACGTTAAAATTCTACCGACTGTTAATTGATTTCTACTAGTGTATAACGGAAACTAACGGAAAACTGGGAAAACTTCCCGCCAACACAACTTTCAGAAATTGCCGTTGGACCCCCTGAAATTCGAACTCTTTCCGAAAGTCTTGCTCAAATACGTTTCGATCACTTGTTCTACTTTAAAAGACAATCTCGTTACCCGTGAGAAGATCGTTTTAAGCAACACAAACATTGTTTAAGCACTATTACGGGTTTTGGAAGTTTTCGGGCTTTTCTATCTGAATTTACGCGACGGGTCCCGTAGTTCATTTGGACGCAAAATAAGGCTCCATTAAAGTTCTACCGACCGTTAATTTATTTCTACTAGTGCATATCGAAAAACTGAGAAAACTTCCCGTTGACACAACTAACAGAAATTTCCGTTGGACCCCCTAAACTTCGAACTTTCCCCGAAAGCCTTACTCAAATACTTTTCGGCCACCTGTTCTACATCAAAAAACATTCTCGTAACCCGTGAGAAGTTCGTTTTCAGCCCAAAAAACACAGTTTAAGATATGTTACGGGTCTTACAAGTTTTCAGGGCTTTCCGTCTAAATTTATGCAACGGGCCCAGTAGTTTATTTGGACGCGAATGTTATGCTTCATTAAAGTTCTATCGACCGTTAATTGATTTTTACTTGTCCATAATGGAAACTAACGGAAAACTGCGAAAAATTCCTGCCGACACAACTTTCAGACATTGCCGTTCGACCCCCTGAACTTTGAACTCTTCCCGAAAGCCTTACTCAAATACTTTTCGGCCAATTGTTCTACATCAAAAAACATTCTCGTAACACGTGAGAAGTTCGTTTTAAGTGCAAAATACACTGTTTAAACAATGTTACGGGACTTGGAATTTTTCGGGCCTTTCCGTCTAAATGTATGCGACGGCCCTCGTAGTTCATTTGGACGCGAAATTATGCTCCGTTAAAGTTCTACCGACCGTTAATTGATTTCTACTTGTCTATAACGGAAACTAACGGAAAACTGAGAAAACTTCCCGCCGACACAACTTTCAGAAATTGTCGTTCGACCCCATGAACTTCGAACTCTTCCCGAAAGCTTTGCTCAAATACGTTTCGGCCACTTGTTCTACATCAAAAAATATTCTCGTAACTCGTGAGAAAATCATTTTAAGCCCCCAAAAACACTGTTTAAGCATTGTTACCGGCATTAGAATTTTTCGGGCATTTACGTCTAAATTTATGCACCGTAGTTTATTTGGACGCGAAATTATGCTATGTTAAAGTTCTACCGAGCGTTAATTGGTTTCTACTAGTGCATAACGGAAAGTAACTGTGAGAACCCAAACCCCATTTCATATTTGTCATCATTATAACATGTTTTCAATAGATCTTGACATGTTAGAGACTTTATTTCATTCATATCGTGTTGGCATTGAGATGGTTGAGATCATAATATATTAATGGTCTTCCATGCGTTGCATGCCTTGTGTTGATGTTTCGGGTGTTCGTATTAACGTGTTAGCACCTTAATAAGTTTCATGAGAGTCTTAATACCTCGCATACAAGATTTATAATGTTCATCTTAGTTGTTACATGCTTGGTTGAAAGGTTAGAAGCTTCGTTGCTTCGTTTGTGTTTTGAGGTTGTACATCATTGCTTGTATTGCCTTCTTTTCGTCTCGAGAGATGTTTGGTTGAGTTCTAGGCCTTGAATACAAGCCATAACCATGTTTAAACAAGCCTTATACATGTTCATAGATTGGTTGCATTTGGAAATAAGATGATCAACTTATTACTTCACAGATTCAGTCCGGTTTTTGGGCGAACTTCGGGAAAATTCTGGTACCAATCTACTAAAGAGAATTTTCTAAAAATTTAGTATGTTTTACCTACATATGTTAGTATACTCCCTGTAAAATATGGTATTTTTTCCAATGTGTATAAATACCTCATTTAGGTCTTGACTTACGGCTGTGCCAGAATTCTGTTTTCAGGAAATCAGCTTCTGTACTTGAACTTGTAGTAGCCATATTTTGATGAATATAAGTCCAAATTGAGTAATTTAAAAGGCTAAACTATAGTTTAAAGAGTCTAGTTTCATAAAATTCAATAATCACCTCATTTGGAGGTTTGATATAATTTTGGTCGATTTTACAAGATTGACTGTCTGTTTTCGAGAATCTGGTTTTGTGAGTTTTGAGTGGATTTGGCTAATGACTCTTGAACCCTTGCCCCTTGGCCGACCTTGATGAGTCCAAGCCCTCTTTGTTGACTTGTCTAAGACCCTTTTAGACCCTTGGATCATGGCTTATCAATGGTCTTCATGCCTTAGCCAATAGAAAGCCTCTTAATCACTTCACTTGGATTAGGGCCATCTTGGGAAGTATATAAACATAAGATTCAGCCTCTCCAGCCATTTTTGCTCATCCATAACCAGATATTCAGAGACTAAGCTCCAAATTTCGTCCATGGAGGTCACACAAACTTGAGAGACCATTTCCTGGTGATCCGGTGGTCCGATCGTCGAACCGAGACAGCCAAATCGAAGCTCTCGATCTTCTCTACAACAATCCTTGCTCTAATCAACCTTTCCACCATTAATCTTAGGACTAAGGTGAGTGACAATTCCCAAAATTTTCATGTTCAATAATATAGCATGACCCCTTCATTATAGTTGTTCTAGGGTTGATTATGAACACTTTTTGTGAAGACAAAACTTCCAATTCAACATATAAAATATGTGTATGATTTTATGAAATCTCTATGAAGTTATGATTTTGACATTTATTAAAGCATGAATGTTGTTTGTATTAAGCTTGGGAATAACTCTTGTGAAAGAATTCGGTTCAATTCAAGGTTTAACAAAATCACCGAAACTAGGGTTTGAAACTCGAGATTGTGTTTAAGGCTAGTTCGAGAACATGAACGACTTAGTTATCAAGTTCTAAATGAACGAAGAACATAGAAAAGGGCAATGTGATACATATAGTATCAATGCTCTTCTTGGTTGAATTTTAGTAAAACTCACCGGAGTTGAAATTAGGGAGTTATGAACAATAACGACTCCACAATCAATCCCTACGACGAATGTAGTTCATTAGACTAATGAATTAGATTACGATACTTTGAGATGGATTGATGCTTATGCCTTGATGTTTGTGTGCTTTTAAGACTCGATTGAGTCTTATGCGGTTTATGTGATCGTGTGAAGTAAATGCATGATTGAGAGCATGTTGTAGAATAATGTATCTATTTGACATGTTGAATTCGCTCTTGTCGAATTCTTATTTGATTCCTTAAATGAGTAAACAACTACTTGTTGAATAAGTTCGCTCTTGTCGAACTTGTTCCTTATTTGAGATTACATGACGAGTAAACATCTACTTGGCATTGCATGAGTCCAGCTGGCATATTTGGTTGAGTCGTTGGTGTGACAATGCATCGCCGTCCACGAGTTATGGGACTCGTGATAGTGATGGATTGTTATACCGGGTTTTTATCACACACGCCTCCACTGTTGGCCACAGTGGGGAAGTAGCCCCTTTGCTGTAACCAAGAGAGCACATTGGCATGTCTAAGTACCATGGAGAGAGCTTGGTACCCGTGCAGAGAACTCGGCACTTTGATACACTCATCACGGGTATCATTGGCACGAATATTAACGTTGTGTATTGCAGGAGCTACGTAGCGGCACCGGTTCCATAACATATCCTCCTTATATGTGATTTACTTTATAGCACTTATGTGAAACAATGTGCTACCATGGATATGTGATTTAAGTGTTTATTAAATGAATGTTTTGAGTGACTTGATATTAAAGATGATATCTTGCTATGTATGTTTCATGATGCCATGACATGCATAATTGTTAACTCACAAAGTCTTTATGACTTACCCCCTCCCTTTTACTGCTTTAGATTCGAGCCGTTCAGGCACCGCTCGTTGAGGTGTTGCAGGATTCTTGCTTGTCCGTGATCGCACGCGACGAGGTTGTGGTTTATAGATGTCCTTACTTTGTTCTCTTTTGTAAGGACGTTGGGTTTAGCAAGTCATTTAGACTTTGCTTGGGAACTTGATTTTATTTGGATTTATGTCTATACTTGTAGTTCATGTATCCTATTTTGAGTGTCGGCGCATGTACGCCGAGCCTTGTATAGATGTAGTGTGGTTCACTTGATTTAACTTCCGCTGGGCATTACTTTAGCTCTTATTTATTTATGTTGTTCTCCGGCATGTTATAGCCGTCGAGGTATATTTGCATGAACTGCGTAGTGTTGGGTTCCGGTAGTAAAGTCGCCGATGAATTGATATACTTGTCTTTAATTGCTATATCAGGTTTAAAAAGTTTTAAAAATTTGCGGCCTTTTGGTGCCGAGTCGCGCTTCAACTAAAATGTTGCGTCACGTCGTTTTCTATAATTGAGTATTTGCATGTATTGTTGTCCTATTTGGACGACTTGACTTGTGATTCCTTATCGGGGTCCGGGTCGGGTCGTCACAGTAACGGAAAACAGAGAAAACTTCTCGCCGACACAACTTTCAGAAATTGCCATGAGACCCCCTGAAATTCGAACTTTTCCCGAAAGCCTTGCTCAAATACGTTTCGACCATTTGTTCTACATCATAAAACATTCTCGTAACCCGTGAGAAGTTCGATTTGACCACAAAAAACACAGTTTGAGAACTCTTACGGGTCTTGCAAGTTTACAGGGCTTTCCGTCTAAATTTATGTAACGGGCCCCGTAGTTCATTTGGACGCGAATGTTATGCTATGTCAAAGTTCTACGGACCGTTAATTGATTTCTACTTGTGCATAACGTAAACTTACGAAAAACTGCGAAAACTTCCCGCCGACACAACTTTCAGAAATTACCGTTGGACACCCTGAACTTCGAACTCTTCCCTAAAACCTTGCTCAAATACGTTTCGGCCACTTGTTCTACATCAAAAAACATTCCCGTAACCCGTGAGAAGTTCGTTTTAAGCACAAAAAACACTGTTTAAGCACGGTTACGGGTTTTGGAAGTTTTCGGGCCTTTCCGTCTCAATTTATGCGACGGGCCCCGTAGTTCATTTGGACGCGAAATTATGATCTGTTAAAGTTCTACCGACCGTTAATTGAAGTTTACTAGTACATAACGGAAACTAACGGAAAACTGAGAAAAACTTCCCGCCGACACAACTTTCAGAAATTGCCTTTCGTAACCCGTGAGAAGTTCATTTTAAGCACAAAAAACCCTATTTAAACATTGTTACGGGTCTTGTATGTTTTTCAGGCCTTTCCGTCTAAATTTATGCAACGGGCCCCATAGTTCATTTGAACGCGAAAGTTATCCTACGTTAAAATTCTACCGATTGTTAATTGATTTCTACTAGTGTATAACGGAAACTAACGGAAAACTGGGAAAACTTCCCGCCGACACAACTTTCAGAAATTGCCGTTGGACCCCCTGAAATTCGAACTCTTTCCGAAAGTCTTGCTCAAATACGTTTCGATCACTTGTTCTACTTTAAAAGACAATCTCGTTACCCGTGAGAAGATCGTTTTAAGCACAACAAACACTGTTTAAGCACTGTTACGGGTTTTGGAAGTTTTCGGGCTTTTCTATCTGAATTTACGCGACGGGCCCCGTAGTTCATTTGGACGCAAAATAAGGCTCCATTAAAGTTCTACCGACCGTTAATTTATTTCTACTAGTGCATATCGAAAAACTGAGAAAACTTCCCGTTGACACAACTAACAGAAATTTCCGTTGGACCCCCTAAACTTCGAACTTTCCCCGAAAGCCTTACTCAAATACTTTTCGGCCACCTGTTCTACATCAAAAAACATTCTCGTAACCCGTGAGAAGTTCGTTTTCAGCCCAAAAACACAGTTTAAGATATGTTACGGGTCTTACAAGTTTTCAGGGCTTTCCGTCTAAATTTATGCAACGGGCCCAGTAGTTTATTTGGACGCGAATGTTATGCTTCATTAAAGTTCTATCGACCGTTAATTGATTTTTACTTGTCCATAATGGAAACTAACGGAAAACTGCGAAAACTTCCTGCCGACACAACTTTCAGACATTGCCGTTCGACCCCCTGAACTTTGAACTCTTCCCGAAAGCCTTACTCAAATACTTTTCGGCCAATTGTTCTACATCAAAAAACATTCTCGTAACACGTGAGAAGTTCGTTTTAAGTGCAAAATACACTGTTTAAACAATGTTACGGGACTTGGAAGTTTTCGGGCCTTTCCGTCTAAATGTATGCGACGGCCCTCGTAGTTCATTTGGACGCGAAATTATGCTCCGTTAAAGTTCTACCGACCGTTAATTGATTTCTACTTGTCTATAACGGAAACTAACGGAAAACTGAGAAAACTTCCCGCCGACACAACTTTCAGAAATTGTCGTTCGACCCCCTGAACTTCGAACTCTTCCCGAAAGCTTTGCTCAAATACGTTTCGGCCACTTGTTCTACATCAAAAAATATTCTCGTAACTCGTGAGAAAATCATTTTAAGCCCCAAAAACACTGTTTAAGCACTGTTACCGGCATTAGAAGTTTTCGGGCATTTACGTCTAAATTTATGCACCGTAGTTTATTTGGACGCGAAATTATGCTCTGTTAAAGTTCTACCGAGCGTTAATTGGTTTCTACTAGTGCATAACGGAAAGTAACGTGAGAACCCAAACCCCATTTCATATTTGTCATCATTATAACATGTTTTCAATAGATCTTGACATGTTAGAGACTTTATTTCATTCATATCGTGTTGGCATTGAGATGGTTGAGATCATAATATATTAATGGTCTTCCATGCGTTGCATGCCTTGTGTTGATGTTTCGGGTGTTCGTATTAACGTGTTAGCACCTTAATAAGTTTCATGAGAGTCTTAATACCTCGCATACAAGATTTATAATGTTCATCTTAGTTGTTACATGCTTGGTTGAAAGGTTAGAAGCTTCGTTGCTTCGTTTGTGTTTTGAGGTTGTACATCATTGCTTGTATTGCCTTCTTTTCGTCTCGAGAGATGTTTGGTTGAGTTCTAGGCCTTGAATACAAGCCATAACCATGTTTAAACAAGCCTTATACATGTTCATAGATTGGTTGCATTTGGAAATAAGATGATCAACTTATTACTTCACGTATTCAGTCCGGTTTTGGGCGAACTGGAAAATTCTGGTACCAATCTACTAAAGAGAATTTTCTAAAAATTTAGTATGTTTTACCTACATATGTTAGTATACTCCATGTAAAATATGGTATTTTTTCCAATGTGTATAAATACCTCATTTAGGTCTTGACTTACGGCTGTGCCAGAATTCTGTTTTCAGGAAATCAGCTTCTGTACTTGAACTTGTAGTAGCCATATTTTGATGAATATAAGTCCAAATTGAGTAATTTAAAAGGCTAAACTATAGTTTAAAGAGTCTAGTTTCATAAAATTCAATAATCACCTCATTTGGAGGTTTGAGATATTTTTGGTCGATTTTACAAGATTGACTGTCTGTTTTCGAGAATCTGGTTTTGTGAGTTTTGAGTGGATTTGGCTAATGACTCTTGAACCCTTACCCCTTGGCCGACCTTGATGAGTCCAAGCCCTCTTTTTTGACTTGTCTAAGACCCTTTTAGACCCTTGGATCATGGCTTATCAATGGTCTTCATGCCTTAGCCAATAGAAAGCCTCTTAATCACTTCACTTGGATTAGGGCCATCTTGGGAAGTATATAAACATAAGATTCAGCCTCTCCAGCCATTTTTGCTCATCCATAACCAGAGATTCAGAGACTAAGCTCCAAATTTCGTCCATGGAGGTCACACAAACTTGAGAGACCATTTCCTGGTGATCCGGTGGTCCGATCGTCGAACCGAGACAGCCAAATCGAAGCTCTCGATCTTCTTTACAACAATCCTTGCTCTAATCAACCGTTCCTCCATTAATATTAGGACTAAGGTGAGTGACAATTCCCAAAATTTTCATGTTCAATAATGAAAGAACGTGATACTACGGATTCTCAATATGGTTCAATGTGATTGTCAATGTTGCAGTGAATGTTGCAACAATGACAACAACAATGAGAACCGAAAATATATCAGAGATAATTATAGCAGCGGAAGTTTGTAGAAGATCAGTTTCTAGCAGATCTTGAAAAACAAGAATTAACCAAAACAATCTACAAGTTTGATACTTGTAGATCAAGCCTCAAGGCCACACAAATTATATTAAAAACAAATTGTTTTGCACTTAACAAACAATAAGAAAATTCTCACAAGATATAGGATCTTGGAGAACCAAAAAATCCCACATAAAGCACTAAACCAAACGTGGGAAGAAAGAGGGAAGAACTGCTTCCTAAATACAGAAAGCGAAGCAGCAGCAACAGAATTGTTCTGTGATGATTCGATGAAGCTAACAATGGTGTATTCTCTGAAGTTTCACACAGCCTTCTCGAAAAGATGAACTTTAATTACAAAGCAAAGATGCTCACGCTTATAGCTTTTGATCTAATCTCTTTTAGGCTCTCACCGAGCTCTCTTAATCTTCTCTGAGTCCTCATCCCTGCTTCATGAACACCACCAATATATATACAGTCCTGCAAAAGTCACGGCAATAGGAAAACACAATCCTACTAGGAAAGAGATTAGAGATAAAAAAAAATAAGAGATTACCTTTCCTAATATGATATCTTGAATAACTAAATTATTTTGCAAAGATTTAGTTACCAAAGATATATTACCTAAATCTTTTGAAAGATCAATCTAACAAAAGTATCCTAATCAAATCCTAACACCTAAGAAATCATTAACAAAAATAGAATACTTCTTTGACCAAGAAGGTGAAAACAAGATAAATTAGGCTATGCCTAATTTACCCTTACAATCACCCCCTTTGTTGAACATTCTTGGTCAAATCCAAATATGACCTGCAAGAAGATATCATTAACGAAAACACCCCCTAAACCTAATATCAATAATATACCAAGAGAGTCATGATTGAAGAACTACAACTAGCTACTTATTACATGTATCCCAGAATATCCAAATATCACAGCACCAAATGGAAACAATTGTTCAGAAGTATTCATGAAACCAACTTAACCATACACAAAGTTTACATCATCAAATCAGAGCCACATCAAGAGAGGGTATTTGACTGACTGCCAAATTCAGAGCTTTATCGGCCTTTTAACCGCTGCTGAGATCTTGCAACCCGGTTACACTTCCAGAACCCGGCTTCATTTCCATCAGTTGCATCACTACTAACTCTTGAAACACTATCTCGTGCAGCGTCATGCTCACCCCCTATTTGACCAGAATTACTAGCTAGCCAAGAAGAAAGATGAGCAGCCATTGAGGTAAGGAGAGTAATCTGAGACTGAATCAGTTGTAATTGATCCTTGACAAAGGACACTGAGATGGGAGCAGTAAACATGGTGGATGTTCCACCAGATGTTGCAACATTTGGAGTAACAATGGAAGGAACAGCAGGAGAAGCTGTGACTGAAGGAGAAGCAGGAACATGAGAAGAACTGGGATCAATGAAGGGGGCATCAGAAGGTAGAGGCAAATTGACTATCCTATCTCCTTTTAAAAGGTTTGAAGAAAATTGTAGAGGTTCAAGGAGAGGTGAGGCGGTATAGAGGAGAGGCTTGTAGCCTTGAGACACCAATATTTTGTATATGAGAGAGGGAAAAATCGGGACCTTTTGTCTCCTCTGTTTCGACCATGGAGGAGACTTTCCTAAACATACAACCCAAATCAAATGGACCTTTAGTCCCAAGGAGGTAAAGGTTTAGCATGTTCTTGGTTATGACATTGGTGTTTTGGATGGAGACCAATTGGCACAACAGATTTTATGCAAAAAGGCATACAAGGAAGACAGTTGGGAGGTACTGAGAGGAGTACCCTTAGCTGGCCATTGAGAGAATTTACCACCCGACAATTCAACCACGCATGAATTAAGATCTAAAGTAAAATCAAGATTTCCCGGATGAAGGAGTGGCTGGAACGAGAATTTATGATGGATGAGAAAACAAGTACCATTCTGCGAACAAAGACTTCTCAAAGCTGGAATCACAAGGATTACAAATCCTTTTCTCAATATTGGCATAAAATTCATGAACTAATTCCCTAAAATAAGGTGCAGCCAGAGAGATTGTATTCGCAAGACCTCTATCAGAGAAATAATCAGTGAGATTGTACGATTGTAACACAGAAGTCATAACATTACGTTCATCAATAATGTTCCTAGAGATATTATAGCGAAGAGAAGCAGCCTTAGATATGAATTTGGAAGAGAAGGGAGTACCCATGGTTTGTGATTTTTTGGATGTTGCAACAATGGGAGCAACATTTGGCGAAAGCAGGCGGCTTACGGTGGCCTTAGCGGGACATCATCGAAATCTTCACTGGCAGGGGACCCTTCTTCTCGTCATAGTTCGATCGGAACTATCATCAATTCGAAGCTTGGGCCGACTTGGCATGGTCGAGGTTGAGGATGGAAGAAGGACGGAGGTAGAGGAAGGCCTTCCTCAACTTGATTAAGTTGATAAAATCTTCATCGAACTGACAAGTCGTTGGTTGAGTTCAAGGAGAACTCTCTTCTGAGACGGTGTATGCGCTTTGGAGAAGATGCGAGGCGGATGGAAACAACCTAGGAGAGGAATGGGGTAATCATCGTCTTGGATGTCGTGTTGGACATGAGGGAGATCTTGGTATTGGAGGGCTCGCGAGCAGTGGAGATAGAGCCATTTGGAAGAACAAAATCCTCATCATCCGAAGTATTTTCTGCGTCAAGATGGGTGATTCTTTGAAGAATCCTGGTCCTACTTTGTTTTTCTTTGCCGCTTGAATGTCGGCAGAAGATGGATCTTCATAATTGGCCGGAATTCCCCTTCGCCTTTTTGAACGACGAGAGTTAGGGTTCCCAATTTTTGGTAGGCCAGATAAATCACCTGGGTTTTCGACATCAATTTCATTTCCTTTTTCACCAGGAAGAATTACCGTGAGAGGTTCAGGAAACGGTTGAAATACAACCATGGTTGTTGAGAGGCTATCAGAGGATGAATTTGAAGGCAATGTTTCCTTCATTGTTGCAACATCAGACTTTGACAATTTGGGGCTTTTAGAGGATGAAGCCATTAGAGATTAGGCAAATTAGGCAAGACCGAATAGATGAAGAAGACTGGGAATCGAATTTTCAGAAAAGATGGGAATCTGAGTAATTCGTCTGAAAGTTGAGAGAGAAGACCTGAAGGCAATGATGAATGAGTCTGCAAAACAAATTCCACTAAAAACAGCCACTAATCTCAATTAGCCGTTTGGATATTAATGAGGGGAGGTGAGAGGACTAACCCATTAACAGAAACTCAAAATTCAAAAATCACATGTTAACAACCTGGTAGAATTGAGATAGGAATCTGCTGTTATGAACATGAGAGATATGAGGAGAAATAGATATACAATCTGATTTCTTAAAATTTTGATTTTATCAAATGTTTTAAGAATACACAAATCATACCTAACCAAGATTGATACCACACAAGATATTCAAAAACAAACAATGATCCCAGTTCTGATTCACAAGAAGAACACAACAGATTAGACATCCACATAAAATATTGACTTTGTGAACTAAAAGCAAAAGACATGCACTGATTTGAAGGACAAAACAACTTTGGAGGCTGATATCTTACAACAATATGACCTAGAAAGCATGTCTAAGATATGCAGAAGAGAAAATCAAAGGAAATAATGCAGACACACAAACAAGTGATATGTCTAGATTATCTGATTGTAGTTCCCAATGTTGCAACAATGGAAAACACATTCACTAAAAACTGTGATTTTATGTTCAAATTCTCATTTTTTTCTTTCACCAAACAAACATAACTACTCCCATAAACCTCATAGGTACTTTATTTCCCTATGAAAAATAGCTTTACTTTATTTCAAGCTAATCTGACAAACACCACTAGGAACCTTTCACACTATTTACCAAGGGTAGCAACTTTAACTTATTGATCAACCCATGAAATTCGAAAATTCATGGTCCCAAAAGAAAGATGCCACAACCTTGTTCATAGGTAGCTCTTTTCCGTTAGGTAGCTTTCACACTTTGTCAATTAAAAGGAGTCAATTTAGTCAAGATCAACCCATGCAAGTCTAAACTTCATAGTACATTGACAAATTGCAGCATCCAAAAATTTTGAAAGTAGCTCTTTCCTTTGTGGTATAACAGAAAATTTTTCAATTTAATTATAACTTTATTGGGAGAAGGTGAGACGAATTTGAACAAAAAGATCACAATAATTTTGAATGAATCACCATAACAATCACAGAGGTACTAAACACAAAACAGATTGAATCTAGTGTGCCCCCCTAAACAACAATGCAATATGCCTAAATTTTTTTTTAAGTGAGGGATTACATGGCACACATACCGAGAGATTTCCTAAGATTTATGAATCTCTCAAAATCTAGACTTTTAGTGAAGATATCAGCCAATTGGTTTTCTGTACCAACATGTTCAATGCAAACAATGCCTTGTTCAACTAAGTCTCTAATGAAATGGTGTCTTATGTCTATGTGCTTTGTTCTTGAGTGTTGAACAGGATTTTTAGCTATGCTTATTGCACTTGTGTTGTCACAATACATGGTTAAGATATTACTGTGCAAACCATAATCTTGGATCATTTGTTTCATCCACAAAAGTTGTGTACATCCACTACCAGCAGCTATGTACTCAGATTCAGCTGTTGATAGGGCTACACAATTTTGTTTCTTACTAAACCAAGAAATCAGATTGTTTCCTAGATAAAAACATCCTCCAGATGTACTTCTCATGTCATCAACACTGCCAGCCCAGTCAGCATCACTAAACCCAACAAGATTGGTGTTTGTGTGCTTAGTATACCACAAACCCATGCCAAAGGTCTCACCAACATATCGAATTATTCTTTTACAGCTTTCAGTGAGAAACTTTGGGGTTTGCTTGATACCTGCACACAAACACACACGTACATGATATCTCGGACGGGTGGCGCTTAAATACAAAAACTTCCTATCATACTTCTATACAAGGTAGGATCAACACTTTCAGATTTTTCATCTTTATTAAGTTTATTGGATGTACCCATAGGGGTTTTCTTATGTTTTCCATTCTCAAGATCGAATTTCTTCACCAAGTTTAGAGAGTACTTGGCTTGAGAAATGAACATCCCTTCATGTGATTGTTTGATCTGAATTCCTAAGAAATAGGTCAATTCCCCTACCATGCTCATTTCAAATGTGGAAGTCATGCAATTCACAAACTCTTTTTCCAAAGATTTGGAGGTGGATCCAAACACAATGTCATCAACATAAATTTGAGCAATCAAAATATGTTTATCTTGTTTTTGAATAAACAGTGTTTTATCCACCTCTCCCCTTCTAAACCCACTTTGTAAAAGGTGATCTGTAAGCCTACCATACCAAGCTCTAGGAGCTTGTTTGAGGCCATACAAAGCTTTTTTCAATTTAAACACATGATTGGGTTTATGGGGATCCTCAAACCCTTTTGGTTGTTCAACAAACACTTCTTCTTCAAGAATTCCATTTAAGAATGCACTCTTCACATCCATTTGTTGAAGAGTTATGTCAAGAAAACAAGCAATTGCAAGAAGCAGACGGATAGACTCAATGCGGGCTACAGGCGCAAAGGTTTCATCAAAATCCACCCCCTCAACCTGTGTATACCCTTGAGCTACCAATCTAGCTTTATTTCTTATTATTTCTCCCACTTCATTCGTTTTGTTTTTGAAAATCCATTTAGTTCCAATAACATTTATTGAAGTGGGTCTGGGAACTAGATACCAAACATCATTTTTTGTGAATTGATCTAGTTCCTCTTGCATGGCATTTATCCAACTTTCATCTTTGAGGGCCTCTTGCACATTTTTAGGTTCAACAGTGGAAACAAAACATGAAGCATGTATTTCATCAAATTCAAGTGTGGTAATGCATGCAAGTTTCTTGTAATCCACTTTACCTTTCTTCCTTGTTGACATACCATCCTGTACATTACCTATAACTTGAGTGAGAGGATGGTTTTTCTGAATCTTGCTTGGAATGTCAATTTCATGTTCGATCAATCGGGTCGATCATTTTCTGATTTGAATCGGTTCCCAGGCAACTTCATCTTCTCGGTTCTTTGTTCAATGTTTCTTCCGATGTTGCAACATCCGGAAGCACATTGGGTGAAACATCCCGAATTTTTTCACACGAACCACCGCTTCTGCGTGCGCTGATCGCTCATTGAACTCTTTGGATTCGGCTTCTATTTCAGGATCAAAATCTCCAAAATCTAAGATCCCTGAAACATCTTCCTCAGAAGTTTTGTGACCAAGACCAGTTAGATCATCAAAAACAACATTCATGGATTCCATAATAGTTTTAGTTCGCAGATTAAAAACTCTATATGCACGACTATTTGTGGAGTATCCCATGAAAACACACTTATCACTCTTAGAGTCAAACTTGGAAAGATGATCTCTATCATTGAGAAGATAACACACGCAGCCAAACACATGAAAGTATTTCAAGGTAGGTTTCTTTCCAAGAAAAATTTCGTAAGGCGTCATTGTGCTACCTGGTCTCAAGAAGACCCTATTTCCAATGTGACATGCAGTATTTAGTGCTTCAGCCCAAAATCGTTTAGCCAAATTTTTTGAATGTAGCATCACCCTAGCCATTTCTTGTAATGTCCTGTTCTTTCTCTCCGCCACTCCATTTTGTTGTGGAGTTTTGGGAGCAGAGAATTCATGCGAAATACCATTGGAAGCACAATAATTAGAAAAAGATGCATTTTCATATTCCGTGCCATGATCTGATCTAATCCTAATGAGTTTTAGATCATACAAGTTCATAACACGGGTGTACCAAATTTTGAAAGCTTCAAAAGTTTCAGACTTCTCTCTTAAAAATATCACCCAAGTGTATCTAGAGAAGTCATCTACACAAACAAAGGTATATTTTTTCTTACCTAGGCTTTCTACCTCAATGGGACCCATTAGGTCCGTGTGAATCATCTCCAGACATCTAGAGGTGGAGCATTGTGTTATGGGAAGATGTGAAGACTTAGTTTGTTTACCTTTTTGACACGACCCACATACCTTTGAATAATTTCTTTCCAAATTTGGTAGTCCTTTAACAGCATCATGTCTCACAAGCTTGTCGAGCTTACGAAAACTCATGTGACCAAGTTTCTGGTGCCAGAGATCTGTGACATCAAGACTTGCTTTTTGACAAGAATGGGTATTGTTGAACAAGTAGCAGTTGTCAGATGATCTTAAACCTGTCAGAAGACATTTGTTATTATGATCAAAAACTTCACAAGAATGTTTGTCAAACCTTACCTGAAGATCATCGTCACACAACTGACTTATGCTGATCAGGTTTGTTTTAAGACCTTCCACATGGTAGACATTTGTGAGATTTGGAAGGCCTTCAACGTTCAACGTTCCTTTACCAACAATTTTCCCTTTTGCACCACCACCATATGTCACTGATCCACCATTAACACTTACATATTCTTTCAAATTCTCGGCTGAACCTGTCATATGTCTAGAACAACCACTGTCAAAATACCAAGATCCAGCAATATGAGATTTTAATGAAGTGAAAGTAACATTACACACTTCATCATCTGACATTGTAGCACCAGGACATATGTCAAAAGGCTCACCGTACTTGGCTCTACACTTTTCATCACAAGTTTTGCGAACCCACATTTGTTTAACAGTTTTGGGTTGGTGTTTTTGAAAAAATTTCTGATTTGTCTTTGAATGAGGCTTCCAATGTGTCTGCCAATGTTCTTTGCATTGGCCGACGCATTGTCGCTTCATACTGGTTCTCGCCAATGAGCCTTTTCAAAGAAATCTTGCCTCATTTCATTCTCATACATGGCCTTTTTCAGAAAGCAGAAAGGTTGTATGTGACCAGGCTTGTGGCAGAAGTGACAAACATAATTTTTCCTTCTTACTTTTGGTTTTTCACAGAAAACAGTTTCAGGACAACTTTCATCAGTCTGTTTGGTTCCAGATGTTCCTTCTCCTTCTTTCACAAATATCTTAGGGACAAAACCAATACCTGATCTGGATGTGTTACCAGAATTCAGCAGATCATCAACCTTCTGTTTGCTAGAATTCCATTTGGTCATGGTCTCTTTTGCTTGAGTAAGCTGCTCCTTTAACTGCTCAATCTCCACATCCTTTCTACTTAGGACACTTTCCAGCCTTATTATGCATTCTTTTTGATCCTCATTTGCCTTTTTTAGCAGTTCATTAGCCTTACCAAGTAGTGTAACCTGATGAGCTCTCTTCTCCCAATCCTTATATAGCTCCTTGTACCCTTCCAACAGATCTGAATCTGTGTCTCCATCATCTTCTGCAATCGTGGAATTAAAACAGAAGAAATCGTTCCTGTTTTTGCACAACGTCTCTCCCAATGTTGCTCCTGATGTTGCAACATCGGGTGACACATTTGCTGAAACATCTGCATTTTCAGAATCAGAATCAAAAACAGTATTCAAGGTGATAAGATCACATGGATCTTCTCCATCACTATCACTCAAGGTTGCTGAAAAATTCAAGTCTTTCTTTCTTAATGTATTTGCACATTGGTTTGCATAGTGGCCATAACCTTGACATTCTCTACATTGGATAGAATCAATGTTATTACCATTGTAGGATGACTTTGATGCAAACGGATTCGTGAAGGGTTTTTCTGGAGTTTGGAAAGAATTTTCTTTGGGAACAAATTTTCCAGAATCGGGTTTGAAATTGTTTTTCGAGCTTGATGAAGAAGTTCTATTTTGACTTTTATTTTTCAAATTTTTTTTGAATTTAGTAGTCAATAGAGCAATTGATTCTTCTCCAAAATCAGACTCATCAATGTCTTTTTGAATTTCAAGCAAATCACATGAGAGATCAATTGGTGCAGGCATAGCAATATTTTTTACAATGGGAGTGGAAGGTGATGAGACTCCTTTGCCTTTGTGTTTTATTTGATCGTTAAGATTCAGTTCGAAGTTTTGAAGAATTCCAGCCAGTCTTTCAAAACTCATCTTGTCAATATCATGTGCTTCTTCAATAGCACATATCTTGACATTGAACCTTTCAGGCAAAGTCCTCATCATCTTGCTGACAAGGCGCTCATTAGTAATATGATGCCTAAAGCTAGAGCAGAATTGGATAAGTCAAGAAGTCTTCCATAATATGTCATTATGTCCTCAGACTCTTGCATCCTAGTGTTTTCAAACTGAGTAGTTAGCATCCTTAGCTTAGAAGAACGAACACTGGCAGGTCCTTCACATAAGGTCTGAAGGGCCTCCCACACATCTTTGGCAGATTCATAATTTGCTATTACCCTAAAAGTATTTGCATCCAAGGCCTTATAAATAGCAGACAAGGCTTTCGAGTTAAAAGAAGCAGTGTTCCTATCATCATTGGTCCACTCAGATTCTTTGGTGATCTTGACATCACCATCCGAATCTACAGTTTTGGGAGGACTCCAACCATTTAAAACAGCAAGCCACGCTCTTTCATCAATGGATTTGATGAATATGCGCATCTTGACTTTCCAAATAGAATAATTGGCATTTGTAAGAGTAGGAGGGCGAACCACGTTCTCATACTGAGAATCCATCACGATTCAAAAACAGAATCGACTCTTAGTGATATCAAGAGTAGGCTCTGATACCAATTGAAAGAACGTGATACTACGGATTCTCAATATGGTTCAATGTGATTGTCAATGTTGCAGTGAATGTTGCAACAATGACAACAACAATGAGAACCAAAAATATATCAGAGATAATTATAGCAGCGGAAGTTTGTAGAATATCAGTTTCTAGCAGATCTTGAAAAACAAGAATTAACCAAAACAATCTACAAGTTTGATACTTGTAGATCAAGCCTCAAGGCCACACAAATTATATTAAAACAAACTGTTTTGCACTTAACAAACAATAAGAAAATTCTCACAAGATATAGGATCTTGGAGAACCAAAAAAATCCCACATAAAACACTAAACCAAACGTGGGAAGAAAGAGGGAAGAACTGCTTCCTAAATACAGAAAGCGAAGCAAATAGAATGTAATTGTTACGTGATGATTCGATGAAGCTAACAATGGTGTATTCTCCGAAGTTTCACACAGCTTCTGAAAAGATGAACTGCTTCGGAATTACAGCAAAGATGCTCACAGTTTATAGCTTTTGATCTAATCTCTTTTAGGCTCTCAGCCGAGCTCTCTTAATCTTCTCTCAGAGTCCTCATCCTGCTTCATGAACAGCCACCAATATATATACAGTCCTGTAAAAGTCACGGCAATAGGAAAACACAATCCTACTAGGAAAGAGATTAGAGATAAAAAAATAAGAGATTACCTTTCCTAATATGATATCTTGAATAACTAAATTATTTTGCAAAGATTTAGTTACCAAAGATATATTACCTAAATCTTTTGAAAGATCAATCTAACAAAAGTATCCTAATCAAATCCTAACACCTAAGAAATCATTAACAAAAATAGAATACTTCTTTGACCAAGAAGGTGAAAACAAGATAAATTAGGCTATGCCTAATTTACCCTTACAAATAATATAGCATGACCCCTTCATTATAGTTGTTCTAGGGTTGATTATGAACACTTTTTGTGAAGACAAAACTTCCAATTCAACATATAAAATATGTGTATGATTTTATGAAATCTCTATGAAGTTATGATTTTGACATTTATTAAAGCATGAATGTTGTTTGTATTAAGCTTGGGAATAACTCTTGTGAAAGAATTCGGTTCAATTCAAGGTTTAACAAAATCACCGAAACTAGGGTTTGAAACTCAAGATTGTGTTTAAGGCTAGTTCGAGAACATAAACGACTTAGTTATCAAGTTCTAAATGAACTAAGAACTTAGAAAAGGGCAATGTGATACATATAGTATCAATGCTCTTCTTGGTTGAATTTTAGTAAAACTCACCGGAGTTGAAATTAGGGAGTTATGAACAATAACGACTCCACAATCAATCCCTACGACGAATGTAGTTCATTAGACTAATGAATTAGCTTACGATACTTTGAGAGGGATTGATGCTTATGCCTTGATGTTTGTGTGCTTTTAAGACTCGATTGAGTCTTATGCGGTTTATGTGATCGTGTGAAGTAAATGCATGATTGAGAGCATGTTGTAGAATAATGTATCTATTTGACATGTTGAATTCGCTCTTGTCGAATTCTTATCTGATTCCTTAAATGAGTAAACAACTACTTGTTGAATAAGTTCGCTCTTGTCGAACTTGTTCCTTATTTGAGATTACATGACGAGTAAACATCTACTTGGCATTGCATGAGTCCACCGGCATATTTGGTTGAGTCGTTGGTGTGACAATGCATCGCCGTCCACGAGTTATGGGACTCGTGATAGTGATGGGTTGTTATACCGGGTTTTTATCACACACGCCTCCACTTTGGCCACGTGGGGAAGTAGCCCCTTTCTGTAACCAAGAGAGCACATTGGCATGTCTAAGTACCATGGAGAGAGCTTGGTACCCGAAGCGAGAACTCGGCACTTTGATACACTCATCACGGGTATCATTGGCACGAATATTAACGCTGTGTATTGCAGGAGCTACGTAGCGGCACCGGTTCCATAACATATCCTCCTCCTTATATGTGATTTACTTTCTAGCACTTATGTGAAACAATGTGCTACCATGGATATGTGATTTAAGTGTTTATTAAATGAATGCTTTGAGTGACTTGATATTAAAGATGATATCTTGCTATGTATGTTTCATGATGCCATGACATGAATAATTGTTAACTCACAAAGTCTTTATGACTTACCCCCCCTCCCTTTTATGCTTTAGATCCGAGCCGCTTCGGGCACCGCTCGTTGAGGTGTTGCAGGGATTCTTGCTTGTCCGTGATCGCACGCGACGAGGTTGTGGTTTATAGATGTCCTTACTTTGTTCTCTTTTGTAAGGACGTTGGGTTTAGCAAGTCGTTTAGACTTTGCTTGGGAACTTGGTTTTATTTGGATTTATGTCTATACTTGTAGTTCATGTATCCTATTTTGAGTGTCGGCGCATGTACGCCGAGCCTTGTATAGATGTAGTGTGGTTCACTTGATTTAACTTCCGATGGGCATTACTTTAGCTCTTATTTATTTATGTTGTTCTCCGGCATGTTATAGCCGTCGAGGTATATTTGCATGAACTGCGTAGTGTTGGGTTCCGGTAGTAAAGTCGCCGATGAATTGATATACTTGTCTTTAATTGCTATATCGGTTTAAAAAGTTTTAAAAATTTGTGGCCTTTGGTGCCGAGTCGCGCTTCAACTAAAATGTTGCGCCACGTCGTTTTCTATAATTGAGTATTTGCATGTATTGTTGTCCTATTTGGACGACTTGACTTGTGATTCCTTATCTGGTCCCAATTGGTCACAAAGAACGGAAAACAGAGAAAACTTCCCGCCGACACAACTTTAAGAAATTGCCATGAGACCCCCTGAAATTCGAACTTTTCCCGAAAGCCTTGCTCAAATACGTTTCGACCATTTGTTCTACATCATAAAACATTCTCGTAACCCGTGAGAAGTTCGATTTGACCACAAAAAACACAGTTTGAGAACTCTTACGGGTCTTGCAAGTTTACAGGGCTTTCCGTCTAAATTTATGTAACGGGCCCCGTAGTTCATTTGGACGCGAATGTTATGCTATGTCAAAGTTCTACGGACCGTTAATTGATTTCTACTAGTGCATAACGTAAACTTACGAAAAACTGCGAAAACTTCCCTCCGACACAACTTTCAGAAATTACCGTTGGACACCTGAACTTCGAACTCTTCCCTAAAGCCTTGCTCAAATACGCTTCGCCACTTGTTCTACATCAAAAATATTCTCGAACTCGTGAGAAAATCATTTTAAGCCCCAAAAACACCGCTTAAGCAACTTAGCATTAGAAGTTTTCGGGCATTTACGTCTAAATTTATGCACCGTAGTTTATTTGGACGCGAAATTATGCTCTATTAAAATTCTACCGTTAATTGGTTTCTACTAGTGCATAACGGAAAGTAACGAAAAAGAGAACTTCCCGCCGACACAACTTTCAGAAATTGCCATGAGACCCCCGAATTCGAACTTTTCCGAAAGCCTTGCTCAAATACGTTTCGCCATTTGTTCTACATCATAAAACATTCTAGAACCCGTGAGAAGTTCGATTTGACCACAAAAACACAGCTTTGAGAACTCTTACGGGTCTTGCAAGTTTGCTGTGGGCTTTCCGTCTAAATTTATGTAACGGTCCCCGTAGTTCATTTGGACGCGAATGTTATGCTATGTCAAAGTTCTACGGACCGTTAATTGATTTCTACTTGTGCATAACGTAAACTTACGAAAAACTGCGAAAACGTCCCGCCGACACAACTTTCAGAAATTACCGTTGGACACCCTGAACTTCGAACTCTCCCCTAAAACCTTGCTCAAATACGTTTCAGCCACTTGTTCTACATCAAAAACATTCCCGTAACCCGTGAGAAGTTCGCTTTTAAGCACAAAAACACCGTTTAAGCATGGTTACGGTTTTGGAAGTTTTCGGGCCTTTCCGTCTCAATTTATGCGACGGGCCCCGTAGTTCATTTGGACGCGAAATTATGATCTGTTAAAGTTCTACCGACCGTTAATTGAAGTTTACTAGTACATAACGGAAACTAACGGAAAACTAAGAAAAACTTCCCGCCGACACAACTTTCAGAAATTGCCTTGACGAACTTCGAACTCGAAAGCCTGCTCAAATACGCTTCAAGTTCATTTTAAGCACAAAAAACCCTATTTAAACATTGTTACGGGTGTTGTATGTTTTTCAGGCCTTTCCGTCTAAATTTATGCAACGGGCCCCATAGTTCATTTGGACGCGAAAGTTATCCTACGTTAAAATTCTACCGACTGTTAATTGATTTCTACTAGTGTATAACGGAAACTAACTAAAACCTGAAAACTTCCCGCCGAACACAACTTTCAGAAATTGCCGTTGGACCCCCTGAAATTCGAACTCTTTCCGACGAAGTCTTGCTCAAATACGCTTTCGATCACTTGTTCTACTTTAAAAGACAATCTCGTACCCGTGAGAAGATCGCTTTAAGCACAACAAACACCGCTTTAAGCACGTTACGGGTTTTGGAAGTTTTCTGCTTTCTATCTGAATTTACGCGACGGGCCCCGTAGTTCATTTGGACGCAAAATAAGGCTCCATTAAAGTTCTACCGACCGTTAATTTATTTCTACTAGTGCATATCGAAAAACTGAGAAAACTTCCCGTTGACACAACTAACAGAAATTTCCGTTGGACCCCCTAAACTTCGAACTTTCCCCGAAAGCCTTACTCAAATACTTTTCGGCCACCTGTTCTACATCAAAAACATTCTCAGAACCCGTGAGAAGTTCGCTTTTCAACCCAAAAACACAGTTTAAGATATGTTACGGGTCTTACAAGTTTTCAGGGCTTTCCGTCTAAATTTATGCAACGGGCCCAGTAGTTTATTTGGACGCGAATGTTATGCTTCATTAAAGTTCTATCGACCGTTAATTGATTTTTACTTGTCCATAATGGAAACTAACGGAAAACTGCGAAAACTTCCTGCCGACACAACTTTCAGACATTGCCGTTCGACCCCCTGAACTTTGAACTCTTCCCGAAAGCCTTACTCAAATACTTTTCGGCCAATTGTTCTACATCAAAAAACATTCTCGTAACACGTGAGAAGTTCGTTTTAAGTGCAAAATACACTGTTTAAACAATGTTACGGGACTTGGAAGTTTTCGGGCCTTTCCGTCTAAATGTATGCGACGGCCCTCGTAGTTCATTTGGACGCGAAATTATGCTCCGTTAAAGTTCTACCGACCGTTAATTGATTTCTACTTGTCTATAACGGAAACTAACGGAAAACTGAGAAAACTTCCCGCCGACACAACTTTCAGAAATTGTCGTTCGACCCCCTGAACTTCGAACTCTTCCCGAAAGCCTTGCTCAAATACGTTTCGGCCACTTGTTCTACATCAAAAAATATTCTCGTAACTCGTGAGAAAATCATTTTAAGCCCCAAAAACACTGTTTAAGCATTGTTACCGGCATTAGAAGTTTTCGGGCATTTACGTCTAAATTTATGCACCGTAGTTTATTTGGACGCGAAATTATGCTCTGTTAAAGTTCTACCGAGCGTTAATTGGTTTCTACTAGTGCATAACGGAAAGTAACGGAAAACAGAGAAAACTTCCCGCCGACACAACTTTCAGAAATTGCCATGAGACCCCCTGAAATTCGAACTTTTCCCGAAAGCCTTGCTCAAATACGTTTCGACCATTTGTTCTACATCATAAAACATTCTCGTAACCCGTGAGAAGTTCGATTTGACCACAAAAAACACAGTTTGAGAACTCTTACGGGTCTTGCAAGTTTACAGGGCTTTCCGTCTAAATTTATGTAACGGGGCCCGTAGTTCATTTGGACGCGAATGTTATGCTATGTCAAAGTTCTACGGACCGTTAATTGATTTCTACTAGTGCATAACGTAAACTTACGAAAAACTGCGAAAACTTCCCGCCGACACAACTTTCAGAAATTACCGTTGGACACCCTGAACTTCGAACTCTTCCCTAAAGCCTTGCTCAAATACGTTTCGGCCACTTGTTCTACATCAAAAAATATTCTCGTAACTCGTGAGAAAATCATTTTAAGCCCCAAAAACACTGTTTAAGCACTGTTACTGGCATTAGAAGTTTTCGGGCATTTACATCTAAATTTATGCACCGTAGTTTATTTGGACGCGAAATTGTGCTCTGTTAAAATTCTACTAAGCGTTAATTGGTTTCTACTAGTGCATAACGGAAAGTAACGGAAAACAGAGAAAACTTCTCGCCGACACAACTTTCAGAAATTGCCATGAGACCCCCTGAAATTCGAACTTTTCCCGAAAGCCTTGCTCAAATACGTTTCGACCATTTGTTCTACATCATAAAACATTCTCGTAACCCGTGAGAAGTTCGATTTGACCACAAAAAACACAGTTTGAGAACTCTTACGGGTCTTGCAAGTTTACAGGGCTTTCCGTCTAAATTTATGTAACGGGCCCCGTAGTTCATTTGGACGCGAATGTTATGCTATGTCAAAGTTCTACGGACCGTTAATTGATTTCTACTAGTGCATAACGTAAACTTACGAAAAACTGCGAAAACGTCCCGCCGACACAACTTTCAGAAATTACCGTTGGACACCCTGAACTTCGAACTCTCCCCTAAAACCTTGCTCAAATACGTTTCGGCCACTTGTTCTACATCAAAAAAATTCTTGAGAAGTTCGTTTTTAAGCACAAAAACACCGCTAAGCATTGGCATTAGAAGTTTTCGGCATTTACGTCTAAATTTATGCTAGTTTATTTGGACGCGAAATTATGCTCATTAAAGTTCTACCGACGCTAATTGGTTTCTACTAGTGCATAACGGAAAGTAACGAAAAAGAGAAAACTTCCCGCCGACACAACTTTCAGAAATTGCCATGAGACCCCCTGAAATTCGAACTTTTCCCGAAAGCCTTGCTCAAATACGTTTCGGCCATTTGTTCTACATCAAAAACATTCTCAACCGTGAGAAGTTCGATTTGACCACAAAAACACAGCTTGAGAACTCTTACGGGTCTTGCAAGTTTTTAGGGCTTTCCGTCTAAATTTATGTAACGGCCCCGTAGTTCATTTGGACGCGAATGTTATGCTATGTCAAAGTTCTACGGACCGTTAATTGATTTCTACTTGTGCATAACGTAAACTTACGAAAAACTGCGAAAACTTCCCGCCGACACAACTTTCAGAAATTACCGTTGGACACCCTGAACTTTGAACTCTTCCCTAAAACCTTGCTCAAATACGTTTCGGCCACTTGTTCTACATCAAAAAACATTCCTGTAACCCGTGAGAAGTTCGTTTTAAGCACAAAAAACACTATTTAAGCATTGTTAACGGCATTAGAAGTTTTCGTGCATTTACGTCTAAATTTATGCACCGTAGTTTATTTGGACGCGAAATTATGCTCTGTTAAAATTCTACTGAGCGTTAATTGGTTTCTACTAGTGCATAACGGAAAGTAACGGAAAACAGAGAACTTCCCGCCGACACAACTTTCAGAAATTGCCATGAGACCCCCTGAAATTCGAACTTTTCCCGAAAGCCTTGCTCAAATACGTTTCGGCCATTTGTTCTACATCATAAAACATTCTCGTAACCCGTGAGAAGTTCGATTTGACCACAAAAAACACAGTTTGAGAACTCTTACGGGTCTTGCAAGTTTACAGGGCTTTCCGTCTAAATTTATGTAACGGGCCCCGTAGTTCATTTGGACGCGAATGTTATGCTATGTCAAAGTTCTACGGACCGTTAATTGATTTCTACTTGTGCATAACGTAAACTTACGAAAAACTGCGAAAACTTCCCGCCGACACAACTTTAAGAAATTGCCGTTGGACACCCTGAACTTCGAACTCTTCCCTAAAACCTTGCTCAAATACGTTTCGACCACTTGTTCTACATCAAAAAACATTCCCGTAACCCGTGAGAAGTTCGTTTTAAGCACAAAAAACACTGTTTAAGCACGGTTACGGGTTTTGGAAGTTTTCAGGCCTTTCCGTCTAAATTTATGCAACGGGCCCCATAGTTCATTTGAATGCGAAAGTTATCCTACGTTAAAATTCTACCGATTGTTAATTGATTTCTACTAGTGTATAACGGAAACTAACGGAAAACTGGGAAAACTTCCCGCCGACACAACTTTCAGAAATTGCCGTTGGACCCCCTGAAATTCGAACTCTTTCCGAAAGTCTTGCTCAAATACGTTTCGATCACTTGTTCTACTTTAAAAGACAATCTCGTTACCCGTGAGAAGATCGTTTTAAGCACAACAAACACTGTTTAAGCACTGTTACGGGTTTTGGAAGTTTTCGGGCTTTTCTATCTGAATTTACGCGACGGGCCCCGTAGTTCATTTGGACGCAAAATAAGGCTCCATTAAAGTTCTACCGACCGTTAATTTATTTCTACTAGTGCATATCGAAAAACTGAGAAAACTTCCCGTTGACACAACTAACAGAAATTTCCGTTGGACCCCCTAAACTTCGAACTTTCCCCGAAAGCCTTACTCAAATACTTTTCGGCCACCTGTTCTACATCAAAAAACATTCTCGTAACCCGTGAGAAGTTCGTTTTCAGCCCAAAAAACACAGTTTAAGATATGTTACGGGTCTTACAAGTTTTCAGGGCTTTCCGTCTAAATTTATGCAACGGGCCCAGTAGTTTATTTGGACGCGAATGTTATGCTTCATTAAAGTTCTATCGACCGTTAATTGATTTTTACTTGTCCATAATGGAAACTAACGGAAAACTGCGAAAACTTCCTGCCGACACAACTTTCAGACATTGCCGTTCGACCCCCTGAACTTTGAACTCTTCCCGAAAGCCTTACTCAAATACTTTTCGGCCAATTGTTCTACATCAAAAAACATTCTCGTAACACGTGAGAAGTTCGTTTTAAGTGCAAAATACACTGTTTAAACAATGTTACGGGACTTGGAAGTTTTCTGGCCTTTCCGTCTAAATGTATGCGACGGCCCTCGTAGTTCATTTGGACGCGAAATTATGCTCCGTTAAAGTTCTACCGACCGTTAATTGATTTCTACTTGTCTATAACGGAAACTAACGGAAAACTGAGAAAACTTCCCGCCGACACAACTTTCAGAAATTGTCGTTCGACCCCCTGAACTTCGAACTCTTCCCGAAAGCTTTGCTCAAATACGTTTCGGCCACTTGTTCTACATCAAAAAATATTCTCGTAACTCGTGAGAAAATCATTTTAAGCCCCAAAAACACTGTTTAAGCACTGTTACCGGCATTAGAAGTTTTCGGGCATTTACGTCTAAATTTATGCACCGTAGTTTATTTGGACGCGAAATTATGCTCTGTTAAAGTTCTACCGAGCGTTAATTGGTTTCTACTAGTGCATAACGGAAAGTAACTGTGAGAACCCAAACCCCATTTCATATTTGTCATCATTATAACATGTTTTCAATAGATCTTGACATGTTAGAGACTTTATTTCATTCATATCGTGTTGGCATTGAGATGGTTGAGATCATAATATATTAATGGTCTTCCATGCCATGCGTTGCATGCCTTGTGTTGATGTTTCGGGTGTTCGTATTAACGTGTTAGCACCTTAATAAGTTTCATGAGAGTCTTAATACCTCGCATACAAGATTTATAATGTTCATCTTAGTTGTTACATGCTTGGTTGAAAGGTTAGAAGCTTCGTTGCTTCGTTTGTGTTTTGAGGTTGTACATCATTGCTTGTATTGCCTTCTTTTCGTCTCGAGAGATGTTTGGTTGAGTTCTAGGCCTTGAATACAAGCCATAACCATTTTTAAACAAGCCTTATACATGTTCATAGATTGGTTGCATTTGGAAATAAGATGATCAACTTATTACTTCACAGATTCAGTCCGGTTTTTGGGCGAACTTCGGGAAAATTCTGGTACCAATCTACTAAAGAGAATTTTCTAAAAATTTAGTATGTTTTACCTACATATGTTAGTATACTCCCTGTAAAATATGGTATTTTTTCCAATGTGTATAAATACCTCATTTAGGTCTTGACTTACGGCTGTGCCAGTGCATTCTGCTTGGAAATCAGCTTCTGTACTTGAACTTGTAGTAGCCATATTTTGATGAATATAAGTCCAAATTGAGTAATTTAAAAGGCTAAACTATAGTTTAAAGAGTCTAGTTTCATAAAATTCAATAATCACCTCATTTGGAGGTTTGATATATTTTGGTCGATTTTACAAGATTGACTGTCTGCTTTCGAGAATCGGTTTTGTGAGTTTTGAGTGGATTTGGCTAATGACTCTTGAACCCTTGCCCCTTGGCCGACCTTGATGAGTCCAAGCCCTCTTTGTTGACTTGTCTAAGACCCTTTTAGACCCTTGGATCATGGCTTATCAATGGTCTTCATGCCTTAGCCAATAGAAAGCCTCTTAATCACTTCACTTGGATTAGGGCCATCTTGGGAAGTATATAAACATAAGATTCAGCCTCTCCATCCATTTTTTCTCATCCATGACCAGATATTCAGAGACTAAGCTCCAAATTTCGTCCATGGAGGTCACACAAACTTGAGAGACCATTTCCGGTGATCCGTGGTCCGATCGTCGAACCGAGACAGCCCAAATCGAAGCTCTCGATCTTCTACAACAATCCTTGCTCTAATCAACCTTTCCACCATTAATCAATCTTAGGACTAAGGTGAGTGACAATTCCCAAAATTTTCATGTTCAATAATATAGCATGACCCCTTCATTATAGTTGTTCTAGGGTTGATTATGAACACTTTTTGTGAAGACAAAACTTCCAATTCAACATATAAAATATGTGTATGATTTTATGAAATCTCTATGAAGTTATGATTTTGACTTTTATTAAAGCATGAATGTTGTTTGTATTAAGCTTGGGAATAACTCTTGTGAAAGAATTCGGTTCAATTCAAGGTTTAACAAAATCACCGAAACTAGGGTTTGAAACTCGAGATTGTGCTTAAGGCTAGTTCGAGAACATGAACGACTTAGTTATCAAGTTCTAAATGAACGAAGAACATAGAAAAGGGCAATGTGATACATATAGTATCAATGCTCTTCTTGGTTGAATTTTAGTAAAACTCACCGGAGTTGAAATTAGGAGTTATGAACAATAACGACTCCACAATCAATCCCTCACGACGAATGTAGTTCATTAGACTAATGAATTAGATTACGATACTTTGAGATGGATTGATGCTTATGCCTTGATGTTTGTGTGCTTTTAAGACTCGATTGAGTCTTATGCGGTTTATGTGATCGTGTGAAGTAAATGCATGATTGAGAGCATGTTGTAGAATAATGTATCTATTTGACATGTTGAATTCGCTCTTGTCGAATTCTTATTTGATTCCTTAAATGAGTAAACAACTACTTGTTGAATAAGTTCGCTCTTGTCGAACTTGTTCCTTATTTGAGATTACATGACGAGTAAACATCTACTTGGCATTGCATGAGTCCACGGCATATTTGGTTGAGTCGTTGGTGTGACAATGCATCGCCGCCACGAGTTATGGGACTCGTGATAGTGATGGATTGTTATACCGGCTTTTTATCACACACGCCTCCACCCACGATGGGGAAGTAGCCCCTGGCTGTAACCAAGAGAGCACATTGGCATGTCTAAGTACCATGGAGAGAGCTTGGTACCCGTGCAGAGAACTCGGCACTTTGATACACTCATCACGGGTATCATTGGCACGAATATTAACGTTGTGTATTGCAGAGCTACGTAGCGGCACTGGGTTCGGTTCCATAACATATCCTCCTTATATGTGATTTACTTTATAGCACTTATGTGAAACAATGTGCTACCATGGATATGTGATTTAAGTGTTTATTAAATGAATGTTTTGAGTGACTTGATATTAAAGATGATATCTTGCTATGTATGTTTCATGATGCCATGACATGCATAATTGTTAACTCACAAAGTCTTTATGACTTACCCCCTCCCTTTTACTGCTTTAGATTCGAGCCGTTCAGGCACCGCTCGTTGAGGTGTTGCAGGATTCTTGCTTGTCCGTGATCGCACGCCGACGAGGTTGTGGTTTATAGATGTCCTTACTTTGTTCTCTTTTGTAAGGATCGTTGGGTTTAGCAAGTCATTTAGACTTTGCTTGGGAACTTGATTTTATTTGGATTTATGTCTATACTTGTAGTTCATGTATCCTATTTTGAGTGTCGGCGCATGTTACGAGCCTTGTATAGATGTAGTGTGGTTCACTTGATTTAACTTCCGCTGGGCATTACTTTAGCTCTTATTTATTTATGTTGTTCTCCCAAGCATGTTATAGCCGTGCCGAGGTATATTTGCATGAACTGCGTAGTGTTGAGGTTCCTGTAGTAAAGTCGCCGATGAATTGATATACTTGTCTTTAATTGCTATATCGTTTAAAAAGTTTTAAAAATTTGCGGCCTTTTTGGTGCCGAGTCGCGCTTCAACTAAAATGTTTATCGCCACGTCGTTTTTATAATTGAGTATTTGCATGTATTGTTGTCCTATTTGGACGACTTGACTTGTGATTCCTTATCGGGTCCGAGTCGGTCGCCAAGAACGAAAAGAGAGAAAACTTCCCGCCGACACAACTTTCGAAATTGCCATGAGACCCCTCGAAATTCGAACTTTTCCCGAAAGCCTTGCTCAAATACGTTCCGACCATTTGTTCTACATCATAAAACATTCTCGTAACCCGTGAGAAGTTCGATTTGACCACAAAAAACACAGTTTGAGAACTCTTACGGGTCTTGCAAGTTTACAGGGCTTTCCGTCTAAATTTATGTAACGGGCCCCGTAGTTCATTTGGACGCGAATGTTATGCTATGTCAAAGTTCTACGGACCGTTAATTGATTTCTTCTTGTGCATAACGTAAACTTACGGTAAAACTTCCCCGCCGACACAACTTTCTGTCCGTTGACACCCTCGAACTTCGAACTCTTCCCTAAAACCTTGCTCAAATACGCCGCCACTTGTTCTACATCAAAAACATTCGTAACCCGTGAGAAGTTCGTTTTAAGCACAAAAAACACTGTTTAAGCACGGTTACGGGTTTTGGAAGTTTTCGGGCCTTTCCGTCTCAATTTATGCGACGGGCCCCGTAGTTCATTTGGACGCGAAATTATGATCTGTTAAAGTTCTACCGACCGTTAATTGAAGTTTACTAGTACATAACGGAAACTAACGGAAAACTGAGAAAAACTTCCCGCCGACACAACTTTCAGAAATTGCCTTTCGTAACCCGTGAGAAGTTCATTTTAAGCACAAAAAACCCTATTTAAACATTGTTATGGTCTTCAGATGTTTTGCCTTTTTCCGTCTAAATTTATGCAACGGCCCCATAGTTCATTTGAACGAAAGTTATCCTACGTTAAAATTCTACCGATTGTTAATTGATTTCTACTAGTGTATAACGGAAACTAACGAAAAACTGAAAACTTCCCGCCGACACAACTTTTCGAAATTGTCGTTGACCCTCAATTCGAACTCTTTCCGAAAGTCTTGCTCAAATACGTTTCGATCACTTGTTCTACTTTAAAAGACAATCTCGTTACCCGTGAGAAGATCGTTTTAAGCACAACAAACACTGTTTAAGCACTGTTACGGTTTTGGAAGTTTTCGGCTTTTCTATCAATTTACGCGACGGGTCCCGTAGTTCATTGGACGCAAAATAAGGCTCCATTAAAGTTCTACCGACTGTTAATTTATTTCTATTAGTTCATATCGAAAAAACTAAGAAAACTTCCCGTTGACACAACTAATGTAAATTTCCGCTGGACCCCTAAACTTCGAACTTCCCCGAAAGCCTTACTCAAATACTTTCGCCAATTGCTCTACATCAAAAACATTCTCGTAACCCGAGAAGTTCTTTTCAGCCCAAAAAACACGCTTTAAGATATGTTACGGGTCTTACAAGTTTTCGGCTTTTCCGTCTAAATTTATGCAACAGGCCCAGAGTTTATTTGGACGCCGAATGTTATGCTTCATTAAAGTTCTATCGACCGTTAATTGATTTTTACTTGTCCATAATGGAAACTAACGGAAAACCGCGAAAAATTCCCGCCGACACAACTTTCGGACATTGCCGCTCACCCCTCGAACTTTGAACTCTTCCCCGAAAGCCTTACTCAAATACTTTTCGCCAATTGTTCTACATCAAAAAACATTCTCGTAACACGTGAGAAGTTCGTTTTAAGTGCAAAATACACCGCTTAAACAATGTTACCGGGACTTGAAGTTTTCGGCCTTTCCGCCTAAATGTATGCGACGGCCCTCGTAGTTCATTTGGACGCGAAATTATGCTCCGCTAAAGTTCTACCGACCGCATTGATTTCTACTTGTCTATAACGGAAACTAACGAAATCGAGAAAACTTCCCGCCGACACAACTTTCGAAATTGTCGTTCGACCCCTGAACTTCGAACTCTTCCGAAAGCTTTGCTCAAATACGTTTCTCGCCACTTGTTCTACATCAAAAAATATTCTCGTAACTCGTGAGAAAATCATTTTAAGCCCCAAAAACACCGTTAAGCATTGTTACTTTATTAGAAGTTTTCGGCATTTACGCCTAAATTTATGCACCGTAGTTTATTTGGACGCGAAATTATGCTATGTTAAAGTTCTACCGAGCGTTAATTGGTTTCTACTAGTGCATAACGGAAAGTAACTGTGAGAACCCAAACCCCATTTCATATTTGTCATCATTATAACATGTTTTCAATAGATCTTGACATGTTAGAGACTTTATTTCATTCATATCGTTGGCATTGAGATATCATAATATATTATGGTCTTCCATGCGTTGCATGCCTTGTGTTGATGTTTCGTGTTCAGATAACGTGTTAGCACCTTAATAAGTTTCATGAGAGTCTTAATACCTCGCATACAAGATTTATAATGTTCATCTTAGTTGTTACATGCTTGGTTGAAAGGTTAGAAGCTTCATGCTTCGTTTGTGTTTCTGAGGTTGTACACCATTGCTTGTATTGCCTTCTTTCGCTCGAGAGATGTTTGGTTGAGTTCTAGGCCTTGAATAAGCCATAACCATGTTTAAACAAGCCTTATACATGTTCATAGATTGGTTGCATTTGGAAATAAGATGATCAACTTATTACTTCACGTATTCATCCGGTTTGGCTTAACTTCGGGAATTCTGGTACCAATCTACTAAAGAGAATTTTCTAAAAATTTAGTATGTTTTACCTACATATGTTAGTATACTCCTGTAAAATATGGTATTTTTTCCAATGTGTATAAATACCTCATTTAGGTCTTGACTTACGGCTGTGCAGAATTCTGCCAGAAATCAGCTTCTGACTTGAACTTGTAGTAGCCATATTTTGATGAATATAAGTCCAAATTGAGTAATTTAAAAGGCTAAACTATAGTTTAAAGAGTCTAGTTTCATAAAATTCAATAATCACCTCATTTGGAGGTTTGATATATTTTGGTCGATTTTACAAGATTGACTGTCTGCGAGAATCTGGTTTTGTGAGTTTTGAGTGGATTTGGCTAATGACTCTTGAACCCTTGCCCTTGGCCGACCTTGATGAGTCCAAGCCCTCTTTGTTGACTTGTCTAAGACCCTTTTAGACCCTGGATCATGGCTTATCAATGGTCTTCATGCCTTAGCCAATAGAAAGCCTCTTAATCACTTCACTTGGATTAGGGCCATCTCTGGGAAGTATATAAACATAAGATTCAGCCTCTCCAGCCATTTTTGCTCATCCATAACCAGATATTCAGAGACTAAGCTCCAAATTTCGTCCATGGAGGTCACACAAACTTGAGAGACCATTTCCTGGTGATCCCTGGTATCACCGATTTAACCGAGACACCAAATCGAAGTTTCGATCTTCTACAACAATCCTTGCTCTAATCAAACCTTTCCACATTAATCTTAGGACCATGGTGAGTGACAATCTCCTAAAATTTTCATGTCTTAGTCAATATAATTATGACCCCTTCATTAAAGTTGTTCTAGGGTTGATTTAACACTTTTTGTGAAGACAAACTTCTCCAATTCAACATATAAAATATGTATGATTTTATGAAAT
>CM028383.1:60788840-60827100 GCA_013146195.2 Codonopsis lanceolata
CAATCAGGCGACATTCCAAGCCATGCAAGTAATACTCGCGATCTCATATCGCGGGTAAAAACTATAAGACACAATAATGAAATGTTTTGAAAATTCTTTCCATTTATGTCCATTCCATTTGGTACTTGGTATAGTCACTTTCTACCACAATTCATACCAATCCTAGTCCAACAACGACCACCTTTGATCACCAATTTAGAGTGCAGGCTAAATTGGATATTCAAAAAACTTAGCTTTCGTTGCAAGGATGCGAAGGTTCATGATAAAAAGGTTTTAAGCATCCTTTTTAATAGTCTCATATACTAAGGAAATGAATGAGCAGGAGATAACAATTATGACATGAGAGTTTAAGATACTACAATGTAAATGCATCAGGTAGGTGTTCGCTACAACTAATGCACATAACTGAATAAATTCAAGTCAAGTAACAAGGTCTATTACCTTGACAAACAACAACCATATTTTACCACAAAACTCGTGCACCTAGTACACAAACATGAAAACTCGCTAGAAGTCACCACGTATCGACTCGGCTACTAGTAGTCGTAACGTCTATACTTCACAATTCCAACCTTTCTTAAATTCTAGACCAAGTCTACAACCGGCATATACTAACGTCCCAAGCAAGCGCCAAAACTCCAACAAAATTGCGGTGAAACATCATACTTGTTCACGCACTAAAATCAATCCATAGATCGCAACACTTAACTTTCGCACTTATCGAGTGTATCCTACTCGCATAATAATCATTAACAATATTATAGATGTATATTATTCATCACCTTAAACACATCCCCATAGGATATACAAGTATTATTTCAAATCAATAAGTATCATCATAAAATTCATGCTTCATATATATATATATACATATATATACAAATATTCATACCCTGGCTCTTAATATAGGCCTACAAAACTGTAACCCCATGAAACCATTGGTTACTATCATCGTAACACAAATTCATCCTCAATGCTCTTTATATATAGTATAGTCCTATAAATATATAGACTACACAAGATTCCACAAACCATAAGTGATTACCTACCGGCAATTCACAAATCAAACAATACCACAAACCAACACCACATTGGGGCATTATCCCCAATCAAACAATAGACCAACAATATGCAATACACCAGGTAATGTATGTATGAATGCACATGAGCTACCGATAAGACGTGTACTCATAATAACAATAATAGTAGTAACGGTATAATATATATACGAGAACGTACCTTCCTATTCGGATAGGTTTCAAAACTCAATGATAGCTAACCGCCACGCGCGACCTCAAACTCAGGTCGGCCATCACCATCTCTCTTGGAGCCACCCGGATTGTCGACTAGTACTCCCAAACTGATTAACCCTCATCTTCGGGCAATCTTTACGAACATGATCACCGCCACAAGCAAAGCACTTTCCTGCCTTGCCCCAACATCTGTTCTCGGCATGTCCTGTCCTCAAACAAAAATTACATATCAACTCGCCGCCTCGTCGTCTCCGACTGGAGGTAGAAACATCACTCTGTCTACCAGTACGTGTGATTCCTTGATTAACTTTCTGAGGTGCTAATTGCCTCCCAATATTATCATCACTCTTAACAACTCTCGAGGTTCTCTTTTGAGCATACTCCTCGAAGTCTAACTCCATCGCATAAGCACGATCCACAACATCTCGGTACTCCGTGAGCCGTAAGGGAATAAGCTGCCTACGATACTTCATCTTTAGGCCTTTTACAAACCGATGGGTCTTCTTAGCCTCATCTGGTACTAAGTAACCACATGCGAGCCAACTCGTGAACTTGAATATTGAGCCACATTCATATCTCCTTGTTCCAGCGCAATAAATTCCATTTCTCTTCTTTCCTGAACTACTGCCGGAATAAACTGTGCCCTAAACTCCATTATGAAATTTTCCCACACTTGGGGCACTCCATGGTGTCTCCAATTATCTCGTAACACATGCCACCAATGGTCAGCCGCACCACTCAACTTAAACACTGCTAGAGTCACCATCACTTCTGACGTACAACCCATAACTTCAAAGATCTTTTCCATGCTTTCTAACCAATGCTCGGCTTTAGAAGCATCGGGCTCTCCATCGAAGCCCTCAGGTTCCAACTTCAAGAATCTCCCAAGTATAGTGGAATCATTCTCCTTTCTAAACATTTGTTGAGGAGTCACACGAGGATCACTAACGTTTTCCCCTCTCTCATTACCACGAACGGTACTCGAACGAGGTCTGCTAGAACTAGCTCCACGCCAAGCTCCTGACATAATATACCTACAAGGAACACTCGACGTTAAAAATCTCAACAATAAACCCAACCCAACTAGGCCAAGGAACCTATCCTGGCGAAATAGCTAACCAATAGCTCTGATACCAACTGTGACGACCCGACCCGGATCCCAAGACGAGATCCCAAGGTCGTGCCATCAGGACAAGCTAAGAAACAGACAAGCACCTGCTAAGCATAATGGTGCGAGTCAAAAGATGAGCCAACAAGCTCAAGACAGGAAGACAAAGCCATAACGGCGATAGGATAATAAAAACTAAAACCTGCGGAAGCAAAAACCATAATGGGACCCGAGCTAACAAGCTCCTAAGTATAAACAACCAAAGAGATAGTAAATCTCTTGGCCCAAAAATTCGACTCGCGTGACGCAACATTAGACACGCGCCACAAACCATCGGCAACCAAGGCCGGCAACTAGCAAAATCCCAACCTGATAAACAACACTCAACGGCTATAACATGCCGGAGGAACAATTCAACTACAACAGTAATAATAATGCTAAACCACCAACCAAGATCTCACGACTAAAACTGTCGGAGGTAGGAACAACAATAATACTAAAACTAGAATAAACGAGCCACACATGCTCGAAACGACAACGGAAATAATCTCTAAGGATACAAAGGCTCGGATATACAACCGGCTCCCAAATACACAACATAAATATAATACTACAATCTACCCAAGTAAAGTCTACATAACTTTACATCCGAGTCTCACCGAAAAACAACAATAATAATAATAAATAGCTCCAAGCTTATGACTTGGAAGACCACCTGCTAGAAATCGCTATCCGAAGCCGTTGCACTAACGGGATCACTGCACACACTAGGGAAAACAATCACACGGAGTGAGTCATAATGACCCAGTAAGTTTCTAAATGCAACATATGGCATATTATGTCATGGCATGGCATAATGTGCAATCATATAAAAATCATGGTATCATGCTAGTATACCAACAATAATCATGTACTTAATTTTTAAAGCACATAAACTCACATAACTCAAGTAGCATATTATCTTTCATATAAATGCTCATAAATAAACATGTGTAACGATAGCGTAAATCGAACTGTTACAACCAAATCCGGTTCAAAACCCAATCAACTTACCATGAGATCAAATCTCAAACCAAGATCGGGGCAATTCCCGATCAATCATACCACAGGGGTTCCGTCCCCAATAATCACAACTCATCGATTTCCTTTAATGAGTACTCGTTACATTCATCCGATCTCGGATGAGAAATGAGAGCTTCGATGTCTAGCTAGATGGCATAACTCGAGATCACATCCCACTATTGGCCAAATAGTGAGGAGAAAGGGAACAATGCAACGATTCATAGCGATTGTTTCCAAAGACTATGAATCGTCCCATTGCCGACACAACAACCAAACCCGCCCGGTTTGGACTTTAAACCAAACGATCAAGTATATATTTACTTGCATAAACCAATGAGACCAAATTCATAATTATCGGGCTCATTAAATCATGTAGGACATAATGCTCTACAACAACTCCTAAACCATGCACATAATTGCACATAAACAAATAGGGCATAATGCTCCACAAAATCCCATAATCCATGCACATATTTGCATATAACCACGTAGGACATAATGCTCTCTGAAATCTCATAAACCATGCATATAATTGCATAAAATCAAGTAGGATATAATGCTCTACCAAACATCATGAACAATGCATATATTTGCATATAACCATTATGTTCAACTAACATACAAGTTTAGTTCAAGAACTACTTTATTGAGGTATTCATTATCCCAAGTCAAGTCACTAACCCACTTCAAGTATAGCTTACAAGCTTAATAAAATATAATGTGAGGTCTTCCATAATCCTCAACTCAAACCAAACCAAGACTACTACGCTAGTCTCAAAATATCCACAATTCAAGACTTATTATTTTAGTCTTTTATTTTAAGTACACCGGACTCAATCATAGTCCTAATCGTCATACATGATCGATAACACCAACACCATACTTAAAACATCATGACTACTCCGTAGTCACTTCTCTAATTGTTTTCATATACACGCAACAAAAATCCTTGAGAAGAGGATTCTCTCTTAATCTTCTCTTAAATAATCTCATGACCTTATGTGGGTCTCCATTATCCCATGCTCTAACAAGCATGCTTAAAATATATTTCTAGTTCATCTCCATAACATAAGTGTCGCCATAGGGCACAACCAAAAACCCGGTGTGCACAAACATAACCCAAACAAACCCAAACATTGTAGGGTTTCAACCCGAGGCTCTTTATCATTTTATTGGCCTTATAACGACTCCTTGAGTCTTACTAACACATTTCATTATTTATGTGTTTTACAAATTCACCCGTAATAATTCCTTAAAGTTTGTAACCAAATCCCAATAGTCATTCGGGCTTAATTCCCAAGACTAAAAATCCACAAAACACATCACAATCACCAACCATTTAAAATTTGGAAGTTATATGCTTCACTTCACTAATCAAGCGAAATCAAGCGTCGTAGGATTTCAACTCAAGTTCATTTAGCACTTAATTGAACTTATAATGACTCAGATTGAGTCCAATCTACCCTTTCTAAAATTTTAGGGCATAGAAGCCATGAGTCTCAATACCTTCTATGTTCATAACCATCATCAATAGGCACCTCCCCATGTTCATTAAACTCACATAAACCCCACAAATCACTTAACAATGCAACTTAGAACAAATTGGCCATCTTGTGCATAAATTCATTCAAGTCACCTTACCAATCATAATTTCCAATTCATGATTAAATCATACCACATGGTTTAATATACTCTAATAAGCATATAAAACATAGTAATCAAGCTCACATCAATAATTTTGCAAGCTAAACCAAATTTGGGCAAAACACCCTCCAAGTATCTCTACCAAATCAACCTCAATACTCATAGATAATCAACATAACCAAGTTCAATAGACCATTAAACACTTGAATTTCATATAAATCAAGGTCTCACATAGGTCCAACCAAGCTCTATCATCAATTAGAAACCTAGGGTTCATGGCATCTTCTACAACCCTAACAATGGCTTCCATTGACCTCACATAGCACAAATGATTGTTTCCCTAGGGTCAATGGAGCCCAAAAGAAGAGAAAGAGAGGTAGAAACTTACCTTAGTTCAGCCCCTCCAAGCCACAAATTCGAAATTCCAAGAGGTGGGTGTTGTTCTCCTCAATCTCCTCTTCAATTCTATGGAGTGGATTGTGAAATGGAGACTCCTAGCTATGGATTCCAAGGGTTGGGCTCTCAAGAACCCTAGAACTCTTCTCTCAAGCTCTCATAGAGGTCTCCCACGTTTTTGAGAGTCAATGGCTGAAAATGGGGTGTTAGACTTTGAGTTTTTGGTCTAAAAGGGTTAGGAAAGTAAGTGGGTGTGTGTTTAGATGATAGGTTTGTTTCCCTTTAATTAACCCATATAATCCCCTCCAAAACTCAATTAGATGGTTAGGATATATCCTAAGATAGTTAGGAGGGTTTAGGATTAGTTTAGGTTGGGTTTGGGTGGGTATAAGTTGGACAACAATTCAAAATCCCAAAAAATCCGCAATAACGAATAGCTTCAATGCGGTCGCATGGTGTCAATACCATGCGAGCGCTTCCTCCCTAAATCAGCCTTCTTCCATTTTCTTGCTTCCTTCTCGGTTTCGGTCGTTCCCGCATGCATCCTCGAGCCTTAAAGCTTCGAAATGGCTCACAATTGAACCCTTAAAGTCCTTAAACATTAAACTAATCCATCCAAGTCTCAAACCAATTTTAAAGTAGGTCTAGACTCCCAAAAACAACACCGAAACAACAGGGGCAAAACCGACGCAAGGCGTAACAACTTGCTATCTAAACGTCGAATGAAACCGCAAACCGACCGGCGGGTAATAACCCATGATTGTAAACACCTATTAGGGCTACAAAATAGGCCTGAATGCCTCCCATGATGATGAAACAACGATGATAGGGGAAATAGGCTCGAAAGACGAGATGTTCGCCCGGCTCAATCTCAAACTACGCGATAAGGAGAATTGCTATTCTCGAGGCGTCAAAACTTCACGAGACTTATGGAATGCATCCAATTAGAAGTCTAACACATCTAAACATGTTATTTAGTCATCATGTAAAGATCTGGGACCAAACCGAGGTCAGAAACACAAAACCCGCATAAACTCTCAATCGCGTCGCATTTCGACTATCGTCGGGTTACGACCTTTGACTTTAGCAAGTCAACAACTATATGACATTTCTTAGGAGTGTTTTAGCCTTAATGTAGTCTCCCATACACATTTAGACTCTCTCACAACCAAGCGAGCAATCAACCGGAGAAGAAATGCGAGCATTGCACGCAATTCAAGCTAACCGGGAATCGGGATCTTACAGACTTTGATGAAACTTTTGCTCCTATTGCTAGATTAGAAGCAATCAGAATCTTTCTAGCTTATGCCTCGTTCATGGACTTCAAAGTGTATCGAGATGGATGTTAAGAGTGCCTTTCGAATGGTGATCTTCAAGAAACGTATACGTGGAGCGACCTCCGAGATTTGTCATCTCGCATAAAGCGGATCACGTCTACCGACTCAAGAAAGCTCTCTACGGCTGAAGCAAGCTCCTAGAGCCTGGTATGAAACTCTATCCAAGTTCTTAATCGAACAAGGATTCGTGAGAGGAAGAATAGACACTACTTTATTCATCCTCAAGCACAAAGGCCATTCTCTTACGGTACAAATCTATGTGGGCGACATCATCTTTGGATCAACTAACCAAAGCATGTGCAAAAGATTCGAGAATCGTCAAAGCAAGTTCGAGATGAGCATGATGGGTGAACTTACCTATTTTCTAGGGCTGCAGATACAACGGACTTGACGGAATCTTCATCGGCCAAACCAAATATGAAAAGGAACTAATCAAGAAGTTTGGTCTTGATTCACCAAAGGATTTGAAACTCCAATGTCTACCGGCGCCATCTTGACAAAGATGAGAAGGGAAAGCAAGAGAACATGACCAAGTACCGAGGAATCATAGGTTCACTTCTTTACCTTCTTGCTAGTAGACGACATTATGTTTCTTTGTTTGTGTTTGTGCTAGATTTCGAGATCCAAAGGAGTCACATTTGCTTGCGCCAAGCGTATCATCGAGATATGTTTCAAAAACAACAAATCTAGGCATCGGTATTCAAAATCCAACAACTTCAATCTAGTTGGATACTCGGATGCGATTATGCGACTTGCAAAGTGCGAGAAGAAGCACCGGTGGGACTTGTCAATTTCTTGGAAAGCAGACTTGTCTCATGGTCTTGCAAGAAACAAGGATCGGTGGCAAACTCAACCACGAAGCGAGAATACATCTTTGCAAGCATTTGTTGTTCTCAAGCTGCTATGGATGAAGCAACAACTAGTGGACTACAACATCAAGGAGCGCCCAATCATGTGTGACAACACATCGGCTATCTCGGTCTCCAAAAATCGATGATGCACTCAAAGACAAAGCACATTGATATTCGTTATCATTTCCTCAAAGATCATGTGGAAAAGGGTAACATCGGTTTGGAATATGTTCCAAGCGAGCATCAATTGCGGACATTCTCACAAAACCACTTTGGATGCCACCGGGTTTGCTTATTTAAGGAGAAATCTTGGTATGATTGATCCCTCTTGCTTAAGGTTAATATTTTGTTAATGTTTCTTTCATACAGGTAGACTTGTTTTAAGACTAATCGGAAGGCGTAAGTTATCCTTTAGGAAGACTTAAAGGTTAGTACTCTTACTTAGTCTATTTTTTGCTAAAGAGGTTTCTAAAGCAATAAAGTGGGTCAAGGATAAAATTTTGGTACTTAAGAAAATATCTTAAGTTCAGCTTTTCAAAAGCGATATTTTCTCGCCTTTAAATAGTCCTTGAACCGTCATTTGCAAACTTTACGAAACCCTTTGAGCAGAAATATTTCTCTCTCTCTCTCTCTCTCGAGTAACTACTTTACGCAAATTCAAGTTCTTCTTGTTTCTTCTTCTCATCATCAACAATGAGTACGCTTCTCTCTACTCTACTCGTAATTTTCTATGTACTATTGCATTTCATTATCAACCTAAAATCGTTTTGGAATTCAAGCGGTCATTTTTCGAGTTTATACGATGATTCGCCATTGTTGTTCTTACAAACTTGAATTCTAACGATCGTTTTGTTTATTCATCATTTTATTCTTAAGAAAACTTACATTATACTTTTCTCGAGTGTGGTTTCTCTAAACATTCTAGGGTTTCAAGTTTTTGCTTGAAAATTTCAATTATTTTAGAAAACTTTGAAATTCCTACTTGTTTAGATGTCTAGATGAAAAGCCTAATTTTTATTTTGCTTTTCTTTCGGGCAAGAACTTCAAAATCAAAGCGCGGGAAGGCTTTGAACCAAGCCGACATTCCTCCCGATTCGAATATCAACCTTCGGATACCCCACCTATCCGCCTCTCATGACATTATTGTCGCTTTGGACCCAAGCTATATATTAGGGCATGTGCATTGACCTTCGATCAATCAACTCTATAAACTGCCGGCGTCAAAGCTTGCGAGGATATGGGCGCCTCACGGGATTACGCCCTCTTACGCCTCAACGACAAAAACTACTGATATCTTCTGGCGAGAAGAATTTTATCAAAGAATGGAGCTCATGAACCAGACTGCTCTTCGTGGGTGGATTCGAGGCCGACCCATCTCTGTCACCGCTAAATCAATTTCCACCATCATCGGCGTGCATTACGGTGGAGCTCTTTCGGCAACCTGGTGAGGCTTTACATGCACAGGAAGCCATGAGGGAGTAGACACCCTCAGGGAGCCACAAGGGAAAATGCTCGAAATTTGTTCCCTCTTGGCGTCTCTTGCACCGGCCATCTTATAGACAAGGGGCTCCTATTCAAGAGTGGAGCTCATGACATGTTCTGACCAACAAATCAAGCGACCGGTCTTTGTATTCCTCTAACTACGTCTCAAGCGGGGGCTCATCATTTTCGACGAGCTAAAGCGGTGGGTGGAGAAAGCTAAGAACAACCCCACTTGCAAACGCCCCGTCGGGCGATCAATGCCCTTTTGAGGGATGATGCAAACATCAACTCTTCTTTGAAAGAAGATGAGTTGTTTACGGGCCACGGCCTCGTTTTTCCAAGGTAAATACGAATACGAGAACAAGCGCCGGATGAAAGGTCTGCCGGTCTCTCTTGACAAAGTGGCCAAGGCCAAGCTGCACCTATCTTGGTCACCCGCTTCAACATGGAAGCACATGAGCGGCGGGACCTACAAAAGGCCTGCAAAATGCAAAATTTGGCGACGATCAAGTGGCCGCGAACCTCCATCAAAAGGCCAAAGACCTAGGCGATGAGGCGAGCGCTGCTAAGGTCCAAAATGGCGAGCCAAGGGCAAAGCAAAGACAAGGCGGAAGTGGCACCTCCAAGCGAAGAGGCGAGGCCAAGTGGATAAGGAGACAGATGAAGGAAGGCCAAAATAAGAAGGCACCAGGCCAATCTAGCCATTCCTCTCCTCCATCTACCCAAGCTAAGCCATCCTCTCAGCCTCCTACCCATTCCAGCCAACCACCCTCACCATCTCACGCACCCACTCCCAAACCAAAGCGAAGGAGACTTCGTAAAACCCTTGAAGACCAGCCACGGCGATCCTCTCCAACCTCTACCGATGAAGCGGTGAGTCTCTATTCGGCCGTGAGGAAGAAAAGGAGAGCTACCGGTCCCCGACCCTCTACCTTGCCACCAACCAACTACCTCTACGGCGCCCAAACCTTGTCAACGCTTCATCTATACCATCTACCGCCCAACCATCTACCGGCGCCCAAACCTTACGTCAACCCTTCATCTATACCTATCAACCCTTCATCTATTCCTCTGAGTCATCTACTCGGAGGAATTCACCACCTCAGGAGGAGTCTATCCCTCGGGAGGAGCCTCAAAATCGGGAGGAGCCGAACCCCAACTCCTCCTCCTCCTCACCTTTCAACTACTCACGACCCATCTACCCCTTCCCCACCTCACCAATCCCATCCAACTTCATCAACCACACCACGACCATTAGACCTTCTTTGCCAAGAACTTTCGTCGATAGCAGATCTATTCACCCTACTCATCAACCTTCTCAACCTTCTCAACCTCCTCAACCTTCCCTTCAAAACCAAAATCCCTCTTCTACCAGCCCCTTCTTTACGGTTCTCTACCGAACCCATTCCCCAATCCTCCCACATCGGTGAAAATTCGACAACGATATGGGCTGAATTCCCCACCAACCCCTCCTCCACCTTCCCATAACCATATCCTCTTCCACCAAAACCATACCAACCCAAGACTCATCCTCTTACGCCTCCGAACTCCCCTCTCCAACCCCATCGGGCTGCGGACTACTGCCTCTGCCGACACCATTCACATTGGCCAAGCATCTACTTCCCATCGGCCGACCAATGATGAAGTTTTGTCATTTGGATGCCATCTACCGGCTAGGCGAGCTCACAAGCATATCTACGCTTGAAGTAGCCCTGCTGCGGCCAAGGCCAACGAGGGCGCCACTAATCTTCGACAATTTCAAGAGGATGTGCGGACTCGTTTTTGGACAGATGCGGCACGACTTCACCGATGTCAAGATCAACATCGGCTCAGCGAGATGAAGGTTGCCGTATCATAGGCTCCATTTTCTACGAGTTATTCCACGCCATCACTCTCCATCTCGGACACGGTCGTCCTCCCATTATGGAACTCAACAACCTCGCTCGAACTCGCTCACGATATAATGAATGCCAACCGTGATCGTGATCGGCCATCACGGAGGAGAAGCAAATGAGGTCTATCAACGAATGTTGATGGAAGAGAACAACCGTCTTCGTGAAGAAGCGGACTACCGTTCTCGTTCCACGGACCTCCGGCGATGCGGATGCGAATACCAACGAAGAATGGAAGAGCTAGAGCGAGAAAGAAGAAAAGGAGGCTGCAGACAAAGGCAAATGGAAAAGACCTTGGTAGCTTATGTATCTTTTCTTCCCTTTCCTTTGTATTTATCTTATTTTTGAAAACTTCGTTGAATGTAAACATCTTGTTTATAAATCTGAGATGATTACTTGCTTTTTCAAAAATTATATTGTTTAAATTCTTCTTTGCTTTATTGTTTATCTAATTAGAATTTAAACATTCGGTTTAAATTTATTTAAACCGCTGCTTTGCTAATCTGTGTCTTTGTTCTTTGACTCTCTTATTCTTGTATGCACTTAGATTAGTCCCTTGCATTTGAGGTGTTATTCTGTTTAATAGAGGCATGTCTTCTGATTACTTAATATATAAAACTCTCTAAGACATGTTATTATCTATCAAATAGTTTGTTTTAAAACCCTCATTTGTAGTAATGATGACCAGATATAAATAGGAGGAGATTGTTGATTCTTATGTTAAATTTATATCGATCGACATTACATTAGTTTTATACTTGATGGCTAATCGGGCATATCGATTAGCGTGGCAACTATGTATAGAACTTTGCCTTGTATAGTTTTTATAGGACTTTTTCGGGTTCGGCGGAAGACCCTTCTCGGCTTCACGGAAGACACGCTCAAAGCTTAAGATCGGTAGACCTCGTGTCGGTGATGCGCTTCTACGTGTCCTCTCCGGCAAAGAGCTAGCTGGATTAAATCAAACTTATTCCTATATATTGTTTGAATTAATCCAAGTCATTCCACGACATGTCAAGCGCGAAAGCAACTTTCGAAAAGCAGGAAGACTTTTCGTCTGAGCGATGAAAGCGTAAAAAAGCATCGTCCCCTACTGCTACATCTCTCGAATCGACACCAAATCGCCCACCTTTTTGAAGATCTTAGAAATGATTATCTGCTCTAGATATCTGGGAAGACGAAAATCCTTGACTGACAGCCCCATGCATTTAATGCATTTATGAATAAAGCTGTTGAAGTCTTCGTCCTCTCCAACGGATTCTTTTGAAATGCACCTGCTATAAATACTGCCATTGAAGACTGGAACACAGAGACAACTGTACATAATCAATCGAACACTTAAAGAATCGCTCTGAAACTTCAAAACTCCAAGTCTTTCATCTCAGTGCATTCAATAGATCCTTAACAGATCTAGAAGTCCTCGTCGACAACAAGAAGCTGCTCATCAACATTTATTGCTTTATTCTTCTTGTTGTTAACCTCCATTAACTATACTTCTGCACGAATTAAATATCTTGTATTTACAGATATTTAATTCCCTAGACCCAAACACAAGTCAATATTTTGTACACGATCCATTAGGGATATTCTTTGTAATTGATCTAAGTGGAAAACATAGTGCACAATTTAAATCCAAGGTTGACTGCCTTGGTGGTGGACGTAGCACTCATTATAGTGTGAACCATCCCAAAATACTTGTGTTATTTCCTTCTGTCTGTCTATTACTTCAACTGCTCAGTTTCATTGTTTATATTATCCATTTCAGCAGAACTTAAGTAATATGTAAAAGGTCTACCGGTAGTCCTTATCGGCAGACCTGGAACAATTTTCTTGAAGGTCTTCCGCTACTTGATTCTTTTCTTAGATTGCAAGTAACTTTCAAGGAACTTACTTAAAAGTTTTTAAAGTGTTAATAAGCTATTCAACCCCCCCCCCTTTCTAGCTTATTATTGTGCTCATTGGGACCCACAATGGTTCTAGCAGAAACTTCAAGGGACCGAACAGAGGAAATAGGCACTATGATGAATTACAAGCTCCTCAATTAGTGATATTGCAAGGGCTGATAGCACATGGAGTGCTAAAATGAACTATATGCCGCCAAATCCTCTGCCTAACTCATGGAACCATGCCTAGTATTGTGAATACCATCGCTACAGTGGTCATCTCACTGACAAGTGCTACATACTCAAAAATGCAATCTAAGATCTGATAGATGATAAGGTCATTGAAAAACCTCACCCCAGGCCCAATGTAGTCAACAACCCCTTACCTCAAATCAACATGATTGAGGTAAATGAAGAAAACTGTGTACCCAAGTTTGAAAGGAATGAAAAATCATTACCATATATCATTGTTCCTCTCTCTCTACCCGAAAAGGAGCTTAGGTGCAACATGCTCTCCTGGGACACTATCTTGGGCAGCCAGAATATCAGTAGCACTGAAAAAGCCACTTGGGTCGATGATGATGTCGGTCACCTTACCAGATCTGGTCGAGTATACCAACCAAACCAAGAAATCGGTAACCACTCTAGCAAAGATAAAGAAATAGATACTGGGGCTAAAAATGTGGAAGATACCCTGTTGGCTCAGATGAAGAAAACCCAAGCAAACATATCCATCTGGGGCTTGCTATGTGCTTCTAAAGGACATCGTGATACACAGGCCAAATCCCTAAGTCAAGCAGTCATCCCTATTGAAAACTCTCCAAATCACCCAAATGATCGAAAACATACACTTTGGAAATGTGATTATGTTCACTGATCTAGATCTGCCGCGAGAAGGAACCAACCACATCGATGCTCTCCATATCACTGTGGGGGTCATGGAAAAAAGGGTTCCTCGAGTCCTGATAGACAACGGTTGATATTTCAATGTATGTCCCACTAGCACACTGGCTAAACTGGGGACAAAGATATCATAATTGACTCGATCATCGCATACAGTAAGGGCATACGACAACACTAGTCGATGTGTCCTAAGGGTGGTAACTCTACTATTGGGCCGCTAGCTATGCCAGTTGAATTCCAAGTCCTAGACATTCCTGCTAATTTCAGTCTATTGCTGGGACGTCCTTGGATCCATGGGGTGAAAGGGGTAGCCTCCTCCCTGCATCAACGTGTTAAGTTTATCCACGATGACCACATAGTAATAATACTTGCCGATAAAATCATGGAAAACAAAGAAAACGAGGACATCCCAATCCCCGAAATAGAGCACGATGACACGGGTATCTTCCTCAGTGGTTTTGAAGTCATCCCCCATGCCAGAGTCAATGCCATTGAATATGGGCGAGAGACTGACATTACTGGAAAGAAAACCATAGTCTTCGGAGACATGGTCCCACTAAATATGCTCAGAAAAATTAATTATATGCCTGGTTTGGGTCTGGTCAGAAATCAGTAGGGGCTTATCAATTTGGTCCAAGATGAACTTAAGAAATGTATCCCTCCATTTGGTCTAGGATACAAACCTACGCCAGCTGAGCTAGCCGAAGTCATGAAACTGAAACATGAGAAAAGTAAGACAGAACGTGAAAAGCGTCCTTACGAAGATCCTTCTCTACAGACCCTATAGAAAAACTCTGAATAGATACTTTGTAAGAATAGGAGAAACCGATGCATATCTCATGTTCTCGAACCCTGGATAGACCAAAATTGGAAAAGACGCCCTGGTTCGGAAATCTTCAAAGACGTCAGTCTCGTCACTAATGAAATGGAGCAAGTTACCCTAGAGCCCCGCAGCCCTGCATATAAAACTGTCACGGTCAAAAACTCATGGACTTTAGACCAGGATAACTATGCCCTTGCCTTGTTTGGTGATGACTTTATGGGAGACAACTTCTTGGGAATGATTGACGGAGGCACTGGTTATGTAAAAGCTTCGGTTGAATTCGAGTCCATTTCTGATATCCCCATGTAGAATTGGTATACTACGACCGGCCCGCTCCTGACGACCGCATACTTGGTGGACTGTTTCGAATATACTACTCCCCATATTTCCTTTAGCCTTACAGACTGGTTATCTACTGGCTTGCTCCCTGAAATTGAGTACCTCAAACGCCAGGACCTCAATAATGTAACCAACCCTATATAGTCTGCTATTAATAATGAAAATCTTAATGTCTTCGCATATTCCTTAGTTGCACCTATGTTAAAAGATGAATTAATTAATATTTATAATGAGTCGTTTAACGAAATGGATCCGAATGATAAAAGTTACTTACTTGAGCTCTCCAAGTCAGTCAAGCACCGAGAAAAGCACCGATCAGTAGCATCAGAAGAAGACTTGTCTGTTATCAATCTGGGGCTGAACAGTGGATCAAAGAAGTCAGAATCGGTTGTTATCTGCAAGGGTCAGAAAGGGCAGCATTGATTAGTCTACTTAGAGAATTTGTAGATGTCTTCGCATGGTCATACGAAGACATGCCTAGGTTGGATCCAGCCATAGTAGAACACAAAATTCCAATATACTCTGATGCTAGGCCAGTTAAGCAGAAGCTCTACAGAATCAAGCCAAAATGGTCACTGAAAGTGAAAGAAGAGATCATGAAACAACTGCACGTTAAGTTCATCCAGGTAGTTGAGTACCCTATTAGGCTATCAAACTTAATGATTGTTCTGAAACCCAATGGAAAGGTTCAGATCTGTGCAAACTTTCGCGACCTCAACAAAGCATCGCCCAAAGACAACTTCCCTCTACCTAACATTGATATTGTGGTAGACGTTGTGGCCTCTCACAAAATAAGATCCTTTGTAGACATCATGCTGGGCTACAATCAAATCAAAATTGTAGCATAAGACCAGGAAAAAACTTCATTCATCACCCCTTGGGGAACCTATTGCTATAATGTCATGCCATTTGGACTGAAAAATACTGGGGCTCCATACCAAAGGGCCGCCACTACCCTCTTCCACGATATGATACACAAAGAAGTTGAGGTACACGTGGACGATATGATTGTGCATTCTGAAGATACAAATGGTTCCCATGTCAAAGATTTGAAAGGTTAAGAAAACACCAAATGAAGCTCAACCCAACCAAATGCACATTCGGAGTTACCAAGGGCAAAGTCCTAGGGTTTATGGGGACCGAGAAAGGCATCGAAATAGAACCTGCTAAAGTAAAAGCCATCATAGACATGCTGTAGCCAAAAACCCCAACGAAAGTCATGGGTTTCCTGAGCCGATTGCAATATATTAGTCACTTCATTAAGTTGCTAACATCCATGTGTGAGCCACTGTTTAAACTCCTGAAGAAAGACACTGACCGAGTCTCGGACGAAGAATACTAGCTAGCCTTTGAAAAGGTCAAAAAATACCTTACTAGCCCACTAGTGCTAGCTCTTCCTCATACTCATAAACCTCTCCTCCTATACTTGACTGTCACAGACACGACAGTAGGGGCTATGCTCGCACAAGAAAAAGAAAATTCCTACATTGAAAATGTCATCTACTTCATAAGTAGGAAGTTACAAGGAAGTGAGCTCAACTATTCGGCCATAGAAAAAAGTTGCACTAGTCTGAGAAACACAGAGGCTCAAAACCTACTTGCAAGCTCGATCCATCAAACTTATCTCTAAAATGGATCCCATGAAATACATCTTCGGAAAGCCATCACTCTACAACCGATTGGCTAAATGGTCATTTATGCTCAACAAATTTGACATCACCTAGTCACACTTAAATCTATCAAAGGAAGTGTGATTGCAGACCATTTAGCTGATCTGCCTTTATAATCAGAAGATGCATCTGAGCCAAGTTTCCCAGATGAGGGTGTCTTAGAAATCACTGATCATGACGCCAAATGGCAAATGTTCTTTGATGGGGCTGCCAACAAAAGAGGTTTTGGCATAAAAATCCTGCTAATGGATCCAGCAAATTCCCATAGTCCTTTGGCCATAAGATTGGAATTCGAATGCTCAAATAACATTGCTGAATATGAGGCTTGCATTGCTGGTCTAGAAGACACTCTCCGAAAAGGAGCCAAAGACTTGGAAGTCTTCGGTGACTCCACTTTGATCATAAATCAGATCAAAGGGAAATGAAAAACCCAAGATCCGGCTACAGCTATATCACTCCGGGCTGATAGCTTTAGCAAAAGAATTTGATGATATCCTGTTTCATTATCTACTACGAGATAGAAATCAATTCGCCGATGCCTTAGCCACTTTAGCTTCGCTGGTCAAAATTCTCCCGATAAATCAACGTCCAACTCTTTGTAGTCGGGAAGAAGATAACTCCTGTTTACTGCTTTGCAATTGATGCCACTCCTGAAAAGGATAATGATCCCTGGTACCTAGACATTTTAAATCTACTTCAGAAAGGGGTCTATCCACCCAACTTAGATAAAAGAGGGAAAATTTCCCTACGAAGGTGGGCATCACAATTTTTGATCAGCGGAGGTAGTCTATACAAAAGGCACTACCAAGGGTTAAACATGTGCATCAATCAAGCCAAAGCTGAACGAGTCATGGACCAGCTGCATGGTGGTACTTGTGGGCCACACATGAGTAGGCATATGCTGTCAAAGAAAGTAATCCGACAAGGATATTTCTGGAGTACGCTAAAAACTGACTGTATTCAGTGGGTGCGTCATTGTGATAAGTGTCAACGCTTTGCAAATCTGCAGCATGTTCCCCCGTATATATTGTACAACTCCACAGCTCCTTGGCCCTTCTCAACATGGGGAATTGACGTCATAGGTCAAATTCACCCAAAAGGATCCAACGGCCACGAATATGTCCTGGTAGCCGTAGACCATTTCATGAAGTGGGTAGAAGCCTCTTCCTACAAAGTGTTGAATGCCAGAAAGGTGTCCGAGTTTATTCAAGCCAACATCGTATACAAATATGGGTACCTTTCGAAATAATTTCTGATAACGGTACACATTTCGAAGGGAACGTGAACCGATTGCTCGATGAATTCAAATTCCAGAGACACAAGTCTTCCCCGTACTGATCACAGGCAAATGGTGCCGTCGAAGCAGCCAATAAAACATTAGAAAATATCATCAGAAAAATGGCAGAAACAGGAAGAGAATGGCCAAAAAATTGCCGTTGACACTTTGGGGTATCGCATTTCAATCCGCACACTTACTGGGGCTACCCCTTATTCTTTAGCATATGACATAGAGGCAATGCTGCCCATTGAAATACAAGTCCCATCTTTAAGGGTCATGATGGAATCAGAAGTAGCTGAAATCGATTGGGTCAAACAACGCTACGAGGAATTTGCCCTGTTAGATGAACGATGACTACTAGCCTTAGAACACACTCGAGCATATCAGAAACGAATAGCTCAAGCATTCAACAAAAAAGTCAAACGCTGTAGTATCCAAGTAGGAGATATGGTACTTCGCGAAAAACCTCCGAGTTATGTTGACACTAAGGGAAAATGGAAATCTCCTTGGATGGGACCCTACATCGTCAAACATATTCAGTCAGGAGGTGCAGTATTCCTCGCCAATCAGGATGGGGAAGACCTCGTTCAACCCTCCAACATGGATAAGCTTAAAAGATATTATGCATGAGTCAAAAATGTCAAGCAACTGCATATCTCGCCAACTCTCTAGATTGAAAAACCCGAAAGGGCGGTCTAGGCGAAAATCAGATCAATAAAAAAATATAAGAAGAATAAGGGCTCGCTAGATTGAAAACCCGAAAAGGCAGTCTAGGCAAACGTTAGAGCAAAATAAAAAGAAAAACCAGGAGAAGGGGAGAGAAGGTAGTCTCCAGCATCTGATATCCAGCAGAAAAAGTGTTCAGCATATTCAGGGAAGAAGACTTGGTATGGCAAAAAGGACAGCTCGTCTCGGTTTTGATTGGCCGAGATAAAAATCATGACAGGGCTCAAAATAAATAAATCAAAAATATAAAAACTCCATAAGGTGCAACTCATGAATAGGTGTCTAAGATATTTAGATTATCATTATTTCTATACAGGTACCTATATACATATTATCTTCATATTCCCCTCCCAAATATAGCCCCTCTTTTCTTTTTGCAGCCCCGGAATGGTCCTTCAACGTCTGCGACGTCCTAGCCGAGACTAGATACTTCTACAAGGCGCAGAGGATGACCTAGCCTCATCAGCATGAGAACCCCCAGAGGTGTCCTCATCTTCATCATCAGCATCCATATTATCTTGGAAAGCAGGGCGGCTTGGGCCAGCGCCATCATCTCTTTGAGCATTGCTCGGTCTGCCAACTTGATTTGGGCCAGCTTCATTAGCCCGTAAGGGATTTCTCCTTCGACATGCATTGCTCAGTCTGGGAGGCACGTTACTGGGTCCCGCCTCATCAGGATCACGAGCTGTCTGAGCTCCAATGTCGTGCACTCGCCGAAAGTCCTCCTACAAAACCTGGGGAACTACTAGCCTTGAACTTTCTAGATCCTCGCCAATCTCCATTAGCCGGGTATTTATACCGCTGGTCACCCGCCTAGAGAAGATCCTCCTCAGCATATGCCTGATCACGTGGGAATGCTCCTCAACAACAAGCAGCACCCATGACAAATACTCATGGGATATTAGCATATTCTCATAAAAGGTGGTAGTTGAAGCCCACAGGGGATAATCGATCTCCCACATATCCCGGATAAGACTGCCCATGTCTCTCTCCATCGGCATAACTTCTATCAAAGGATGGTTCACGTCAAGAAGGATCTCTCTACCAAATTGACGGAGAATGCCCTAGTGAACAGAAAGAAGTGGCGGATCTGGAAGTGGCTTATTACCCAAACTATCTCCAGGGAGTTGATGCGCAAAAAATATTATATCCAATCGCGCTCAGTTGTCAGATCGTTGCGATAATGGCCCCAGGAGCCATGGCGCGTAGGCATGTATGTCCCTCCTACAAGCTCAGGGGTCATCACCTAGTTAAAATGTTCTTCCAGCCACATGTGAATCAAAATAGGGCTGCCAGAAGAAAAGACCCCATCACCGGTCGAAAAAGCATCTAGGCCAAGCAGAGTCTCAGCCAGAATAATAGGGACGATATTTACCCGGCGCTCCCGAGCTTGCAAAACCAAATCAACAACCTACACATCAATAAATCCGGGTTGGCCCACGAGGAGGTGTCTCCCTATTACACAGAGAAAAAGTGTAGCCAGCTGACGCCGAGAATATACCGGTTCTTCCCTATATTTAGAATAAGCATGGGGAAGAATAGTCAGATCAAAGTTAAATCCATTATAAAATTCTGGAGTTCCAGTACGGATTGAGCCAAACAACTCCTTTATCGCCATGAAAGGATGTCTCCATATAGATGGTACAGCAATGGGTCCGACAGTCGGCATTCCCACCATAGCGTTAAATTCCTCGAAGGTGGGAAATATCTCATTGAAAGAAAAATTAAAGAGGTGACTTTGAGTCGACCAAAATCTAGATGTTGCCCTCACCCGCCGTGAAAGGAGACAACAGAAGCCATAAATGTGATCGATCCATTCCCTTTCATCCTCCCGTAATGAAAGGATCCAGTAATCTAGAGAGGTATCATATATTTCGATCTCCAGGGCTATATGACTAGGTTCGGTCATTTTTGAAAAAAGGGATAAGATTTTTATCTGATCTGGTAGAGGAAAACAAAACAAAAATAAAACTCAGATCAGTCTGCTGTGTGAAGAGAGAAGAAGAGAAAGGGAAGTGGTGTGGAATTGAATGCTGCCCCGAGTTCCCTTTTATACTGAAAAATCAGGGAAACAGCTAAAATATCATAACAGTGCATGAATAGGGCCAAAACAGGAATTCCACAGAAGAAGCTTGGGCGCTGCCCATAGCCATTCTGGGCACCGCGCCCAAGTCCTCCATGGCGGCGCCCATGGGTCCCTTCTGGTCTTCCCGAAACTGCCTGGTATCCCAGATTTCGACCTCGGTTGATCCGCTGTTCGCCTCTGTTCGCTCATGGAAAAGAAAGAAGAGTGTGAGGCTATGCACTATCCCTCACCAACTGAAGAAAACAATTAGACACAGGAAGAGGCAGTTGCCTCTCTTTCCTCGCAGAGCACTGATAACCCCAATAAAACTAATAGGCATGTGAAGATCTGCTCCAGTCCAAGCCTCCGCCCATAACCCGAGGACCGATCCCGCCGACTCTGCATTCCCATCCTCTCGCTCGATCCTGACCCAATTCGCCAGCCTCATCGTCATCCTTATCCCGGCGCCTGGCCCGACTCACGGCATCATTCCCCTAGCATCTCAGCTGATCCACCATTCGCTGGTATAGTTTGGCGAGGCCAAAGAAACCCTTCACCACCTTTCGATATGTGGAAACATCAACCTGAAAAAAAGGTGTCAGAAGAAAAGAAGAAATATTGGTCTGAAAACTTAATAATATTTGGAAATGAAAGGAGAGGCAGAAATGAAAAGTATACCACACGGGCCCACTCAAGAATTTGAAAACGCTCTGGGACCTTGGCATCGGGCAAAGCCTCCTCCACGAGTCTTCCTTCACGATGATACTGGAAGGTGGAGAAATCTTCAGCGGGTACGAAAATAGACCGAGTGAGCATCGGGAACTAAACGAGAAGGCCTCGGCCTATCAGAGACATCTGAGGCACACCTCGCTACTACGGGAGCAGGATGGAGCATTGTCCTCGAAAAATCCTCGTAAGCCATGGTGGGGTAGTCCTCACGAGGAACGATATATCTGGACAGGCACTGATTCTAGTTCGGTAGAAAATCCAGTACTTTTACCCAGGCTGGTGGTGCAGGTGGTGTCACTAGGGGTAGAGGATAGAGAAAATACTAACGGTTAACCCATTCGCCCATATATACAGAGAGTCAACCATGATGGACACCATCAAAATTTGGTAGCGGCTCATCTCCAAAGAAACTAGATATGGTCCAGCCACACCCCTCCAAGGAGATAAATGCACCGTGCCCGCACTTGAGTTCACGATCATGTCTTGCACCATCGCCTTACTTAAGTTGTTGCCATCCCAGTCCTCTTCTACGCGGTTGCCATTCACAAATTCAGCCAATAAAGCTGGCTCGTGAATGCGTCCCTTCAGTGGGCCAGGCAAAAAAGTGAAACCAGAGTAGGCCTAGACCTGCAAAAAGAAAAAAAGTGCAGCAAAAGAAAAAAAATCAGCCAGTGAGAAAAAAAAGAAAATAAATAAATAAATGTTGGAAAGTGTCGAAAAAAGGAAAAGAAAAAGAATACCTCCCAAGTCAGAGCAAAGCCATTGAGAACTGGAGAGTCGTTGCGACTGGCACAATCCATATATGCATAAAGCTCAACCAGGCCTGCTTGACCCCAGTCATAAGCAACAACCAGATATAAGTCCCAGAGGCATCCGGGGGCAGAGACCCGCAAAGTGGTAGTTGAGTTGGCGAATAAAGACATCCCAAAAAAAAAAAGAATAAAAATGCCCTTGCAACACGAGTCAATCGTAGTCATCGTCATTAACCTGCCTAGCATGCTCCTCCAGCCAACTCTTCACACTGCAAATGTGGATCTCGTCGACACTCTTATAATCTAGCTCGAAGCCCAAGAGGTCTTCGACCACCTCATGTTGATGCCTCAAAGTATAGTCTGGCTCCAGATGCCTACCAGTGCCAGTGGGAATGCCTGTGATTGCAGCGAAATCACAGAGAGTCAAGGTGTCCTCGCCCTAGATAAAATGAAAAGTGTTGGTGGTGTCCCACCAGTAGTCCCTCAAGACCTCGAAAATAGGCAAATAGTTGCGGAAGGGACAAAAGGCACGCAGAAATACCCCAAATCCAGTTTGCTCCACTAGAAACATTGCCTACGGGGGCAGTGAATTATAAATGGTGGCTATTTTGTCGCAGCTGGCCCAAATGCGGGAAATAGTGTTGCGCGCCTGAAAAAGAAAAAAAAGGGGGAAGAAAAATCAACGTCATCCTAGAAAAGAAAAAGAAAGGGGGAGGAAAATCTTAGCTCATTATGCATGCTATGTCCGATATAATTGCATTAAATATGTTATGTCCATCCTTACTATGCAATATATATACAATAAAAATACCATGTTGCATTTTTGCATATATTCCATGTTCAGAAAAAATACCAAGGTGCATTTTGCATGTATTTTAAAAAAGAAAAACTATGTTGCATTTTTGCATATATTGCATGTTCAGAAAAAATATCATGTTCCATTTTGTATGCATTTTAAAAAAAGAATAATATGTTGCATTTTGCATATATTGCATGTTCAGAAAAAAATATATATGTTGCATTTTTGCATTTCAAAAAAAAGGAAAAATAAAATTGCATTTTGCATATATTGCATTTAGAAAATTAATATTTTTGTTGCATTTTGCATATAGAAAATATATGTATAGGTATGTGCATGTGTCCAAAATATATATCTGGAAAAAATGATGCATGTATCTGAATTATGTATCGCAAGAGCACGTGTCATCTAAAAATAGCTGTTGCCCGAGCATGCATCACATAGTCAAAAAATATCAGGTTTATGAAATATGCAACGCAGAATCAAATAGTATCAATTGAATGAGTATGCATCGCAAAATTAAATAGTATGAATTTCATATTTTGGCTATGTTATATTTGCCAAATTGCATCTGTAAAACCCTGAAATGTTGCTTGATGGTGTTATGCACGGATTCAAACACTTATAATCATCATACACATGTTTATTTAGCTCCCGTATATGTTTAGAGTCAATAGCATGAGCGTTGACGTCGTTTGAGATGCATGTATGCACTTTTCTTTTCATGAGATGCTTTGAATCGCGGGTTTGAGATTTATGTTGTAACTTCATGGATAATTGTTAGAGGGCATTTAAAACATCATTTACATGCCTTGGATATTGGTTAGATGTTGGATGCATCGCCGGTTTGGTTGCTAGTTTGATTCTAGCGAAAACCCTTTTCAGTTTGACCTTTCCAGTCGTCATTCGGGCGAGTTCTGCCTGAGTTCTTGGCCTTGTTTTGATGAGGTTTGATACTTGATTCCTTTGGTTATAGATTGGAGGACATTAAGGTTGAATTGTAGACCAATTTTGGCTTGGAAGGACTCGAGAATGCATGCGGGAGAGGCCGGGACCGAGCGAGGAAGCGAGAAAACTTGGAATGAAGAAACAAGTGAAGCGCCGCATGGTATGAAGACCATGCGACCGCATTGGTCCCTCCGATCTCAGATTACGGATTTTGCTCCCTTTTCACTTGTTCGAATTTTTGACCCATTTAACCCATTTTAAACCACACCTTAACCCTCCTACTTAGCCTAAACATGTCCTAAACACCTATTAGAGTTATTAGGGGTTGATTAGTGGATTGATTAGAGGATTTAATCCCTCCTATTTAAACCCCAAATCTGATTTCTCTCTCCCTCAAACAGCCTTCAATTTTCGTTTTCTACAAACACCCAACAGAAAACTTGAGAGAGAGCTTGAGAGAGGAGGTTCTAGGGCTCTTGAAGGGTCCCTCCTTAGTGGCCTTTGGTATAGGTCTTCTTTCCCCAAGCTACACCTTGATTTTGAAGAGTTGGTTGAAGAGAACAACACCCATCTCCAAGAATCCGAAAATCTGTTTTGAGAGGGCTGATTTGTGTAAGTTTCTAACTCTCTTCCTTTGATTTTTGGGCTCCATTGACCCTAGGGAAACAACCATTTGTGTTATTTGAGGTCAATGGAAGCCATTGTTAGGGTTATAGAAGAAGCATGAACCCTAGGTTTCTCAAATTGATGATAGAACTTGATTTACCTATGTGAGACCATGATATATGTGAAATTCATGTTCTAACTAGTTTATTGAAGTTGATTATGTTGATTTTCCTTGGGTATTGATGTTGGTTTGGTTGAGATACTTGGAGGGTGCCTTGCCCTAATTTTGTTTTAGCTTGCAAATTGATGATGTGAGCTTGATTAATATGTTTTATATGCTTAATAGAGTATATTAAACTTTGCTATATGAATTGATTATGTGCATTGAGCTTTAATGACAAAGATGCTTGGAAGGGGATTTTCCCCAAATTGTGTTTCGGCTTGTTAAACATGATTGTAAGCCTAGTTTTGAATTACACATGTTTAAGAGATTATATTAAACCATGTTGTAAATTTTAATCATGATTTGAAGGTTATGATTGGTATGATGACTTAGATGAAATTATGCACAAGATGATTAATTTGTTCTAAGTTGCTTTGTTAAGTAATTTGTTGGGTTTATATGAGTATATTGAACATTGGGATTATGGTTTCGGGCGATAGTTATGAATATAGGGGATGATGAAGCCTAAGCTTCTATTCCTTGAATTTTCGGAAAACTTAGATTGAACTCAACGGAGTTAACCTTTGGGTTAGTATGAATCCTAGGAACTATAATTTTAAGTCCTATGGAATTTTGGGTAGAATTCATGGAGGTCGAGCCTCCAAGAAGTTTTGAAGTGTGTGAAGCACACTTGATTATGAGCTTATATGATTCTCGGTTGTGATGTTTATGCTAGTTGTGGATGAAATTGCATGACTAGTTTGATAGTAGAGTGTTTACCTACTTGTTTTGAGCATATGAGTATATATTACTTGTGCTTGGGTTTTGAGTCCAATGAGTCGGTTTGTTGAGTTTTGGTGGGGCGATACATCGTCTTCACGAATTGTGAGATTCGTGATCGCGATGGATCGCCGTGCGGGTTTGCACACACCCCTCCATCGATGGCCACGGTGGGGAAGTAGTTTATCTTAGTTGTAGTAATACACATGACTTTGATAACTATGGAACTCGGCGGAGATCTGTCTCGGGGGCGTCGATATCTACGAGAGGGATATCGAGGGCACATAAAGGTTTTGCACGTGTTTTTGCGGGAGGAGCGACACGCGGAGGAATTTGGGTAATGGTATCATATCCCTTATACATGAATTGTTTCACAAGTGCTTAAGTGAATAACGTGCTTGGTGAATTGGATATGATATGATGTTTGTTTTGGTTTCTTACATGTTATACTTAATAGATAACATATTGATTAATGTTGTTAAGCATATATGCTATCACATGAATATTATTGGAATGTGGTTTTATGCCAAAGGTATAAATCATTATTGTTAAAGTTTGTATGCCTTGACATGAATATTATGGGAAGACTATGTTATAATAATAACATAAATTACTGTTGTTAAGCTAATATGCTTTATCATGAATATCATTCGGATATGGCACTATGTTAAAAGCAGGAATTATTGTTGTTAAGTTTATATACCTTGACATGTAAGTCATTGGAAGGTTATGTGGTACCGATAACATGAGTTATGATCGTTGAGCATAAAATGCCTTGATATGGATTTTAGAGAGATGTTATACTATAATGATAACATGGTTATTTAATGTTGAGCATGGATGCCATAGCATGACTTTATATAAGGTTATTTCATGACGATAGCATGATGTGATTTATGATTGAGCATTATGCCATGATAGGAAGTTATGGTTAGTAACTTACTAAGTCTTTGTGACTTACTTTTATCTGTTGGTTGTTTTCCCTAGATCCGAGCCGGCGTGCGGATCAAGTAAATCAAGAAGATTGCATTGACGAAGTATTATTTCTGGCAAGGTTGCTACTTAGATAGTTTATTTGTTTTGGTGAGGTCGTTGGGAAAGATGAAGTTATGTAAACTTCATGTTGGGGTAGCAACCTAAATGTGAATTGTGGTATTTGTAATTATGTTGTTTAGCCTATTCTTTTGGTAGCCGACGAGTAGTAGTCGTGCTGGGTGTATATTTATGGTTATGATTCCCGATGCTTACTTGTTGTTGGTACTTATCATTTCAGTATATGTATTATTGGTAGCCGACTTGTATTAGTCGCGCTTGGTAAAATTGGTGAATATGTTTAGCATGTTACATTGCTAGTTAAAGTATTATGCTTGTTCTCCGGCATGTTTGTAGCCGTTGAGTTGTTAGACTAGAGTCTTAGACTTAGTGTAATGTTGAGTTCCGGCTGTAGCTTCGCCGATGACTTGGTTTATTTTATGCTCTATACTGAATTGCATAACAGGGAGTTTGTTCTACGTGCCTAATGTTGCGGCACGCGAGTCGAATTTTTGGGCCGAGAGATTAACTATCTCTTTGGTTGTTTTTAGTTTGAGCTTGTTAGCTCGGGCGCCACTGTTATATTATATTTTGCTTCCGCGTATGTTTTGAGTTGTCGGTGTATCGCCGTTATGGCCCTACCCATTATTTGTTACTTGTTTGTTGTTATTTGCTTCCCGGCGGCACGACCTTGGGATTTCGTCTTGGGATCCGGGTCGGGTTGTCACAGCATCATTTTAGCATAAATCATGCATGCATAAGCATTGAAATCAAGAACAGGTATGCTCCAAAAGCCCCAAACTAGCAAGAAATCCAAAAAAAATCCAAGAAATCAATCAAATGAGTTTGAGGAAAAAAGAAAACTTGCAGCCGGATTTTGAAGATTTGAGATGTGGGTGTGCCGATCTCGGAGTATATTACTCCAATCGGCCCTTGAATGCCAATATCTGATGACATTTTGGCTTAGAGGAGGAAACTCCTAGCGTTCTTTGCCAGATTCCGGGTGCATTGGTGCCTTTCCATTCCGGGATCTTGAAGAAGAAGCCATCTGGCAAGCAAAACAATAGATTTGGCGAAATAAAATCGAGAGAAGGCGGAGAAATGAAGAAGAAAGCTTCGTCGGTAGAAATGGAGGAAAAGAAACTGACGAATAAGAAGGAAATGAAAGTGAAGCTGCTGCTTCTTTCCTTCATCACCCGTGAAGATTACTAGGGGTGGAAAGTTTCACTTTCCCCCCCTCCAAAGTTCAGTTTAGTACTTAAGCCTCTAAGTTTGCTCAAATCTCGAAATGACCCTGGAATCTTAACTAGAAGTTAACAAAGTTAGCAATTGTTAACAAAAGTAACAGTCATCCATCAAAAATCAAAAGGAAGCCCATATCCTCAGTAGAATAGCTGCGAGAAAGGCATAAAAGGAAGAATTATGTCATTCAAATCCCCAGCAAGATTCCTACAAAAAAAAAAGAGAGAGAAAAAAAAGATAAGAAAAAAAAGGAGCAAAAGAGAGAGAAATAAAAAAGAAAAAAAAGGAGCAAGAGGGAGAAAAAAAAAGAAAAAAAAGGAGCAAAAGAAAAAAAAAAATTAAGAAAGCAATGAAAGAAAAAAAGCAAAGCAGAAATAAAATGTAGAAAAGAAGAAAAGGTATAGTATTGGCGTTTTACCTGTTGCATGCATTCCACCAGAGTAGTTGTACGATTATCTCCTCGAGCGGTGCGAACTCCAGGATGTGGAATAATCAGGTTGTTATCCCACCAGGATAGTTGTAGGATTATCTCCTCGAGGGGTGTGAACTCCAGGACGTGGAATAATCAAGTTGCTATTCCACCAGAGTAGTTGTAGGATTATCTCCTCGAGGGGTGTGAAACCCTGGACGTGGAATAATCAAGTTGCTATCCAACCAGAGTTGTTGTAGGATTATCTCCTCGAGGGGTGTGAACCCCGCGACGTGGAATAATCAAGTTGCTATCCCACTAGAATTGTTGTTGGATTATCTCCTCGAGGGGTATAAACCCCGAAACATGGAATAATCAGGTTGCTATCCCACCAGAGTTGTTGTTCTCCTCGAGGGGTGCGAACCCCGTGACGTGGAATAATCAGGTTTTTATGCCACCAGAGTTGTTGTTGGATTTTCTCCTCGAGGGGTGTAAACCCTGGGACGTGGAATAATCAGGTTTCTATCCCACCAGATTGTTGTTGGATTATCTCCTCGAGGGGTGTGAACCCTGGGATATGGAATAATCAAGTTGATATTGCACCAGAGAATGTTTTTGGATTATCTCCTCGAGGGGTATAAAACCCGGGACGTGGAATAATTAGGTTTCTATCCCACCAGTTTGTGTTGGATTCTTTCCTCAAGGGGTGCGATCCCTAGGATGTCGAAAGGATGGAGGTCCCATCCATCCCACCAAGTGCTAGTGTTGTTTGTTTGCTGAGGCCGAACTAAGTTTGGTCTGATTTCTGAAAAGGATACGTACGCAGCCTACTTAGTAGGCATGACCATCAGAGCACTTCATTGCATATTTTCTCTAAAAACCCACGATAACCAACTATAACCAACTAAAAAAGTTTAGGGTATGTGAGATTTGAGCTTCTGCATACTAAACTGTCGCATCTATAAACTGCCACAAATTGCATTCATCCCCATTATAATTTCTACAAAATTTGGGAGTCTATTTCTTATCAATGATGTTCGTTGACTCGGTAAGTTTCTGTTTACCCGTAAACTCCATCATTGAGGGGCTCTGTAGACACCCCAATTTCGTACCCCTGATATGTAACATGTCATAAAATGTCAAGACCTGTTAAAAGGCTAACGAATGTCAAGTTACAGGGTTGAAAGTGCAAAAGAAAAAACAGGATGCGTAAACAGTGAAATGCAGGGGCCTAAGTGCCAAAAAGAGGAGCATGAATGACCTTGGGCACCACCCATGGCCACTCCCTGCACCACACCCAACATGACCATGGGCAGCGCCCAACAGTCCCACCAGCACTGTACCAATTTTCCTTTGGTGCAGTTCTCCAAGCATACGGTACAAGCTGATGAAGCATAGAAAGTAAAACTTAACCACGAAGGAAGCCTCACTCTCCGCCTATAAATAAGAGGCCCCGACTTATGAATTCACACAGAGTGAACACAGTGAGAACTCACAGTTAAGAAACAGTGCATTGAGTTTTCATCGTTCTTCTGAGTGAGCGTCGAAGGAATTTCTTCCTCTAGCCCTAAAGCTCTACCAAATCTCCCCCAAATACTAAAAACCCTCCAGCCAAAGTGAAACCTGGTTGCCCTACTAGGATTCTGCCCTATTCCATCGATCCAAAAATCCAAAAAAGAGAACTTGCTCTGCCCAATTTCCGCCGTCAGTAAGCAAGTAAACCAACAAAAAGCAAGCAGTTGTACCGCCCATATCCCGAGACGAAAAGCAACTTTTCAGAAGCATTCACCCTGCCCGAATTCCCTTAACAGTAAAGCAACAACAAAAAAAGACTTCCTCTCCCTGCATCCTAGGACCTACCAGAAGATAGTTGGTACGGAGATAAAACCCCCACGCTTCAAGTGGTAGGCTATTTAAAGTTTTTATTTTATAAAAGTGCTATTTATACTAGTTCAATGTAAGAAAAATAAAGCAGTTATGCTTCCCGAGATTCTATTAAAAAAATAGCACTAAAATGAGCCATTATTATGACCAAATATTTATAAATGTATTTGTAACTCCAGAAAGAAAGCTGTTGTAAGTCTGTAATAATTTCCTTATATATATGCTTATATATTTTAAATGTTTTATTTCATCTGTTAAATAAATATAAAAAGCATATTCAAGCCAAAAACCATTTTGAGACCGAAAGGGCGAGTTGGGTGCCTAACCCCTTCCCACCTCGTAACTTAGCTTTCGAACCCTTTTACAAATTGGTTATTTTTGGTTTTTCATTGTTTTCCTTTAAATAAAGATGGCAAATGTGTTGATCAAATTTTGAGTCCTTTCCAAGAGGTGTCCTCCTCTTCATCATCAACGTCCCCATTATTTTGTATAGCAGGGCGGCTTAGGCCAGCACCATCATTTCTTTGAGCATCGCTCCACCTGCCCGCTTGATTTGGGCCAGCTTCATCATCCTGTTGGGGATTGCTCCTCTGACTTGCATTGCTCTGTCAGGGAGGCACATTACTGGGTCCCGCCTCATCATGATCACGAGATGTTTGAGCTCCAAGTTCGTGCACTCGCCGAAAGTCCTCCTACAAATCTTGGGGAACTATGAGGTTCAGGGAGCGACCCGCCTTGATAGGGTGCGCGTGCGGATGCGGGACACCACTGCTTCTCGCTCCACCCTCCCTTGTTTAGGGGAAGACGAAATCCAAAGTGTGAGAGGAGTGCTGTCTATATTAGCACGTTTGGATGTGCCTCGGTTGCCTTGAGTGGATTTTGTATCCAAAATGGGAACTAATTGTTTTCCATGTCAAGTTATCCCTTATTTCGGGGATAATAGGATATGGGAATGCATTACCCTTCCATTCTCATTCTCCCTTGTTTTCGTTAGGGGAAAATAGAGAAGTGCAAGAAAGGATATTGCGACGCCCCCACTATGGATTTATTAAAAATAGCCTTATGGCCCAATCAGATCACTATGGGAGCTATGGGTTTCCCGCATCAATTTATCCCTTGTTTAGGGGATACCAGGATATGGGAATACATCACCCCTCCATTCCCGTATCTCCCTTTTTAGGGAGAACAGAAAGTGCAAAGAGGGAATGTTGCGAGGCCCCACTGGATCTGAAGGTTTTAGAGTCGCCACCTTTATTTTAAGGCAAAAATAAAGGAAAACCAGAAAAGAAAACAATAGATTTTAGAAAGCGGGTTCGGGGGCTAAGTTACGAGTTGGGAAGGTGCTAGGCACCCAACTCGCCCTTTCGGTCTCAAAACGTTTTTGGCTGAAGTATGCTCATTGTTATATTTATCTAGCAAATAAATAAGGTATTATTTTGACAAGGGAAATTTAAATAGATACATTCGTGGCTACATTATTTACGGACTCACAGTCGTCTCCTTCCAATAATTACAAACATATTTAAGAATATTTGGCCATTATAACGGCTCTTTTACATAATATTTCCTAATCTAATCCGGGCAGCACAACGGCTTATATTGGCCACATTGCGCCGGATTTAAAGAAAAACTTTTGAAAAATAAATAAAAGGCAAAAATACGAATAAAATAAAATGCGCTCTTAAAGGTATTACCTTTTAGAGCAGCGGTGTGCTCGCTCTGTCCTTCAGGGAGAGGGAGTCTTTTTGTTTTGAATTGAACTGGGCAGGATGACTGCTTGATTTTTTTGAAGTTTGGGCTTATCAACTCGGGCAGAGTGACAGCTTTATTTCGATAGGTTTTGGCCTTTTTAGTTGGGTGGAACGTAGACTTAGTTTTTGACTTTTTTAGCTCGTTACTCGGGCAGAGTAACGGCTTATTTTGGGATTTCTGGACTGGGGATGTGAGGTGGATACCTAACAACTAGGCTAGGGATCACTTATAACCTATGGGTTTTGATTTAGGTAGAGTTTGGACGGTGTTTGGAGACTATAGGGGCTTCCACTCACCTATCTCGCACCTCTCGTACTAATATTATCGAAGGAACGAAGCAGAGCTTTGCTGCGATCTAAAATCGCGTAAAACTGAACGAGTGAAATGAGAGGCCGGGGGTCTCTATTTATAGCAGTGGAGAGGGATGCAGTAGGAATTTCTCAATTTGTTTCCCGTGCATCGGCCGCTTGTACGTTGCGCTTCAAGGATTGTACTATTTCTCTTCTCGAACGCACAGATGGGTGCGGCCAATGCACCCAGTGCGGCACCAAGATGCTTTCCAAGTTTCAAAATTTATCACTTTACCCCCTTGCAGTTCATTGTTTCGCGCATTCTGCTTTTCCTTTCGCATTTTTGACTCATGCAACTTGACATTCGTTAAGTTTTAACAGTTCTTGATATTTTATGTCAGTCACATACCAGGGGTACGAAATTGTGGTGTCTACAGAGCCCCTCAACGATGGAGTCTACGGGTAACCTTAAGGCTTACTGAGTAGACGAACATCGTTGATAAACAATAGACTCTCCAATTTCGTTCAATTAAACGGAGAATGCAATTGGTAGCGCTTATAATGCACGTGAACATGCTATCCAAACTCTATAACCTAGACATTTTAGTCGGTTATAAAGAGTTATCAAAGTTTTAAGCATATGTGAATTTAATGTGCTCGATGGTCGGACCTACTAATGTAGTCGCCTACGTATTCTATTAAAGGAAATCGGACCAAGCGTAGTTCAGGCCAAAACCCTAAACTACAACTAAAGTGAGGATGTCATGTTCTTCGGTCGAGCCCGATCGAGAACACAATAGAAAAAGATTTTTGTGTTTTCGAAAAAGCCGTATTCTTCCGGTCCGAAACCGTTGTCAAATACGGTATGAAGATTTGAATGTTTTTCTGTCACCACATTTCAACCGGTCAATACCTTGTTATTGAAACGTGTTAAGAAGAATTTTCTAATTATGTTTGGGCCTTGATCGCTGTCTTGTTTCCAGACATAACCCGAAAACTTTCAAATATCCGGGAAAATTGCGCTTGATCGATAAAGATCCGTCGCTGGAAAGCACGACAATTGTTTTTGTTACCACATTTCAACCGGTCAATACCTTGTAGTTGAAACGTGTTAAGAAGAATTTTCTAAGTTATGCCGGCCTTGATCGATGTCTTGTTTCGAGACATAACCCGAAAATTTTCAAATATCCGTAAAATTGCGCTAAAGATCCGTCGCGAGCACGGCAAATTGCTTCGTTACCACATTTCAACCGGTCAATACCTTGTAGTTGAAACAAACGTGTTAAGAAGATTTTTATGTTATGTCCGGCCTTGATCGCCGCATTTTCTTGTTTCCGCACATAACTCGAAAAATTTTCAAATATCCGAAAATTGCGCTTGACTAAAGATCCATCGCCGAGACACGACGAATTGATCATTCTTCAAGTATTTTCGAAAATTGTGAAGTGGAAAATATTCTTTCCTTCCTCTTTCTTTCGCTTCCCTTGTTTTTTTTTTTTTTTTTGTTTTCAAATATGCTTTTTTTTGTGTTTGAAATATTCCTCTTTTTTTGTTTTTGAAATATTCCTCTTTTTTTTTTTTAAATATTCCTCTTTTTTTGTTTTTTGAAATATTCCTTTTTTTTAACAAACTTTCTAAAAAGGAAATTATTCTAAAGTCGGGGTAGGAATATTGTACCGACTTACCTTTTCGGTGTGGTTGCCCCGCGGATTCGGCGATTTTGACATTTACGCCACTCTTCTTGGGGAATTTATTCTTTTTTTTTTTTTGTGATGATCGGACCTGCGGTAGGATGCATACGTATCCTTTTTCAAGGAATCGAGACCAAACGTAGTTCGGCCTATGGGGAACAAGTGTTGTAATGCGGGACAAGTGTTATGCGGAAAGATAGTCGTAATATCCATTACAACCTAGTGAAAACAACGCATATCAAAATGTAAAACCCATTGCATCGCACTAAACGCAATATCCATTGCGTTGACACAAAACTTGAACAGAAACAATATCCATTGAATGCAATATCCATTGCCATTAATAAACTTAATGCAATATCCATGACAAGACTTAAAATATCGGATTAACATTAAAATGCAATATCCATTGCATCAGCGAACACAAAACGCAATATCCATTGCGTTTATCGATAAAACTTAATGCAATATCCATTGCATTAACACGGAAAAACGGATGCAATATCCATTGCATCGTGGCAAAAACAAAACGCAATATCCATTGCGCCGAATGCACTTAATGCAATATCCATTGCATTAACACGGAAAACGGATGCAATATCCATTGCATCGTTAAAACAAAAACGCAATATCCATTGCGCCGACATAGACTTAATGCAATATCCATTGCATTAACACGTGAAACAGATGCAATATCCATTGCATCGCAAAAACAAAAACGCATATCCATCATTGGCCGACATTGCACTTAATGCAATATCCATTGCATTAACATATCGAAAAATGGATGCAATATCCATTGCATCATAAAACAAAACGCAATATCCATTGCGCCGACATTGTTACGTCTGAACTTAATGCAATATCCATTGCATTAACACGAAAACGGATGCAATATCCATCAGATCGCAACAACAAACGCAATATCCATCATACCGACATGACAACTGAACACTTAATGCAATATCCATTGCATTAGCATTAAGAACGGAAACGGATGCAATATCCATTGCATCGTTAAACAAAACGCAATATCCATCGCTGGCGACCTGACGCACTTAATGCAATATCCATTGCATTAACACGAAAACAGATGCAATATCCATTGCATCGCAAAACAAAACGCACATCCATCAAGCAATAAACTTAATGCAATATCATTGCATTAACACGGAAACGGATGCAATATCCATATTGATCAAACCTGTAAAACGCATATCCATTGCGCCGATTATTTAATTTAATGCAATATCGTTATTGCATTAACACGAAACGGATGCAATATCCATTGACGCGAACAAAACGCAATATCCATCAACCGACACGTACTTAATGCAATATCCATTGCATTAACACGGAAAACATGCAATATCCATTGCATCGCAAAACAAAACGCATATCCATCAAGGGCCATTACGCACTTAACGCAATATCCATTGCATTAACATCGAAACTGATGCAATATCCATCGTGATCGCAAAAACAAAACGCAATATCCATTGCAACATACAGCACTATCCATCCATTGCATTAACACGACATGCAATATCCATTGCAAAGAAACAAACGCAATATCCATCGCTTGACAGCACTTAATGCAATATCCATTGCATTAACACGAAATCCGATGCGCAATATCCATTGCATCGCAAAAACAAAACACAATATCCATTGCATCGAATACGCACTTAATGCAATATCCATTGCATTGACACGAAAGATTGATGCAATATCCATTGCATCGCAACACCGAACGCGATATCCATCGCATCGACACGGAAGACTCGATGCAATATCCATCGCATCGCACGCCGAATGCGATATCCATCGCATTGACATCGAAAAGACGATGCAATATCCATTGCATCGCAACGCCGAACAATGCGATATCCATCGCATTACTAAAAAGATGGTATGTCGTGATGTATGTGCCGTAAAGGTAGTTCATCGTTGTTATGGTATTCCCTCAGAACGCCGCCGGCTGAGAACAAACCTTCCTCCGATCCGGGTTGTATGCCCTTTAAAAGAAAGTTTTCCAACTCAATATTGATGCACGTAAAAGGGGTAAATATCAATTTCTTACCTTTGGCTTGCCTCAAGCGATCTCGCTCCTCGATTGTTTTTGTTGTACTTGGATGTTTTTAATGCACCCGGGATTTTGTTGCAAAGGCAGCCTTTTGCTGAAAATTTTTCAGCCCACTTTTGCTGGAAATTTTTTTTCTTTTTTGTTTAATTTCCGTGCCACTGGAAATTTCTTCTTTTGTTCTCACGCCGATTTTCTCGTCTTCCATTTTGCCGATTGATTCGCTGGGAATATGGACTTCACCTTTTGACTTTTGATGATGCCGGAGGATCTTTGGGAGGTGATCCTTGGCGAGATGCCGAGTAACATTCATAGGCCGATGCGCGGAAGACCCGATAAGATGCGAAGAGATACAAGAAAGGATGTGCATGCGAATGAATTTTCCTTTCCCTTTTTTTTTTTTAAAAAACTTTTGAATGTGTATGTGTACCATCTGCTTTTAAACATGTTAAGACGATGAAGGCAAGGTGATGGAAATGCAATATGAGAGTGAGATGTGACTTTGTGACGGAAGTTATGTATAAGAGTTGATATTTGAAATGGAGGCGATGATGTTGTTGTTTCGGCTTTTGACTAGTGCATCATTCAAAACAAAGGAATTCAACCTGACTAGTGAGCCCTACTAATCAATGCCTCTAAGAACCATTATTTTTTTTTCTTTCCTTTCTTTTTTTTTTTTCTTGTTTGTTTTTTGTTTGTGCTCTAACTTTTGCCTAGGCTCCTTTCTCTGGTTTTCAACCTAGCGAGTTGTTTACCTTATAGAAGCCGCTTCTTCGATGATGCGAGGATGAGCCGTTATTTTTGAAGGATCATGGTTTTGTCTTTTTTCGCTCAAAGAGATGGAAATGACAACTTTCCGAGATAATGAGCTTTCTGTATCCAATGAGTTTGGCGAGAAGCCCCGTGATGAATTTAATCAACCAAATTTTGTAAGATGGAATGGGAAAGCTTCAAGAGATTTAATCGGAGACAAATTTAAAGACTCGATTTGAGAAATTTCAGAGACGTAAATGAGTATGCTCAAAGAAAGTGAGACGACTCTATGGACAAAAAGAAGAGTCATGATCCGTAGCTTATCGCCGAGCATCACAGTTTTATGGACCCTACTTAACATTTATCTTTTGATAATTTTATGTGTCTTTAGCAAGGAGTTCTGTCCCACCCGATCACGTTGCATCCGATTGAAACAGACTATAGTGACTGAAGGTGGCATAGTGTTCAAGCATTTAGATGGTTTAGCTTTGTGGATCGAGGATCCGACGCCTCTTGCTCAAAGGTATTTTGGGCCACGGGTTTGGTTATTTTAGGAGCGCATCGCAGCGCTTATTATTGCGGCCTTTTAGGCCTGGTTTGATAGAGTTGGTTTTTGGGACTCTGTTAGGATATGGTGGAGGTCGGCTTTTGGCTTTCGTTGCGGGTTGCTGGTGGTCCAAGAGTGATTGATGTTTTTCTTTGTCATGAGAAATCATTTTGAAGTAATTGCCTCAGAGAGGCTTCTTTCTTTTTTTTTCTTTTCTCTTTCCTTTTTTTGTGAGAGGGAAATTCCTTTTTCTTTTTTTTTTTTTTTTTTGACTTCTGAAAAATTGAGAGAGTGCTTGAAGAGATTGCTTTTTCTCTTGGGATAAAAGAAGATTGTCACTCTTGGTGGATATATATAAGGGTGAGCGCCCCTCGCTTTGAGAAGCCGGGTTTTAGAGATGGTTAGGCTTTCGTGTATGGTGGATTTGTTCAGCATCTGGAAGAGGTGGGGTGTATGGTCGAAGCCCCTAGTGTCGCTATCAGCTCGGCCGCAATGGGTCAAGGTGATTCCGTCAAGACGACTTGCCTGCTCGATTTCTTGTGTTCTTAAAAGTTTTTGGGTCCATATCTTTTGATGACTCATCATCAACTCGTGTAGATTTATCATGTTTTTTCATGAGTTGACTCATTATCTTCATTTTTTTACAGATATTTCGGCTATATGGTGCTGTGAGATCAAGAAGAAGACTCGACAAGCTAATATAGGAAAAGCAAGAATTTTATCTTGAATATGATAAATACTTTTGGAAGGCTCGACCAAGACTTGGTTGGCTTTTGAAATAACGAGACCAAATGAGCATACTTCTTGCGTGCGGATAAGTCAGTAGGGGTTAATAATTTAAGAGTTACCTCCGGGGTTTGAAAGCCCCTAGTCCTCCCGGGAGCCTACTTTTCTCGGATTTCCGCTTTCCGCACTTTTCTCGCCTTCTTGGCTTTTCCACTTCTTTTTCTTTTCTGGCTTCCTATCGGTCTTCTTTCTTTCTTTTTTTTCATTTCTTTTTTTCATCATTTTTCTCTTTTTTTTTCTGTTTTTTTTTTGTGGTAGACCTTGACATCTCAAAGTAGGACTTGCTAGATTTTTTTTTGAA
>CM028383.1:60827200-60857391 GCA_013146195.2 Codonopsis lanceolata
ATAATTATGAATTTGAAGTCTCATTGGTTTATGCAAGTAAATATATACTTGATCGTTTGGTTTAAAGTCCGGTGGCGGGTTTGGTTGTTATTGTCGGCAATGGGGACGATTCATAGTCTTTGGAAACAATCGCTATGAATCGTTGCATTGGTTCCCTTTCTCCTCTCGCTATTTGGCCAATAGTGGGATGTGATCTCGAGTTATGCCATCTAGCTAGACATCGAGCTCTCATTTCTCATCCGGAGGCTGGATGAATGTAGAGAGTACTCATTAAAGGAAATCGATGAGTTGTGATTATTGGGGACGGAACCCGGGGTATGATTGATCGGGAATTGAGCCCGGATCTTGGTTTGAGATTTGATCTCATGGTAAGTTGATTGGGTTTTGAACCGGATTTGGTTGTAAGTTCGATTCGTTCTTGTTACACATGTTTATTTATGAGCATTTATATGAAAGATAATATGCTACTTGAGTTATGTGAGTTTATGTGCTTTAAAAATTAAGTACATGATTATTGTTGGTATACTAGCATGATACCATGATTTTTATATGATTGCACATTATGCCATGCCATGACATAATATGCCATATGTTGCATTTAGAAACTTCTTGGGTCATTATGACTCACTCCGTGTGATTGTTTTCCCCTAGTGTGTGCGGTGATCCCGTTAATGCAGCGCGGCCGGATAAGCGATTTCTAGCGGTGGTCTTCCAAGTCATAAGCTTGGAGCTATTTATTATTATTATTGTTGTTTTTCGGTGAGACTTCGGATGTAAAGTTATGTAGACTTTACTTGGGTAGATGTAGTATTATATTTATGTTGTGTATTTGGGAGCCGGTTGTATATCAGCCTTTGTATCCTTAGAGATTATTTCGTTGTCGTTTCGAGCATGTGTGGCTCGTTTATTCTAGTTTTAGTATTATTGTTGTTCCTACCTCAGCAGGTTTTAGTCGTGAGATCTTGGTTGGTGGTTTAGCATTATTATTCTTGTTGTAGTTGAATTGTTCCTCAGGCATGTTATAGCCGTTGAGTGTTGTTTATCGGGTTGGGATTTTGCTAGTTGCGGCCTTGGTTGCCGATGGTTTGTGGCGGCGTGTCTAATGTTGCGTCACGCGTCGAATTTTGGGCCAGAGATTTACTATCTCTTTGGTTGTTTATACTTAGGAGCTTGTTAGCTCGGGTCCCATTATGGTTTTTGCTTCCGATTTTAGTTTTATTATCCTATCGCCGTTATGGCTTTGTCTTCTGTCTTGAGCTTGTTGGCTCATCTTTTGACTTCGCACCATTATGCTTAGCGAGGTGCTTATGCATTTCTTAGCTTGTCACGATGGCACGACCTTGGGATCTCGTCTTGGGATCCGGGTCGGAATCCGGATTAATATCGAGCTATTGGTTAGCTATTTCGCGGGATAGGTTCCTTGGCCTAGTTGGGTTGGGTTTATTGTTGAGATTTTTAACGTCGAGTGTTCCTTGTAGGTATATTATGTCAGGAGCTTGGCGTGGAGCTAGTTCTAGCAGACCTCGTTCGAGTACCGTTCGTGGTAATGAGAGAGGGGAAACGTTAATGATCCTCGTGTGACTCCTCAACAAATGTTTAGAAAGGAGAATGATTCCACTATACTTGGGAGATTCTTGAAGTTGGAACTGAGGGCTTCGATGGAGGCCGATGCTTCTAAAGCCAGAGCATTGGTTAGAAAGCATGGAAAAGATCTTTGAAGTTATGGGTTGTACGTCAAAGTGATGGTGACTCTAGCGGTGTTTAAGTTGAGTGGTGCGGTGACCATTGGTGGCATGTGTTACGAGATAATTGGAGACACCATGGAGTGCCCCAAGTGTGGGAAAATTTCATAATGGAGTTTAGGGCACGATTTATTCAGGCGTAGTTCGGAAAGAAGAGAAATGGAATTTATTGCTTTGGAACAAGGAGATATGAATGTGGCTCGGTATTCGGCGAAGTTCACGAGTTGGCTCGTTCTTGTGGTTACTTAGTACCGAGATGAGGCTAAGAAGACCCATCGGTTTGTAAAAGGCCTAAAGATGAAGTATCGTGGCGGCTTATTCCCTACGGCTCACGAGATGCAGAGATCTTGTGGATCGTGCTTATGCGATGGAGTTAGACTTCGAGGGTATGCTCGAAAGAGAACCTCGAGAGTTGTTAAGAGTGATGATAATATTGGGAGGCAATTAGCACCTCGAGAAAGTTAATCAAGGAATCACACGTCTTGGTAGGCAGTGATGTTCCTACCTCTAGTCGGAGGCAGAGGCGGTGAGTTGATATGTAATTTTTGTTTGAGGCCGGGACATGCAGAAACAGATGTTGGGGCAAGCGCGGGAAAGTGCTTTGCTTGTGGCGGTGATCATGTTCGTAAAGATTGCCCGAAGATGAGGTTAATCGGTTTGGGAGTACTAGTCGACAATCGGTGGCTCCAAGAGAGATGGTGATGGTCGGCCTAGAGTTTGAGGGTGTGCGGCGTGGCGGTTAGCCATTGCGGAGTTTTGAAACCTATCCGAATAGGAAGGTACGTTCTCGTATATATATTATACCGTTACTACTATTATTGTTATTATGAGTACACGTCTTATCGGTAGCTCATGTGCATTCATACATACATTACCTGGTGTATTGCATATTGTTGGTCTATTGTTTGATTGGGGATAATGCCCCAATGTGGTGTTGGTTTGTGGTATTGTTTGATTTGTGAATTGCGGTAGGTAATCACTTATGGTTTAATGGAATCTTGTGTAGTCTATATATTTATAGGACTATACTATATATAAAAGCATTGAGGATGAATTTGTGTTCGATGATAGTAACCAATGGTTTTATGGGGTAACAGTTTTGTAGGCCTATATTAAGAGCCAGGGTATGAATATTTGTATATATATGTATATATATATGAAGCATGAATTTTATGATGATACTTATTGATTTGAAATAATACTTGTATATCCTATGGGGATGTGTTTAAGGTGATGAATAATATACATCTATAATATTGTTAATGATTATTATGCGAGTAGGATACACTCGATAAGTGCGAAAGTTAAGTGTTGCGATCTATGGATTGATTTTAGTGCGTGAACAAGTATGATGTTTCACCGCAATTTTGTTGGAGTTTTGGCGTTTTGGGGACGTTAGTATATGCGTCGGTTGTAGACTTGGTCTAGAATTTAAGAAAGGTTGGAATTGTGAAGTATAGACGTTACGACTACTAGTAGCCGAGTCGATACGTGGTGACTTCTAGCGAGTTTTCATGTTTGTGTACTAGGTGCACGAGTTTTGTGGTAAAATATGGTTGTTGTTTGTCAAGGTAATAGACCTTGTTACTTGACTTGAATTTATTCAGTTATGTGCATTAGTTGTAGCGAACACCTACCTGATGCATTTACATTGTAGTATCTTAAACTCTCATTTCATAATTGTTATCTCCTGCTCATTCATTTCCTTAGCATAGGAGACTATTAAAAAGGATGCTTAAAACCTTTTTATCATGAACCTTCGCATCCTTGCAACGAAAGCTTTTGAATATCCAATTTAGCCGGTACCCTAAATTGGTGATCAAAAGTGATCGTTGTTGGACTAGGATTGGTATGAATTGTGGTAGAAAGTGACTATACCCGTTACCAAATGGAATGGACATAAATGGAAAGAATTTTCAAAACATTTCATTATTGTGCTCTTATGTGTTTTTACCCGCGATATGGAGATCGCGAGTATTACTTGCATGGCTTGGAATGTCAGCTTGATTGTCTCTGATTTGGTTGAGAATTGCTCTATAGGCAATTATTACTCCTTGTGACTTAAGGTCTGTTATGCACAAATTTTATGATGTGCCCCGGGACAAATAGTTTCCGTAGTTGAATGTTATTATGTGCTTGAACTTGTTTCATGTTAAACGTTGGGGTTTGTGTACGAGTTTGGTTAGTATTGTTCGTATGTGTTTTCGCGACTCGAAAATGAGTCATATTATTTTCAATCTAAAGAGTTTTATGTGGTTGTGCCTATTGAGAGGTTTTGAAACCTGAGTTTGGATCACGGTAGTTTGATCCTCATATACTTGGTTTGGTTATTGTGATGGTAGACTCGGAGACTGAGTCTAGGTTTATGGTTTTTGAGCATCGAGTGTTCACTCGAGATTGTGAGACACCGTAGTGGTGTCTGGGTATTTCATGTTGGGATGATGACCTAGCATTGGTTTGAGATACGATTTAGAATTCGGGGCGAATTCTTTTTAAGGGGGAGAGGATGTAAGATCCCGATTCCCGGTTAGCGTGAATTGCGTGCAATGCTCGCATTTCTTCCTTGGTTGATTGCTCGTTTGACTCGTGAGAGAGTCTAGATGTGTATGAGAGACCACATTAAGACTAAAACACTTTTAAGAAATGTCATATAGTTGTTGACTTGCTAAAGTCAAAGGTCGTAAGTCGTAACCCGACGATAGTCGAAATGCGGGCGATTGAGAGTTTATGCGGGTTTTGTGTTTCTGACCTCGATTTGGTCCCAGATCTTTACATGATGATTAAATAACATGTTTAGATGTGTTAGACTTCTAATTGGATGTATTCCATAAGTCTCGTGAAGTTTTGACGCCTCGAGAATAGCAATTCTCCTTATCGCGTAGTTTGAGATTGAGCCGGGCGAACATCTCGTCTTTCGGGAGCCTATTTCCCCTATCTGTTGTTCATCATCTGGGAGGCATTCAGGCCTATTTTGTAGCCCTAATAGGTGTTTACAATCATGGGTTATTACCCGTCGGTTTGCGGTTTCATTCGACGTTTAGATAGCAAGTTGTTACGTCTTGCGTCGGTTTTGCCCCGGGTTGTTTCGGGTGTTGTTTTTGGGAGTCTAGACCTACTTTAAAATTGGTTTGAGACTTGGATGGATTAGTTTAATGTTTAAGGACTTTAAGGGTTCAATTGTGAGCCATTTCGAAGCTTTAAGGCTCGAGGATGCATGCGGGAACGACCGAAACCGAGAAGGAAGCAAGAAAATGGAAGAAAAAGAGGACCATGCGCTCGCATGGTATTGCTTCACACCATGCGACCGCATGAAGTCTATTCCATTGCGGGATTTTTTGGGATTTTGAATGTGTTGTCCAAACTATACCCACCCAAACCCAACCTAAACTAATCCTAAACCCTCCTAACTATCTTAGGATATATCCTAACCATCTAATTGAGTTTTGGAGGGGGATTATATGGGTTAATTAAGGGAAACAAACCTATCATCTAAACACACACCCACTTACTTTCCTAACCCTTTTAGACCAAAAACTCAAAGTCTAACACCCCATTTTCAGCCATTGACTCTCAAAAACGTGGGAGACCTCTATGAGAGCTTGAGAGAAGAGTTCTAGGGTTCTTGAGAGCCCAACCCTTGGAATCCATAGCTAGGAGTCTCCATTTCACAATCCACTCCATAGAATTGAAGAGGAGATTGAGGAGAACAACACCCACCTCTTGGAATTTCGAATTTGTGGCTTGGAGGGGCTGAACTAAGGTAAGTTTCTACCTCTCTTTCTCTTCTTTTGGGCTCCATTGACCCTAGGGAAACAATCATTTGTGCTATGTGAGGTCAATGGAAGCCATTGTTAGGGTTGTAGAAGATGCCATGAACCCTAGGTTTCTAATTGATGATAGAGCTTGGTTGGACCTATGTGAGACCTTGATTTATATGAAATTCAAGTGTTTAATGGTCTATTGAACTTGGTTATGTTGATTATCTATGAGTATTGAGGTTGATTTGGTAGAGATACTTGGAGGGTGTTTTGCCCAAATTTGGTTTAGCTTGCAAAATTATTGATGTGAGCTTGATTACTATGTTTTATATGCTTATTAGAGTATATTAAACCATGTGGTATGATTTAATCATGAATTGGAAATTATGATTGGTAAGGTGACTTGAATGAATTTATGCACAAGATGGCCAATTTGTTCTAAGTTGCATTGTTAAGTGATTTGTGGGGTTTATGTGAGTTTAATGAACATGGGGAGGTGCCTATTGATGATGGTTATGAACATAGAAGGTATTGAGACTCATGGCTTCTATGCCCTAAAATTTTAGAAAGGGTAGATTGGACTCAACGGAGTCATTATAAGTTCAATTAAGTGCTAAATGAACTTGAGTTGAAATCCTACGACGTTTGGATTTCGTTTGATTAGTGAAGTGAAGCATATAACTTCCAAATTTTAAATGGTTGGTGATTGTGATGTGTTTTGTGGATTTTTAGTCTTGGGAATTAAGCCGAATGACTATTGGGATTTGGTTACAAACTTTAAGGAATTATTACGGGGTGAATTTGTAAAACACATAAATAATGAAATGTGTTAGTAAGACTCAGCGGAGTCGTTATAAGGCCAATAAAATGATAAAGAGCCTTGGGTTGAAACCCTACAATGTTTGGGTTTGTTTGGGTTATGTTTGTGCACAGGGTTTTTGGTTGTGTCCTATGGCGACACTTATGTTATGGAGATGAACTAGAAATATATTTTAAGCATGCTTGTTAGAGCATGGGATAATGGAGACCCACATAAGGTCATGAGATTATTTAAGAGAAGATTAAGAAGAATCCTCTTCTCAAGGATTTTTGTTGCGTGTATATGAAAACAATTGTGAGAAGTGACTACGGAGTAGTCATGATGTTTTAAGTATGGTGTTGGTGTTATCGATCATGTATGACGATTAGGACTATGATTGAGTCCGGTGTACTTAAAATAAATGACTAAAATAATAAGTCTTGAATTGTGGATATTTTGAGACTAGCGTAGTAGTCTTGGTTTGGTTTGAGTTGAGGATTATGGAAGACCTCACATTATATTTTATTAAGCTTGTAAGCTATACTTGAATGGGTTAGTGACTTGAGGATAATGAATACCTCAATAAAGTAGTTCTTGAACTAAACTTGTATGTTAGTTGAACATAATGGTTATATGCAAATATATGCATTGTTCATGATGTTTGGTAGAGCATTATATCCTACTTGATTTTATGCAATTATATGCATGGTTTATGAGATTTCGTAGAGCATTATGTCCTACGTGGTTATATGCAAATATGTGCATGGATTATGGGATTTTGTGGAGCATTATGCCCTATTTGTTTATGTGCAATTATGTGCATGGTTTATGAGTTGTTGTAGAGCATTATGTCCTACATGATTTAATGAGTCCGATAATTATGAATTTGGTCTCATTGGTTTATGCAAGTAAATATATACTTGATCGTTTGGTTTAAAGTCCAGCTGGCGGGTTTGGTTGTTGTGTCGGCAATGGGACGATTCATAGTCTTTGGAAACAATCGCTATGAATCGTTGCATTGGTTCCCTTTCTCCTCACTATTTGGCCAATAGTGGGATGTGATCTCGAGTTATGCCATCTAGCTAGACATCGAGCTCTCATTTCTCATCCGGAGACTGGATGAATGTAGCAGTACTCATTAAAGGAAATCGATGAGTTGTGATTATTGGGGACGGAACCCGGGTGGTATGATTGATCGGGAATTGAGCCGGATCTTGGTTTGAGATTTGATCTCATGGTAAGTTGATTGGGTTTTGAACCGGATTTGGTTGTAACGGTTCGATTCGTTCTTGTTACACATGTTTATTTATGAGCATTTATATGAAAGATAATATGCTACTTGAGTTATGTGAGTTTATGTGCTTTAAAAATTAAGTACATGATTATTGTTGGTATACTAGCATGATACCATGATTTTTATATGATTGCACATTATGCCATGCCATGACATAATATGCCATATGTTGCATTTAGAAACTTACTGGGTCATTATGACTCACTCCGTGTGATTGTTTTCCCTAGTGTGTGCAGTGATCCCGTTTGCAGCGCGCCGGATAGCGATTTCTAGCAGGTGGTCTTCCAAGTCATAAGCTTGGAGCTATTTATTATTATTATTGTTGTTTTTCGGTGAGACTCGGATGTAAAGTTATGTAGACTTTACTTGGGTAGATTGTAGTATTATATTTATGTTGTGTATTTGGGAGCCGGTTGTATATCCGAGCCTTTGTATCCTTAGAGATTATTTCCGTTGTCGTTTCGAGCATGTGTGGCTCGTTTATTCTAGTTTTAGTATTATTGTTGTTCCTACCTCCGACAGTTTTAGTCGTGAGATCTTGGTTGGTGGTTTAGCATTATTATTACTGTTGTAGTTGAATTGTTCCTCCGGCATGTTATAGCCGTTGAGTGTTGTTTATCAGGTTGGGATTTTGCTAGTTGCCGGCCTTGGTTGCCGATGGTTTGTGGCGCGTGTCTAATGTTGCGTCACGAGTCGAATTTTTGGGCCAAGAGATTTACTATCTCTTTGGTTGTTTATACTTAGGAGCTTGTTAGCTCGGGTCCCATTATGGTTTTGCTTCCGGTTTTAGTTTTTATTATCCTATCGCCGTTATGGCTTTGTCTTCCTGTCTTGAGCTTGTTGGCTCATCTTTTGACTCGCACCATTATGCTTAGCGAGGTGCTTGTGCATTTCTTAGCTTGTCCTGATGGCACGACCTTGGGATCTCGTCTTGGGATCCGGGTCGGGTCGTCACAAAGTCAATTCCTTCTTCTGTCGGTAGCCCCGAGCAACCAATCTAGCTTTGTTTTGGTGACATTTCCATCTTCATCTCTTTTATTTCGAAAACCCACTTGGTGCCGATGACCTGGATGATCGGTCGGTCTTTCAACTAAGCTCCACACCTTACATCTTTCAAAGCTGGTTCACTCTTCTTGCATAGCTTCAATCCATTATGATCTTCGATAGCTTCATCAATCTTCTTTGGTTCGAGTTCGATACAAATGCATAAGCAAACAAAGTTTCTTCTCGAACCTTATTTCTCATTTGCGAACTCCTGAGTTGAGATCACCAATGATTTGAGAAATGGGATGATCTCTTGCTTCAATAACGTTGGAGGAAGATCACTTACAGTGGATTCTTCCCTTAAGAATTCGAGTTGGTTGAGAAGGAGATTCACCAAAATCTTGTTCGAGAAGAAATAGAGTCTTCAAAACTTTCATTTTACGGTCAACAAGAAGGATGAGAGATCTGTAAAGGTGCTTGGGGTAAAAGCAGAAGAGATGGGTTCGGGTCAGCAGACAGAGATGAGTTGTTATCGGTATCGGTAGAGGTCTCATCTACCGGTGAAGGATTATCGGTATTGGTGGGTTCACTGCCGTTTTTCGATAAGGAGTAGAAGTAGATGCTTTGTATTTGTACTGTCTCATCATTATCGAATCATTAGCAACGTTCGAGCCATTCTAGGCTCTAACAAGTCATATTCATCAAAAGAAACATGCACGTATTCTAAGATTTTTAAGTTTAGATTTACTAAAAATGCGAAATGCTTTTGAATGTTTGGAATACCCCAGAAAAATTCCTTCGTTTGATTTTGCATCAAATTTTCCTCTATATTCTTTTCCATTATAAAGAATAAAACATTTACAGCCGAAGATTTTAAGAAATCCTATGTTTGGGGATCTTCCTCTCCATATTTCATATGGAGTTTTATTATGAAACTTGTTTACTGGGATCTATTTGGGTAAAGCAAGCGATATTGCTTCCGCCCGAAATACTTGAAGTTTAGCTTAAAGCATTGTTCTAGCCGCTTCAATCGTGTTGTTCTTCCGTTCGGCTACACCATTTTGTTGAGGAATACCGGCGAGAGAAGTTGTGGCCGATCCCATGGTCATCGCAGATACTTTTCTACACCATTGTTTTTGAATTCGGTGCCGTTGTCTGATCTTATGTCACAAATGTCTTCAAGCTTTTGAGTTTGAAGTCTTCTGAAAAGTGCAGTGACTAGATCATACGTTTCATCTTTAGATGTCATAGTTTCAATCCAAGTGAATCTAGAGTAGTCATCAACTACTACAAGTGTGTACTTGTCTCCAGAAATACTGGTTGTTGTAATAGGTCCAAAGAGATCCATATGCGAGAAGTTGAAGAGGTCCGTTTGTTGACAATACATACTTTCTTTTGAAGGAAGACTTGGAAAGTTTTCCTAGTTGACAAGCTTTACAACTTCGTCATGATCGGCGGACACAGTAGGTAGACCTTTGACAAGCCCATTTTTGGAGAGCTTGGAGAGGTGCTTGAAGTTGAGGTGGCGAGGCAGCTTGTGCCATAGCCAACTATTGTCACGAACATTGTTGGCTACTAGACACAGGTTTGAGAATCTCCCTAGAAGATTTAAGTCCACGACATAGGCGTTTCCTTGTCTATTGCCGGTCGGTGTAGAGCACGATTCTTGTCTTTGATGAGGCACCGGTTTGAATTGAATTGGCATAGAAGTCCTTTGTCGCTTGAAATTGTGATATGCTCGAAGATTGTGCTTTAAACCACTTACTAGAGAAACTTTGTTGATGGAGAGACTTCCTCTAGTAATTGAGTCATATCCAATTGTCTTTCCTCTTGCATTGTCTCAGAAAATAACGTGGGTCCTTTTGCTTCGCTATATACGTAAGAAGACTTACGTTCCCGATCATGTGCCTTGAGCGACCATTGTCTAGGTACCGGATGTCTTTGTTTTCGATTCTATAGCCATGAAGCATTCTGAAAAAGTTAAAGCAAACAAGGTACCCTTTATTTTCTTTTGGGTCCTAAGGATTAGCAACCTTTTGCAACCCATACCTGCTTGACCTTGAGAGAACTAGGTCTCTCAGATCTTGGGGTGAACCTTAGCGAGGCATTACGGGCCGAGATGGCCTAAGCAATGGCAAGAATGACATAAATGGAAAGTCCATAAGAACTGTTAGAGTCTTCAAGCGAAGAGTGCTTATGATTATTCCTTTTCTTGACATCCATTTTTGGTTCGACTTGCTTGTTGACGGTAGACTTAATTGGTTTCTTTCGAATCTTCCTAGGTAGGTTACCAACGGACTTAGCTTTAGCTTTTACGTTGAATACCTTTTCGGGAGGATTCGGTAGAATACCTTTAAGTTTACCTTCAACAGTAAAAGAGCTTTACTGTTTCATAGACAAACTTGATAGTTATTCGGTAGAGGTTTAGTAGGTCTACCGTCGGCGAGACTTTGCCTTGGCATAGTTGTTGCCTTAGGTAGACTTCACTTTCTCTACCGTTACCTTTCGGTTTCTCATTTGAGTCGATCATTTTGGCTTTTCCTTTCTGAGCTTTAGGGTAAACATAAGGGACACTTGAATAACCAAGGCCTTGTTTCCCTATATTTCCAAATGTCTGTTTAGAGAAAGATATATCATTAGCAGTTTCGGAGGATTCACCTTTCTCTTTGACTGAAGAGATTGTCGGAAGAGACACATCTGAATATCCTATGCCTGTTTTATCATTGCTAGATTTTTGGCTTGTAAGGATTTCTTCAAATGCATCCTTGGAGCTATTCCAGGAGTCAATTGTCTTTTGCAAGGCAATTTTCTCTAGGTCTAGTCCTTTGATGTGCTCGGTCAGACGATCAATTTTGTCATGAAGAAATTTGTTTTCTTCCTTCGATTTGATACTCTCTTGTTGGTGACTATTGAGAGTTTGAATCTCATTGCCATCAAAGATTTCTCAGCTGTAAGTTTCTCACAGTTCTTGGCTAGTTTAACATAGGCTACTCTAAAGGAATTAAATTCTTCAAGCATATCCTGATTATCCTTGAGAAGTTCTTCCTTACTGAATCTATCACTGTTGGTTTCATTTTTGTCCAAAGGATTTGGTGAAACTACAACTTCATTTTCAGAGTCATAGGTAGGACATGAATCATGAGCTATTAAGCATATGTTAGCTTGTTCACAATCCTCTTCCTCCTCTTCTGAATCAGTCTCAAACCATGAAGCAACATGTTTGTCTTCTATGTCTTCAGCCAACATACCCTTTTGTTTTTGAAATTTTCTAAAGGTGGGTTTTCGGTATGCTTCAAATTTTGGCTTAGGACATTTTGAGGCAAAGTGACGGGTTTTCTGGTTATAACACACAAGCTCTTCCTTAGATGAGCTTTCACCATTTTTCCTGAAAGGTTGTTGGTGAGTGTTCTTCCTTCCATATTTTGCAAATTTTTGAAAACGTTTAACAAACATAGCAAATTGTTCATCAGATAAAAACTCATTTTCACTGGAAGAAGTAGAAGGTTTGTTTTCAACAATGATTTCTTCTTGGACCATGGTGGCAAAGACAGTTACTGCTGTTTGTCTTGCTCTAGAGCTTGATTAACTTCAAGTTCATAAACCTTTAAACTTGCGTAGAGACTACGAAGAGTCATCTCGTTTAAGTTCTTAGATTCTTTCATAGCCGTGGTCTTCACATGCCATAAGCTACCTAGAGAGCCTAGAAACCTCATGTTCATTTCCTTTTTGTCATACGTTTTACCAAGAGAAAAGCAACTATTTATTACCTCACTGAATCGATCGTATGCTTGTCTCAAGGTTTCCTTAGGATCCTTTTTGAAAGAATCAAACTCTGGATGTATGTATATTTTACATTGTCTCTTGTGTCTTGGTCTCCTTCCAAGTATTCTACAAGAGCTTCCCACATCTCTTTCGCGGTTGTACATCGAATCACTTGTTGGTAGGTGCTTGTGTCTAGAGAGTTGGTGATTATATTGATTGCTTTCTTTGTCAAGTTCTACCAGCTTTCTATCGCCCTCTGTCCATTCGATTGTTCTTTAGGAACCTGCGAGGTTCATGATGGAGGCTAGAAGATTTGCCTTCATTGGTATATGTTGACCTGCAGTGACACATTTCCATAACCTGTTGTCAATAGAGTTCATGAATCTCATTACTTTATCCTTCCATACATCAAAATGACCTTCGTCCAATATTGGGACGTGGTTAGCATTAGATGTAGGCAGCATATAGTGTGTTTGTGCCATTATGTCGTATCTCTCAAGAGTTTAATCTTGGAAAAACTTGTTTTCGAAGAGTAAGGCTCTGATACCAATTGTGGGTCCCAATGAGCACAATAATAAGCTAGAAGGGGGGTTGAATAGCTTATTAACACTTTAAAACTTTTAAGTAAGTTCCTTGAAAGTTACTTGCAATCTAAGAAAAGAATCAAGTAGCGGAAGACCTTCAAGAAAATTGTTCAGTGCAGATAAGGACTACCGGTAGACCTTTTACAGATTACTTAAGTTACTGAAATGGATAATATAAACAATGAAACTGAGCAGTTCAAGTAATAGACAGACAGAAGGAAATAACACAAGTATTTTGGGATGGTTCACACTATAATGAGTGCTACGTCCACCACCAAGGTAGTCAACCTTGGATTTAAATTGTGCACTATGTTTTCCACTTAGATCAATTACAAAGAATATCCCTAATGGATCGTGTACAAAATATTGACTTGTGTTTGGGTCTAGGGAATTAAATATCTATAAATACAAGATATTTAATTAGATGCGAGTATAGTTAATGGAGGTTAACAACAAGAAGAATAAAGCAATAAATGTTGATAAGCGACTTCTTGTTGTCGGCGAGGACTTCTAGATGTTAAGGATCTATTGAATGCGAGATGAAAGACTTGGAGTTTTGAAGTTTGAGCGATTCTTTAAGTGTTCGATTGATTACATGCGGTTGTCTATGTGTTCCGATCTTCAATGGCGTATTTATAGCAGTGCATTTCAAAAGAATCCGTTGGAAGGGCGAAGACTTCAACGACTCTATTCATAAATGCATTAAATGCATGGGGCATCGATCAAGGATTTTCGTCTTCCAGATATCTAGAGCGAGATAATCATTTACGAGATCTTCAAAAGGTGGGCGATTTGGTGTCGAATCGAGAGATGTAGCGAGAAAGTAGGGGCGATGCAGCACGCTTTCCTTTGTTCGAGGCGAAAAGTCTTCACCTTTTCGGAAAGTTGCTTTCGGCGGCTTGACATGTCGGGGGATGACTTGGATTAATTCAAATAATATGTAGGAATAAGTTTGATTTAATCCGGCTAGCTCTTTCTTTGGAGAGGACACGTAAGCGGTCAGTGGACACGAGGTCTAGATCTTAAGCTTTGAGCGGGTCTTCAGGTGAAGGCGAGAAGGGGTCTTCCGATGAACTGAAAAAGTCCTATAAAAACTATACAAGGCAAAGTTCTATACACGGTTGCCACGCTAATCGTCTGCGTACCGATTAGCCAGCAAGTATAAAACTGATGTAATGTACTAATCAGATATAAATTTAACATAAGAATCAACAACCATTATTTCCACCAACCATATTGATGGACCTATCTGCTCCATAGGACCATGGCACAGTGTTGTAGCTCTTGGTAGGGAAACTAGTTGGTGGCATAGTAGGCGTATTTCCTACCATATGGACATCTGACCCTGATGCGGCTGCTTTCCTTTTGAATAGCAGAATGAGCTAGGAGGCGTACCGACTTTCAAATGTCCAGTTCATATGTCTTTGTCGATACGGATCCTTATTTCCACTATTTCATTGAAGTTACCATAAGGGAGATATCTCATATGTTCTAGGTAAATGGGTTGGAGATTTTTTATGAACATTCTGGCTGATTTAGTCGGATCAGGTCTCTCCAATGTCTGAGCTATTTTTCTTTCCTACCTGGCTGCAAAGTCTACGCAGGTTTCTTTTTCTCTTTGGGTGCACGCCTCAAGATCTCTTTTATTTTCAGAGGTAGTATTGTCTTTGTACCTCTTTAGGAACTCTTCTGCTATTTGGTCCCAAGCGCCCATGGTACTACTGTCTGCTAGCATTAACCATTGCTTAGCTGCCCCTATCAAGGTGAGATGGAAATTGGAGGCCATAACTTCGAAACTAGCCCCTCTTAACTACATGCCGATAGAATAAGATTTTAGGTGAGAGATAGTGCAATCAGTCCCATTGAATTAATATATCCGGCATTTTGGATTTTGAGGGTAGTATGACTGAAGGTTCCAGCTTTAATGCCCGCGCATAAAATTCTCCTTTGTTCAAGACTTTGAGCATCATACTTTTTAGGTTCTCCATATCTGCCTCTATTTTGGTGGAAGGTGGCGCTGGGTATTGGTATATATTGGAAGGATTGGGAGCGGCTGGGTTTATTCCTTGGTGAGGCATTTTGTAAGGATTTTGAGGAGGTATTTGGTAAGGATTGTGAGAAGGTAAGTTATTTGTGGGTGTTGGGTTTTGGTATATATTGGAATTATTTGGGGCGGCTGGGTTTATTCCTGGCTGTGGCATTTGGTAAGGATTTTGAGGAGGTGGGTTATTGGTAATTTCCACTTGACGACCAAGATCATTCAAGGGTAAATAGGTCGTTACTTTCCCTTGTTAGGTATAGCTTCTGGGGTCCATGTGTGGGCTATTTTGGAGTGGATTGATGATGGGGTATGGAAGGTCATTTGGGTTTTGGGGAATATTGGTGTTTGGAAAAGGATATGGTGGATTTGGTGAGAAAGGGTTAAAATTTGGGTAATAAGGGTTTGGTGGAAAATTTGGGTTTGGGGTGCTGGTGGTTGGTGGTAGGTTAGTGTTTGGTTGAGAGTTTGGGTTTAAAGGAGCATGAGAAGTAGATGCTTCTTGAGGAGTTGCAGGGAAAGTGGTTCCCTAAACATTGGGCCTTGAACCTTGCATGAGGCTTGCTATCTGGCTTAATAAGCGACCAGGCTATGCACCCAAATTCTGAACTAACCATTGCTATATAGCCGGAGTGGAGCGTACCCTAGAGCCCCTACATCAGTACCCACTGTAGATTGCTCATTTTCAGCTGCCATTCTGCCCAAATCTGTACTCTCTGAACTGATTCTGATACTTTCTTATCTGATTCTGAGACTTTCTGATCTAACCCATGTGCCCGTATCCCGTATCAACCGACCGGTGCTATCTCTTCCTTTCCAAACTTGGGCCAAGTTTCTGAGGAAAATGGGTTGAAGATATCAGAAAGGATTGGCTGAAGGCTTTTTGGGTTCCGAGTACAGTGTGCCTTTATTTATAATTTTTTTTAATTATTATTCATTTTTCCCTAAGATTGATCAGACAAGTTTGACAGTCTCGGGACTTTTCCTGGAATAATGGATTCTTTCTCCAGAGTATAGGACCCTCGTATTCCACCTATCTTTTGACTCCCCAAGATTGGACTAATCTTAGGCGAAGGGCCTATACTTTTTCCAGGATCCACCATTCGAATGGTCCAGGTCGAACATCATAAAAATTATTGGTCAGTCCATGTGCATATATATATATATATATATTGCTCTTATTTTTTTTTTTTTTTTTTTTTGCAACAGGAATTGGTCAATAATTTAAAGATATAAAAACTGATCTCTCCATGAAGTGTCCTGAGAATTTATATGCATTTAACGTTGACTGATGAAGGGGGTAGGCTGACCATGGTGTAGGGTAGCAGTTTAGAAAATTTCTACGTGTGTGCGCGTGTGTGCCGTATCTAGAAAGCAGTAAATTATCTTTTTTTTTTCCAGATATAAAGCAGTAAATAAAGCAATAAATGGCATGTCTTTCTGTTCTTTGTGAATTTTCTCGGCTAATTAGTTTGAATCTTCGAAAAGACGATGCAAGGGAGCGTGACGGCCATTCAGATCAAGAAATAGAATGAAAAACGGGAAATCTATTTGTTCCTATTAATTACATTTGGTCCTAATCCTCAAAATAAAATGACAGAATAAAAGAATATTTACATATTTTGCGAGGAATAATAAATAAAGAGAATAAAAATAAAATAAAGCAATAATAAGCCCTTTGTTTTTTTTATCCTGCCCGAAATTCTATTTTATTCTTTTTTTTTATTGGCAACGGTACCCGAAACGAAGCTGTTGCAAGTTTTCACAATTATTTGCACAAATATATATACATATATATAAAAATGCAATATTTAAACTATTAAATAAATATGACAAGCATATTTAGCCAAAAACAAAAGGAAAACTTATTTTATTTTATTTTTTGAAAAATGAGTCTAGCCCTTAGTTTTTATTTTAGAAATAAAAACAACGTCCCCAGCAGAGTCGCCACTTTTGAGTGCCCCATTTTTCGACTGATCCCCCGCTGCGTGAGAAAGTGGGTGGTTTTAAAATCTTTTTATGTGCGTGGAATACGCTTGACCTCAATTGTGGACTCAAAATGTGATCAACAGAGTCGTCATCTTTATGTTACGGAAAACAAAGAAAAACAAAAAATAACCAGATTTCTAAAAGGGTCCAGAGGTAAGTTACGAGGTGGGAAGGGGTTAGGCACCCAACTCGCCCTTTCGGTCTCAAAATGGTTTTTGGCTAGAATATGTTTTTTATATTTATTTAACAGATGAAATACAACATTTAAAATATATATGCATATATATAAGGAAATTATTACAGACTTACAGCAGCCTCTTTTCTGGAGTTACAAATACATTTATAAATATTTGGCCAAAATAATGGCTCTTTTTGGATATATTTTTTATAGAATCTCGAGCAGCATAAATGCTTATTTTGTTTACATTGGACTAGTCTAAATAACACTTTTATAAAATAAAAACTTTAAATAGCCTACCTCTTGAAGCGTAGGGGTTTTATCTCTTACCAACTACCTTCTGGTAGGTCCTAGGGTGCGCTCACTCTATCCTTCAGGGAGAGGGAGTCTCTTTTGCTGCCGCTTTGCTACTGCGGGGATTCGGGCAGGTGACTGCTTCCGAAAAGTTGCTTTTCGCCTCGGGATCTGGGTAGTACAACTGCTTGCTTTTTGTTGGTTTGCTTGCTTGCTGACGGCGGAAATCGGACAGAGCAACTGCTTGTTTTTTGCTGATTTGGCATCTGGATTCGGGCATAGCAACTGCTCTTTTTGGGATTTTGGGATCGGTGGAATAGGGCGGAATCCTAGTAAGGCAACTAGGTTTCATTTTGGCCGGAGGGTTTTTAGTATTTGGGGGAGATTTGGCAGAGCTTTAGGGCTAGAGGAAGAAATTCCTTCGGTGCTCACTCGGGAGAACGATGAAAACTCACCGCACTGTTTCTTAACTGCGTGTTTTCATTGTGTTCACTCTGTGTGAATTCACAAGCCGGGGCCTCTTATTTATAGGCGGAGAGCGAGGATTCCTTCGTGGTTAAGTTTTACTTTCTATGCTTTATCGACTTGTACCGTGCGCTAGGAGAACTGCACCAAAGGAAAATTGCTACAGTGCTAGAGGGACTATTGGGCACTGCCCATGGTCATGCTGCGCGCGGCGCTAGGAGTGGCCATGGGCGGCGTCTAGGGTCATTTCTGCTCCTCTTTTTGGCACTTAGGCCCCTTGCATTTCACTGTTTACGCATCCTACTTTTTCTTTTGCACTTTCAACCCTGTAACTTGACATTCGTTAGCCTTTTAACAGGTCTTGATATTTTATGTCATGTTACATACCAGGGGTACAAAATTGGGGTGTCTACACCCCCGCAAGCCCTACATCAGCTTCCGTGCACCATTACTGTGAACCTTGCAGACGCAAGGTATACACACTTTGCGGCTGCAAGGCCCTCTTTAAAAGCAGAATCACGGCAGTCATGAGAAGTCACAGAATTTCAAGCCTTCCAAATCCTCAAAACTCTGACGATCTCCTCATCTCTCTCTCAATTTTGCTGCCAAGCTTCATTACTCAGGCCAAGATTCAAGTGTTAGCAATGATCTTCAAGCTTCCATCTCCATTTCCACCTCCATCTCACTTCATTAAAGCGTTGAAGATTTGTTGCATCCACCATTGCCGACGTTAAAGCTTTGAAAATTCCACCCGAATCATCCACTACAGCCAAAGCATCACTCTACCCAAGTATCGGCTATCACTTTTCTTTTAAAATTTTGATTCGCCAAATTTTGCATGCTAGGGTGATAGGAGTAGTTTAATTATCTACGTGCATGCTTTTATTGCTATAGTTGGATTATTTTCCTTTTAATATTTTTGTAATGAGTAGATATTTTGGTATCCATGAAATGGCCCCTAAGCATAAAAACACCGGACCTTCTTCTTCCCACTCCCAAGAGGAGCAAGACTATGACCCGTTTAGGTTTGTATCTTTTGAGGCGTCGGAGAGCTACACTAGGAAGCTCTCTAAGAATATAATCTCTGAAAAGGGATTTAAGGTTAGAAACTTTGCCCTCCCTGCCCACTTCGCCCAACGAAGATGGGTAGCTCTTTGTCCGACTCAGGGCATGGCCATCATGGCCATTGTCCGTGAATTCTACGCCAACGGGCGTATCTCCATATCTGGTAAGGTAGTTGACACCAGTTCTGTTAGGGGTAGGGATGTCAATTTTTCGCCCTATAGCATTAACCGTTAGTTCGGCACCCCTAGCTTCGAGGTGGGCACTGACCATTACAGTATCCACATTGCCAATGTTGTCCCTCTCCAGGAGATCAATGCGACTATTGTAACTCCTGACACGGTTTGGACCTATCATCAAGGTCCGTCGTTCGGCCACCGCACCATGGACGAGTCCCATTTGACAAACACGGCCAAGACCGTGTTCAAATTTATATGTGCACGCCTTATGCCATCCAGTCACCAGCACACGCTGTCTTGGCATAAGGCCATTTTGATCTACACCCTCCTGACCGGTGTGTCTGTTGATGTTGGGTGCCTGATCAACGCCCAGATTTAGATCCTCATTAGAGGTAGGACAAACTCATGATTCGTTTTCCTGAGTTTGATTACATGACTGTGTGGTGGGGCTGGAGTCGTTTGGACTCGAGATTCGGAAAGAGTTCGGGCAGTACCCTACATTACTGCGTCGTTTTTTTTAATCACCCGCGCCACCCACGTGAGAAGGACCATGTGAGGAGCCTCAAGGGGAGGCTCATATTGAGGAGGAGATGGATCCATTGGAGGTCATCTCCAATAGGCAGGAGGAGATCTCGTTAGAAAATCAAATGATTAATCAGTAGTTGGCGTAAATACGCGCCGACTAGAATCATTTTTACGGTTGGATTAACCAGGTGGGGATTAATGTCTCCGCACATTTTGCACTGCCACCCGGTACGATCCCCAAGTTCCTTCCTCCTTCATTATTCCCTCCGGACTCACCATGAGTTGATGCCCAAGTTTCTTCCTCTTTCGTTAGGCGGGCCAGATATGTCCTTTTGATATTTATCCTCCATCAACCCGCTTATGGGATAATCCTTAATTTTGAGGACAAAATAAAATTTAAGTTTGGGGGGGGGGGAATTCTAAGCTCAAGGCCTTTGCAGGCCCCAGCCTAAGGAAGAGTGGAGTTGGGCTACGTTTTTTAGGGTGAGGGATATTTTTTGCCCCTCTATCGTCTCTTCTCCTCACTCTATTTTCTTCTTTTCTATGTTTCCTTATTTTGGGAGATGTTGTCTTAACCAGAATACACTAATATTTGGTTCTTTCGGGTACCCATCAAAAGAGTCATCGTCATCAACTATCTCCAATTTTTTGAAAAATAAATAAATAAATAAATAAATAAAAATAAAAAATAAAAATATTTTAATTCAAAATTTTCATTCTCGAGCCCTAATATTTACTTAGTAAATATTTTAATTCAAAATTTTAATAAAAATATTTTAGTTCAAAATTTTCATACACTAATATTTACTTAAGTCGATGATGGTTTAGTGCAATGAACTACATAGCTTATTTGTAGATCATTCTGGAATTTACTCGCTTTTGCAAAATTCTTGATTTTCTCCAAATCTCTGTGCACTTTTTTCAGTCATGATTATGGATTGATTTGAATATTTTTATTAAGTTTTATAACACACATTTCACTCTAAGCAAAAATTTAAGATTTGCACAAAAATATGATGAGTAGCTATCCCGACATGATTGTTGCATCGAATTGTAACTTAGGGTCAATTGCATGATAGTTAGATCCCTTAGATTTTTTCTTACTAATATATCTCAAGCATACTTTTGAACCGTGTCTACATGTTAGTCTTGATCGCCCCTACCACTTTTCTGGTGAATGCTCCAGTGATGCTAAATCTTCAATTCCACAACCCTCATGATGGATATGATATTTTATGTGTTTTTGTTGATTCTTATGTTAAATTTATATCTGATCAGTACATTACATTAGTTTTATACTTCATGGCTAATCGGGTTGCGTATCGATTAGCGTGGCAATGTATAGAACTTTGCCTTGTATAGTTTTTGTAGGACTTTTTCGGGTTCGGCGGAAGACCCTTCTCGGCTTCACCGGAAGACACCTCAAAGCTTAAGATCGGTAGACCTCGTGTCGGTGATGCTTACGTGTCCTCTCAGAAGCTAGGTGGATTAATTCAAACTTATTTCCATATATTATTTGAATTAATCCAAGTCATTCCTCGACATGTCAAGCCGAAAGCAACTTTCGAAAGCAGGAATACTTTTCGTCTGAACAATGAAAGCGTGCTGCATCCCCTACTTTTCGCTTCATCTCTCGAATCGACACCAAATCGCCCACCTTTTGAAGATCTCGAGAAATGATTATCTGCTCTAGTTATCGTGAAGACGAAATTCCTTGATCGACCCCATGCATTTAATGCATTTTGAAAAGAGTTGTTGAAGTCTTCGTCTCTCCAACGGATTCTTTTGAGATGCACACTGCTATAAATCGCCATTGAAATCTGGAACAAGGAGACAAGCATGCGAATCAATCGAACACTTAAAGAATTGCTCGAATCTACACAACTCCAAGTCTTTTCAGTGCATTCAATAGATCCTCAACAGATCTAGAAGTCCTCGTCAACAACAAGAAGTCTGCTCTTCAACATTTATTGCTTTATTCTTCTTGTTGTTAACTTCCATTAACTATATACACGCAATTAAATATCTTGTATTCTGAGATATTTAATTCTCTAGACAAACACAAGTCAATATTTTGTACACGATCCATTAGGGATATTCTTTGTAATTGATCTAAGTGGAAAACATAGTGCACAATTTAAATCCAAGGTTGGCCTTGGTGGTGGGCGTAGCACTCATTATAGTGTGAACCATCCCAAAATACTTGTGTTATTTCCTCTTGTCTGTCTATTTATTTGAAGCTGCTTAGTTTCATTGTTTATATTATCCATTTCAGCAGAACTTAAGTAATCTGTAAAAGGTCTAGTAGTCCTTATCGGCGGACACTGGAACAATTCTTGAAGGTCTTCCGCTACTTGACTCTTTTCATAGATTGCAAGTAACTTTCAAGGAACTTACTTAAAAGTTTTAAAGTGTTAATAAGCTATTCAACCCCCTTCTAGCTTATTATTGTGCTCATTGGGACCCACAATTGGTATCGAGCCTTACTCTTGAAAACAAGTTTTTCCAAGATTAAACTCTTGAGAGATACGACATAATGGCACAAACACACTATATGCCTTTGCCTACATCTAATGCTAACCACGTCCCAATATTGGACGAAGGTCATTTTGATGTATGGAAGGATAAAGTAATGAGATTCATGAACTCTATTGACAACGAGGTTATGGAAATGTGTCACTGCGAGTCAACATGTACCAATGAAGGCAAATCTTCTAGCCTCCATCGCGGGAACCCTGCGAAGTTCCAAAAGAAGAATCGAGAATGGACGAGAGGGCGATAGAAATTGGTAGAACTTGGCAAAGACAAAGCAATCAATATAATCACACGCTCTCTAGATACAAGCACCTACCAAAGCAAGTGATTCGATGTACAAGCTGCTAAAGAGATGTGGGAAGCTCTTGTAGAATACTTGGAAGGAGACCAAGACACAAGAGACAACAGAAAATATACATACATCCAGCAGTTTGATTCTTTCAAAAAGGATCCTAAGGAAACCTTGAGACAAGCATACGATCGATTCAGTGAGGTAATAAATAGTTGCTTTTCTCTTGGTAAAACGTATGACAAAAAGGAAATGAACATGAGGTTTCTAGGCTCTCTAGGTAGCTTATGGCATGTGAAGACCACGGCTATGAAAGAATCTAAGAACTTAAACGAGATGACTCTTCGTAGTCTCTACGCAAGTTTAAAGGTTTATGAACTTGAAGTTAATCAAGCTCTAGAGCAAGACAAACAGATTGAGCGTGTCTTTGCCGACCATGGTCCAAGAAGAAATCATTGTTGAAAACAAACCCCTACTTCTTCCGTGAAAATGATTTTTTATCCGATGAACAATTTGCTATGTTTGTTAAACGTTTTCAAAAATTTTCAAAATATGGAAGGAAGAACACTCACCAACAACCTTTCAGGAAGATTGGTGAAAGCTCATCTAAGGAAGAGCTTGTGTGTTATAACTGTAGGAAACCTGGTCATTTTGCCTCAAAATGTCCTAAGCCAAAATTTGAAGCATACCGAAAACCCTCGTTTAGAAAATTTCAAAAACAAAAAGGTATGTTGGTCAAGACATAGAAGATAAACAAAGTTGCTACATGGTTTGACCGATTCGAGAAGAGGAGGAAGAGGATTGTGAGCAAGCTAACATATGCTTAATAGCTCATGATTCATGTCCTACCTATGACTCGAAAATGAAGTTGTAGTTTCACCAAGTCCTTTGGACAAAAATGAAACCAACAAGGATAGTTTCAAGAAGGAAGAACTTCTCAAGGATAATCAGATATGCTTGAAGAATTTAATTCCTTTAGAGTAGCCTATGTTAAAGCGGCCAAGAACTGCGTGAGAAACTTACAATGAGAAATCTTTGATGGCGGTGAGATTCAAACTCTCAATAGCTGTCAACAAGAGAGTATCAAAGCTGAAGGAAGAAAACAAATTTCTTCATGACAAAATTGACCGTCTGACCGAGCACATCAAAGGACTAGACCTAGAGAAAATTGCCTTGCAAAAGACAATTGACTCCTGGAATAGTTCCAAGGATGCATTTGAAGAAATCCTTACAAGCCAAAAATCTAGCAATGATAAAACAGCATAGGATATTCGGATGTGTCTCTTCCGACAATCTCTTGATCAAAGAAAGGTGAATCCTCAAAGCGCTAATGATATATCTTTCTCTAAGCAGTACATTTGGAAATATAGGGAAAGCAAGGCCTTGGTTACTCAAGTGTCCCTTATGTTTACCCTAAAGCTAAAGGAAAAGCCAAAATGAATGATTCAAATGAGAAACTTGAGAGGTAAGGTAGAGAAAGTGAAGTCTACGAAGCAAGCGACTATGCCAAGGCAAAGTCTGCCGACGGTAGACCTACTAAACCTCTACCCAGGTAACTATCAAGTTTGTCTATGAAACAGTAAAGGCTGCTTTACTGTTGAAGGTAAACTTAAAGGTATTCTACCGAATCCTCTGAAAAGGTTTTCAACGTAAAAGCTAAAGCTAAGTCGTTGGTAACCTACCTAGGAAGATTCGAAAGAAACCAATTAAGTCTACCGTCAACAAGCAAGCCGAACCAAAAATGAATGTCAAGAAAAGGAATGATCATAAGCACTCTTCAGGTTGAAGACTCTAACAGTTCTCTATGGACTTTCCATTTATGTCATTCTTGCCATTGCTTAGGCCATCGGCACCGAATGCTGCTAAGGTTCACCCCAAGATCCGAGAGACCTAGTTCTCTCAAGGTCAAGTGTATGGGTTGCAAAGGTTGCTAATCCTTAGGACCCAAATAAAGGGTACCTTGTTTTGCTTTAACTCTTTTACTGGGAATGCTTCATGGCTATAGAATCGAGAAAACAAAGACATCTGGTACCTAGGCAAGGGTCGCTCAAGGCACATGACTGGGAACGTAAGTCTTCTTACTATATAGGCTGAAGCAAAAGGACCCACGGTTATTTTCTGAGACAATGCAAGAGGAAAGACAATTGGATATGGCTCAATTACTAGAGGAAGTCTCTCCATCAACAAAGTTTCTCTAGTAAGTGGTTTAAAGCACAATCTTACGAGCATATCACACCCGCGACAAAGGACTTCTATGCCAATTCAATTCAAACCAAGTGCCTCATCAAAGACCGTGAATCATGCTCCACAATACCGACCGGCAATAGACAAGGAAAGCGTCTATGTCGTGGACTTAAATCTTCTAGGGAGATTCTCAAACCGTGTCTAGTAGCCAACAATGTTCGCGACAACAAATGGCTATGGCACAAGCGCCTCGATCACCTCAACTTCAAGCACCTCTCAAGCTCTCCAAAAATGGGCTTGTCAAAGGTCTACCTACGGTGTCCGCCTGCCGATCATGACGAAGTTGTAAAGCTTGTCAACTAGGAAAACTTTCCAAGTCTTCCTTCAAAAGAAAGTTTGTTTTATCAACAACAAAGACCTCTTCAACTTCTGCATATGGATCTTTTGGACCTATTACTACACCAAGATTTCGAGACAAGTACACACTTGTAGTAGTTGATGACTACTCTAGATTCACTTGGATTGAAACTATGACATCTAAAGATGAAACGTATGATCTAGTCATGCACTTTTTAGAAGACTTCAAACTCAAAAGCTTGAAGACATTTGTGACATAAGATCGGACAACGGACAATCGAATTCAAAAACAATGGTGTAGAAAAGTATCGCGATGACCATGGGATCGGCCACAACTTCTCTGCCGCAGGTACTCATTCTCAACAAAATGGTGTAGCTGAGCGAACGAAGAACGTAACACCGATTGAAGCGGCTAGAACAATGCCGGCGTAAGCTAAACTTCCGAAGTATTTTGGGCGAAGCGATCAATCGCTTGCTTTACCGAATAGATCCCCGTAAACAAGTTTCATAATAAAACTCCATATGAAATATGGAGAGGAAGATCCCCAAACATTGGATTTCTTAAAATCTTCTATTTGTAAATGTTTTATTCTTTATAATGGAAAAGAGTATAGAGGAAAATTTGATGCAAAATCAGACGATTTAAGGAATTTTTCTGGGTATTCCAAACATTCAAAAGCATTTCGCATTTTCAAGAAATCTAACTTAAAAATCTTAGAATCAGGCATGTTTCTTTTGATGAATATGACTTGTTAGAGCCTAGAATGGCTCCGAACGTTGCTAATGATTCTCGATAATGATGAGACAGTACAAATACAACAAGATCTACTTCCAATCCTTATCGAAAACGGCAACCGCAGATCCCACCAATACTAGTAACCCTTCACCTAGAAGAGACCTCTACCGATACCGATAACAACTCATCTGCTGACCCGAACCCATCTCTTCTGTTTTACCCCAAGCACCTTTACTGCATCTCTCATCCTTCTTGTTCACCGTAAAATGAAAGTTTTGAAGACTCTATTTCTTCTCGAACTGCATTTTGGTGAATCTCCTTCTCAACCAACTCTGTAATTCTTAAGGAAGAATCCACCGTAAGTGATCTTCCTCCAACCGTTATTGAAGCAAGAGATCATCCCATTTCTCAAATCATTGGTGATCTCAACTCAGAGTTCAGACGAGAAATAAGGTTCGAGAAGAAACTTTGTTTGCTTATGCATTTGTATCGAACTCGAACCAAAGAAGATTGATGAAGCTATCGAAGATCATAATCGGATTGAAGCTATGCAAGAAGAGCCGAACCAGCTTTGAAAGATGTAAGGTGTGGAGCTTAGTTCAAAGACCGATCGATCATCCAAATATCGGCACCAAGTGGGTATTCGTAAATAAAAGAGATGAAGATGGAAATGTCACCGTAAACAAAGCTAGATTGGTTGCTCGTGGCTACCGACGTGAAGAAGGAATTGACTTTGATGAAACATTTGCTCCTTGCTAGACTAGAAGCAATCGAATCTTTCTAGCTTATGCCTCGCTCATGGACTTCAAAGTGTATCGATGGATGTTAAGAGTGCCTTTCTCGAATGGTGATCTTCAAGAAATCAGATACGTGGAACGCCTCCGTGATTTGTCATCTCGCACAACCGACCACGCCTACCGACTCAAGAAAGCTCTCTACGGCCTCAAGCAAGCTCCTAGAGCTTGGTATGAAACTCTATCCAAGTTCTTAATTGAACAAGGATTCGTGAGAGGAAGAATCGACACTACTTTATTCATCCTCAAGCACAAAGGCCATTCTCTCTCGGTACAAATCTATGTGGACGACATCATCTTTGGATCAACTAACCAAAGCCTCGTGCAAAAGATTCGAGAAGTCGATGCAAAGCAAGTTCGAGATGAGCATGATGGGTGAACTTACCTATTTTCTAGACCGCAGATACAATGCACTTCGACGGAATCTTCATCACCAAACCAAATATGCAAAGGAACTAATCAAGAAGTTTGGTCTTGATTCACCAAAGGATTTGAAACTCCAATGTCTACCGACCGCCATCTTGACAAAGATGAAAAGGGAAAGCAAGAGAACATGACCAAGTATCGAGGAATCATAGGTTCACTTCTTTACCTTACCGCTAGTAGACCCGACATTATGTTTGCCGCTTGTGTTTGTGCTAGATTTCAGTGCATCCAAAGGAGTCACATTTGCTTGCCGCCAAACGTATCATCGATATGTTTCAAAAACAACAAATCTAGGCATCCGTATTCAAAATCCAACAACTTCAATCTAGTTGGATACTCTGATGCGATTATGCAACCTCGCAGTGAGCGTAAGAAGCACCGCTGGGACTTGTCAATTTCTTGGAAACAGACTGCCTCATGGTCTTGCAAGAAACAAGGATCGCTGGCAAACTCAACCACGTATTAATACATTCTTTGCAAGCAGCTGCCAAGTTGCTCTCAACGCTATGGATGAAGCAACAACTAGTGGACTACAACATCAAGACTAAAATCCGCCCAATCATGTGTGACAACACATCGCCTATCTCGCATTCTCCAAAAATCCAAAGTGATGCATTCAAAGACAAAGCACATTGATATTCGTTATCATTTTCTCAAAGATCATGTGGAAAAGGTAACATCATCGGAATATGTTCCAACCGAGCATCAATTGGCGGACATTCTCACAAAACCACCGGATGCCACCAAGTTTGCTTATTTAAGGAGAAATCTTGGTATGATTGATCCTCGCTTAATTTCAATATTTTGTTAATGTTTTCTTTCATACCCGGTAGACCCAAGATTAGTCTAATCTGAAGACGTAAGTTCTCCTTTACCTAAGACTTAAAGGTTAGTACTCTTACTTAGTCTATTTCGCTAAAGAGGTTTCTAAAGCAATTAAAGGGGTCAAGGACAAAATTTGGTACTTAAGAAAATATCTTAAGTTCCCCTTTCAAACCGATATTTTCTCGCCTTTAAATAGTCCTCGAACCGTCATTTCCAAACTTTACGAAACCCTTTCAACGTAAACTTTTCTCTCTCTCTCTCCGAGTAACTACTTTCTCGCAAATTCAAGTTCATCTTCTTGTTTCTTCTTCTCATCTTCAACAATGGTACGCTTTATCTCTACTCTACTCGAAATTTTCTATGTATCGTTTCGCATTTCAAGATCAACTTAAAATCCTTTTGGAATTCAAACCGTCATTTTCGAAGTTTATACAAAGTGATTCGCCATTGTTGTTGTTATAAACTTGAATACTAACAAATGCTTTTGCTTCATTCATTGTTCATTCTTATGAAAACTCTCGTTATGCATTTCACGAGTGTGGTTTCTCTAAACATTCTAGGGTTTCAAGTTTTTGCTTCAAAAATTTCAATTTATTTTGAAAACTTTGAAATTCCTACTTGTTTAGATGTCTAGATGAAAAGCCCTAATTTTATTTTGCTTTTCTTTCGTGCAAGAACTTCAAAATCAAAGCGCGACAGGGAAGGCTTTATGACCTCGAAAATGTCATTCCTCCCGTTCAAATATCAATCTTCCAGATATCCCATCTATCCCGCCCTCATGACATTATTGTCGCTTGGACCCAAAGCTATACATTCCGGCATGTGCATTGACCTCATCACCAATCAACTCTATAGCCAAAGCTTGCGAGGATATGGACGCCTCGATTCTACCCCTCTTCTCGCCTCAACGACAAAACTACGATCTTCCTCGGCGTAAGAATTTTATCAACGAATGGAGCTCATGAACTGCATCGCTTCTTCGTGGGTGGATTCGAGGTCGCCCCATCTCTCTGCCACCGCCAAATCTATTTCCACCATCATTGGCGTGCATTACGGAGGAGCTATTTCAAAGAACCATGGCCGAGGCTTTACATGCCCGGGAAGCCATGAGGAGTAGTAGACACTCTCCAGGGAGCCACAAGGGAAGATGCTCAAACTTGTTCCTCTTGACGTCTTCATCGCACTGCCCACCTTCTAGACAAGGGCCCTATTCAAGAGTGGAGCTCATGACATGTTTATCGGCCAACAGATCAACCCGACTGTGTATTTCTCTACTTGCCTCAACCGGGCTCATCATCTTCGGCGAGCTAAGCAGTGGGTGGAGAAAGCTAAGAGCAACCCCACTTGCAACGCCGCCTTTCGTCGGGCTTATCAATGCCCTTTTGAGGATGATGCGAACATCAACTCTTCCTTGAAAGAAGATGAGTTGTATCACGGTGGCCAAGGACAAACAACTCACGTACCTCGTTTTCAAAGAATACACCGAATACGAGAACAAGCCGCCGGATGCTTGAAAGGTCTACGGGTCTCTCTTGACAAAGTGGCCAAGCCTGCACCTATCTTGGTCACCGCTTCAATATGGAAGCACATATAGCTGCAAGCAAGACCTTCAAAAAGGGCTCTGCCAAATTTAATGAACAAGTGGCCACGGACCTCCATCTAAAGGCCAAAGGTCCTGGGCTGATGAGGCAGTAGGCCGCTAAGGTCCAAAATAGTGCCCATGGGCAAAGCCAAGAAGACAAGGCCGAAGTGGCACCTCCAACTCCGAAGAGGAGCAATGCCAACCACCTTCACCACCTCCCCGCACTCCACTCCCAAACCAAAACGAAGGAGACTTCAGAAACTTTCAAGACCAGCCACCACGCAGTCCCTCCAACCCTACCGATGAAACAAATTGAGTCTCCTATTCACTGGCTGAGGAAGAAAAAAGAGAGCTATGGTTCCCAACCCCTCTACCACCAACCAACTACCTATACCGACGCCCAACACTAACCTGCCAACCCTTCATCTATACCTCTCACCGAAGCCCAACCAACTACCGACGCCCAAACCTTTACCTCACAACCTTCATCTATACCTATCAACCCTTAATCTATTCCTTCCCGAGTCATCTACTGGAGGAATTCACCACCTCCGGAGGAGTCCATCCCCTCAAAATCAGGAGCCGCCTGTAACCCCAACCTCCTCCTCCTCACCCTTTAACTACTCACCTCACCCATCCACACCTTCCTCACCACCCCAATCCCAACTTCTTCAATCACACCAACCCTAGACCCCGGCCGCCAAGTTCTTCGAACTTTCGTCAGCGCATCTATTCACCCCTTCTCATCACCTCCCCTTCCTCAATCAACCTCCTCAACCTTCCCTTCAAACCAAATTCCTCATTCATAAT
>CM028383.1:60857491-60891953 GCA_013146195.2 Codonopsis lanceolata
TTGGTTTGTGGTATTGTTTGATTTGTGAATTACCGGTAAGTAATCACACATGATTTGTATGTTCTTGTGTAGTCTATATATTTATAGGACTATACTATATATAAAGAGCATTGAGGATGAATTTATTATTCTGATGATAGTAACTATGGTTTTTATGGGGTTCTGGTTTTGTCGGCCTATATTAAGAGCCAGGTATAAATATTAGTATATATATGTATATATATATAGCATGAATATGATGATATTTATTGGTTTGATATGATACTTGTATATCCTATGAGGATATGTTTAAGGTGATGAATAATATACATCTATAAAAGATTGTTTATGATTATTATGCGAGAGTAGTATACACTCGTAAGTGCAAAGGTTAAGTATTGCGATCGATGGGTTGATTTTAGTGTGTGAACAAGTATGATGTTTCACCACAATGTTGATGAGATTTTGGCGTTTTGGGGGCGTTAAAATATACGTCGGTTGCCAGGCCTTGGTCTAGAGTTTAAGAAAAGTTGGATTTGTGAAGTATAGGCGTTACGACTACTCACCGGTGGCAGAGTCCGTCACGTGGTGACTTCTAGCGAGTTTTCATGGTTTGCGTGCTAGGTGCACGAGTTTTGTGGTAAAATATGGTTGTTGTTTGTCAAGGTAATAGACCTTGTTACTTGACTTGAACTTATTCAATTATGTGCATTAGTTGTAGGGAACACCTACTTGATGCATCTTCATTGCAGTATCTTAAACTCTCATTTGATAATTGTTATCTCCTCAAGCTCATTCATTTCCTTAGCGTAGGAGACTATTAAAAAGGATGCTTAAAACCTTTTTATCATGAACCTTAGCATCCTTACAACGAAAGCGAAAGTTTTTGAATATCCAATTTAGCCGGTACATTCTAAATTGGTGATCAAAAGTGATCGTTGTTGGACTAGGATTGGTATGAATTGTGGTAGAAATCGACTATACCCATTACCAAAAGGAATGGACCTAAATGAAAAGAATTTTCAAAACATTTTATTGTTGCACTCTTATGTGTTTGTACCCGCGATACGGAGATCGCGAGTATTACTTGCGTGGCTTGGAATGTCAGCTTGATTGTCTCTGATTTGGTTGAAAATTGCTCTATAGGCAATTATTACTCCTTGTGACTTAAGGTCTGTTATGCACGAATTTTATGATGTGCCCCGGAACACATAGTTTCCGTAGTTGAAGGTTATGATGTGCTTGAACTTGTTTCATGTTTAACGTTGGGGTTTGAGTACGAGTTTGGTTAGTATTGTTCATATGTGTTTCGTGGACTCGAAAATGAGTCATAATATTTTCAATCTAAATAGAGTTTAATGTTGAGTGCCTATGAGGGTTTTGAAACTGAGTTTGGATCACGGTAGTTTGATCCTCATATACTTGGTTTGGTTATTGTGATGGTAGACTCGAGGCGGAGTCTAGGTTTATGGTTTTGAGCATCGAGTGTTCACTCGAGATTGTGAGACACCGTAGTGGTGTCTGGATATTTCATGTTGGGATTATGACCTAGCATTGGTTTGAGATACGGTTTAAATCGGGGCCAATTCTTTTTTAGGGAGAGGATGTAAGATCCGATTCTAGGTTAGCTTGAATTGCGTGCAAAGCTCGTGATTTCCTCTTTCGTTGATTGCTCGTTTTCATTTGTGAGAGAGTCTAAATGTGTATGAGATCACAATAAGACTAAAACACTCCTATGAAATGTCATATAGTGATTGACTTGTTAAAGTCAAAAGTCGTAACTCCGACGATAGTCGAAATGCGACGCGATTGAGGATTTATTCGGGTTTTGTGTTCGGACCCGATTTGGTCCCAGGATCTTTACATGATGATTAAATAACATGTTTAGATGTGTTAGACTTATAATTGGATGTATTCCATAAGTCTCGTTAAGTTTTGACGCCTCGAGAATAGCAATTCTCCTTATCGCGTAGTTTGAGATTGAGCCGGGCGAACGTCTCGTCTTTCGGGAACTCATTTCCCCTATCTGTTGTGTATCATCTGGGAGGCTTTCAGGCCTATTTTGTAGCCCTAATAGGTGTTTACAATCATGGGTTGTTACCCGTCGGTTTGTGGTTTCATTCGACGTTTCGATAATAAGTTGTTACGTCTTGCAACTTTGCCCGGGTTGTTTCGGTGTTGATTATGGGAATCTAGACCTAATTTAAAATTGGTTTGAGACTTGGATTGATTAGTTTAATGTTTGAGGACTTTAAGGGTTCAATTGTGAGCTATTTCGAAGCCTTAAGGCTCGAGGATGCATGCGGGAACGACCGAAATCGAGCAAGGAAGCAAGAAAAAGCCGGAAGGAGTGTAACAGGAGGATGCGCTCGCATCACTCCTATATGATGCGACCGCAAGGGTCTTAATTCCAGCATTACGGGATTTTGTCCTGTTTAGTGCGCTGTCCGAAATTTACCCCATTAAACCCATTCTAAACCCAACTTAAACCCACCTACTTAGCCTAAAACTAAGTCCTAATCATTATTAGTGAGATTAGGGGTTGATTAGTGGGTGATTAAGGGAACTAATCCCCATATAAAAAGAAATCAACCGCACTCTACCTCTTAGTCGGCCAAAGCAGATAGACTTCTCCCTCCCCGCTCTTCTTGCGAATGAACACAAGGGCATGAGAGGCTGAGAAGAGGCGATTTCTAGGGCTTGAAGAGCTCGTCCTTGGTGGCCATAGCTAGAGGGCTTCTTCCCCATTTCGGTCCCGTGAGTTTGAAGAGGAGAGTTGAGGAGAAGCAACCTCACCTCTTGGATTCTCGTACGGCGGCTTGATTAAAATTTGAGTAAGGTAAGTTTCTACCTTAATTCTCTTGCTTTTGGGCTCCATTGACCCTAGGGAAACAATCATTTGTGATATTTGAGGTCAATGGAAGCCATTGTTAGGGTTTGTAGAGAAGCATGAACCTAGGTTTTCAAATTGATGATAGAATTGATTGACCTATGTGAGACCATGATATATGTGAAATTCATGTTCTAACTAGTCTATTGAACTTGATTATGTTGATTATCCATGAGTTTTGATGTTGGTTTGATTGAGATACTTGGAGGGTGTTTTGCCCAAATTTGGTTTAGCTTGCAAAATTATTAATGTGAGCTTGATTACTATGTTTTATAGGCTTAATAGAGTATATTAAACCGGGTTGTATGATTTAATCATGAATTGGGAGTTATGATTGGTAAGATGAGCTAAATGAAATTGTGCTCAAAATGATGAATTTATTCTATGTTATATTAGTGAAGGTTTTTGTCGGGTTTATGTGAGTTAAGCGAACCGAGATGATGGCTATTGTTGATAGTTATGAATATAGGGAGAATTGAGAACCATAGCTTCTATGCCCTAAAATTTTAGAAAGGGTAGATTAGACTCAACGGAGTCATTATAGGCTTGATAATATGTTAAACAACTTGGGTTGAAATCCTACGATGATTGGATTTCGTTTGGTTAATGGAGTGAAGAACATAACTTCCAAACTTTAAATGGTTGGTGATTGAGATGTGTTTTGTCGATTTTTAGTCTTGGGAATTAGGCCCGAATGACTATTGAGATTTGGTTATAAACCTTAAGAAATTATTACGGTGTGAATTTATAGAACACATAAAGAATGAAATGTGTTAGTAAGACTCAGCGAATTAAGTCGTAATAAGGCCAATAAAATGATAAAGAGCTTGGGTTGAAACCCTACAATGTTTGGGTTTGCTTGGGTTGTGTTTGTGCACATCGGGTTTTGGTTGTGTCCTATGGCGACACTTATGTTTTGGAGACCGACTAGAATACATTATTTAAGCATGCTTGTTAGAGCATGGAACAATAGAGACCCACATAAGGTCATGCGATTATTTAAGAGAAGATTAAGAGAGAATCCTCTTCTCAAGGATTTTTGTTGCGTGTATATGAAATCAATTGTGAGAAGTGACTACGGAGTAGTCATGATGTTTTAAGTATGGTGTTGGTGTTATCGATCATGTATGACGATTAGGACTATGATTGAGTCCGGTGTACTTAAAATAAAAGACTAAATAATAAGTCTTGGATCGTGGATATCTTGAGACTAGCGCAGTAGTCTTGGTTTGGTTTGAGTTGAGGATTATGGAAGTCCTCACATTATATTTTGTTAAGCTTGTAGGCTATACTTGTCTTGGTTGATGACTTGAGGAATAATGAATACCTCAATAAGTAGTTCTTGAACTAAACTTGTAAGTTAGTTGAACACAATGGTTATATGCAAATATATATGCATTGTTCATGATGTTTGGTAGAGCATTATGTCCTACTTGATTTTATGCAATTATATGCATGGTTTATGAAATTTCATAGAGTATTATGTCCTACGTGGTTATATGCAGTTATGTGCATGGTATATGAGATTGTTGTAGAGCATTATGTCCTACATGGTTTAATGAGTCCGATAATAATGAATTTGGTCTCATTAGTTTAGACAAGTAAATATCTACTTGAATGTTTGGTTAAAGTCCGGTGGCGGGTTTTGGTTGTTGTGTCAAGAATGGGACGATTCATAGTCTTTGGGAACAATCGCTATGAATCGTTGCATTGGGTCCTTTTCTCCTCACTATTTGGCCAATAGTGGGATGTGATCTCGAGTTATGCCATCTAGCTAGACATCGAGCTCTCATTTCTCATCCTAGGTTGGATGAATGTAACGAGTACTCATTAAAGGAAACTGACGAGTTGAGATTACTTGGGGAGGAAACCCCAGGGTATTATTGATTGGGAATTGAGCCCGAATCATGGTTTGAGGTTTGATCTCATGGTAAGTTGGTCGGGTCTTGAACCCGGATTTGATTGTAACGGTTCGATTACGTGCCATCTTGTTACACATGTTTATTTATGAGCATTTATATGAAAAAATAATATGCTACTTGGTTTATGTGAGTTTATGTGCTTTAAAAATTAAGTACATGTTTTATGATGGTATACTAGCATGATACCATGATTTTATGTGATTGTGCATTTATGTCATGCCATGTCATAATATGCCATATGTTGCATTTAGGAACTTACTTGGGTCATTATGACTCACTCCGTGATTGTTTTCCCTAGTGTGTGCAGTGATTCCCGTTAGTACTTCGGATAACGACTTCTAGCAGGTGGTCTTCCAAGTCAAAAGCTTGGAGTTATTTAATATTATGTTGTTAATTATTTGTGAGGCTCGAATGTAAAGTTATGTAGACTTTACTTGGGTAGATTATGTATTACATTATGGTTGTGTATTTGGGAGCCGGTTGTATTGGCGTTGTATCAATAAAATTTATTTCGTTGTCATTTCGAGCATGTGTGGCTCGTTTATTCTAGTTTTGGTATTATTGTTGTTCCTACCTCAGCGTTTTAGTCGAGGATTTGGTTGGTGGTTTAGCATTGTTTTTATGGTTATAGTGAATTGTTCCTACGGCATGTTATAGCCGTTGAGGGTTGTTTATCAGGTTGGGATTTTGCCTGTTGCCGGCCTTGGTTGCCGATGGTTTGTTGTGCGTGTCTAATGTTGCGTCACGAATTTTTGGGCCGAGAGATTTACTATCTCTTTGGTTGTTTATATTTAGGAGCTTGATAGCTCGGGTCCCATTATGGTTTTGCTTCCGGTGTTTTGTTTTTATTTTCCGTATTGCCGTTATGGCTTTACTTTCTGTTGTGAGTTTGGTTGGCTCGTCTGTTTGACTTCGCACCATTATGCTTAGCAGGTGCTTGTCTGTCTCTTAGTTTGTCCTGATGGCACGACCTTGGGATCTCGTATTGAGATCCGGGTCGGGTCGTCACAACCTCAAAGACTATGATAGACACTGATACAAGATCCATTTCTTCCAAAATGTTACTTAGGAGAATTCTTAGCACTAGATCAAGGATACTCCTCAACAACTTAGAATCACCCTCCGATTCTTCAAAAGTTGTTTGGTTTGTTTCAAGGATTTCTCCGCGTGAAGACTTGCACGAACAACCATCTAGCATGCCTCTCCTGCACTCTGTGACTATGCTCATGTCGGCCACTCCTTCAAGGCCTCGTAGACCTTTACGTAATCCTTAGGCGACATGGTTCTCTCATGAGATTAGCTCTATTCACAACCGTGATTTCTCCAAAAGAAATCCTGCGAGTTTGTGAAGGTCACCCTGGCTTGAGAGCTAGCTGATGGGAGTAGGATGAGGAGTCGAGGATCTCGTATCTATTTTCGTAATGTAGAGATTATATTTGGTTGTCTCCTTTGACATTTGTATACCTTGATCGGGACCTATATTACGTTTTCAAACCGGTTAGCTGAATCTGGGTCTATGGCCTTCATAGACATCTCCTTCTAACATCCTTATCCTTAGATATGTATCAGGTGTTTAGATTAGTTGTTTAAAAGGAGTAGTTAAGTCTTTGGAAGTTGTAATGAACACTGTAATCTTTAGATCCTCTTTGTATTCGTGTTATTTTTTTATCTAAATGAGAACTTGTTCAAAGCATCTTTACTTCATGTCTATCTGCCTTTGTTTGATTATTCCTTGATAGCATGAAATCTTATATTTGCTTGAGTTTTCGGTATTTGCACTTTCTATAATATATTGTTCTGAAATTCAATACAGCAAATATAACTCTGCTGTTAACCCAACAGCAAACCAATCATCACTTATAAATTTTCTTAATCAACATGGTGCATTCAACAGTTGGTATCTGAAGAAATGATGTTGAAATATGGTTAAATTTTAAAGTCTTGGATTTCTTTGAAATAGCGCATACCTTGCAACTACTTCATCAGGAATTATAGATCTCATCTCAACCCATGATGTTCTGATGAATCTTAATTCTCCTCATAATTTCTGGTCTCTCTTGTCTTAACGGTAGACCTCATCTCTGCCATTGTGACAAAACGACCTTTCGAGGATATAAGCGGTACCCTCAAATTCTATTCCTCTCTATTGCTTCCTCTAGTTCAATGACAAGCGTGTTTTAAACTCTCTCTGTTTCGTTGTCTTGAACATAATGACTTACTTTCCTTAAAAGGTTAGTCATCTTCTTCTTAAGATTGACCTTGAAGCAAAAAGTCATTCATCCGTCAGCCTAACTAAGTTTAAGTCACTTGCTTCTTTGTGATTCAGGCACTTTAACCTAAATAGGTTGGTATCTTCCGTTTTTGCTTCCAAATGCTCTCATCATCAATTCTATTTTGTAGTAGCATGGTCATCAGTTAATCTTATGCCGATGAAGCATCTGTATCTCCTGACAGCTGCCAAGGCAAAAAGGAAAATCTGCAGAAAACCTCTTTTCTACTCTGCGAGATCCCAAGAGTTCGAAGCGCATATTCTACTAGTGAGGAGGAGCCAAGCTGAGAACTTGGTATCTTTCCTATACCCATTCTTGTTGTTTATGCTTCAATATTCTTTAAACATTTTTGCTCTCCCTCCAACTTTATTTCGTTCTCTTTGCCGATGAAACCTATGGTCAATCCTTCCAGAAGTCAAGGCATTCCAAAGGATATAAGCTGTAATACTCTTCATTCAATTGGTATCGGCAGACCTCAATGTCTGCTGTTCCATTCTTATACAACTAAACTTCTTGTCTGCAAGAATTATTAATTATGTCTATCCTAAGCAGACTTAATCCTGGCGATCTCCTTCATCGGCGACCATTATCTATGTCGATTCCTCGTCATTCATTCATTCGACAACGGCATACCTCAAAGTTTACTGATCACCTCTCAATGACTGATATCATTCATAAATTGGTATCCTTCATACAATCAATTGATATTTTCCAACAATTGGTTGACTTCCTTCAGCTCTCTAAAGTCAGTAAACTTCCACTCTTCTTGAGCACATTGAACAATTCAGTATAAAAGCTATTCTATAGCTATCTTCTTTCATGTGTTCAAAAGGCTGATAACCTCGCTTAAACCTTAATTGATATCAACAAACCTTCATCTCTGTTGCATACTTCCTTAAAAAGTTATCAGTTGAATCGGTAGACCCCAATGTCTACTGGTCAAAACCTGAACTGCAGACCTTCTTCTCTGCCGTTCACACTCTTGTATAAGCACACTTCACACTCTACTGAAACTAATCAACAAAATTGGTTTCAGATTTCTTGCTGCTGATCAACCTTGTGTAATGATATCTTTGACATAAAACTTTTAGGAATGATTGATTGTTTTTCAAAATAATATTTCAAAAATTCTTCAAAAATGATTTTCAAAACAACTTTGTTCTGGAATGACTAAAAGAATTGGAAGATTGCTGAAGACTGTGTGGATGACTCAGAAAGCTCCATAAGTTTCTTCTAGTAAACAAAGAACACAAGAACCTTAACTGTTTTGTAAAAACATTTTTAAATTCTTCCAAAATATTTTTGAAATGATTTCAGTTCCAAAATTCTATAGATTTGGGAGATTGCTGAGGATTGTGTAGATGATTCAGAATGCCTCGTAATTATCTATTAGAATATCTGGAATACTTAAAACCTATCACATTTCCTAAATGTATTTTTTTGAAATTCAGTACATTCTTTTTATTCATCGATATCAACACATCTTCTTTTCAATACCCTAAGCTGTCAATTAAATCTTTATTGGTATTGAAAATCCCTCGATTTTAAGTCTCCAATCTGTCCAAATACATATTCCCTAGAAGACTTAATTATTCGCAATCATGAATCGCCGCCTCTCCCATAAAAACGTCCTCTCACAATCAAGCTTCGAAATGATTGCCCCGCCGGTTCTCATTTCAATCTATAACTTTATTGAGGACTACCAAGCAGCGGTTCTTGATGCGTGTGTTCTCCATGCCCAATCTCAGAAAGTACTGAATATATATTGTATACTTCTTTTTGGTCTCCATCGTTTCCCAATCAATCCCTACGATTAATTACCAGTGCACAAGTTTTTCCTGAGAAATTCTTCATGGCCGCCTCTTCCTCGAACAGCGTCTCTCGCCCTATCGGTCCCTCTGAATCTTCCTTCGTCACCAGAGTAGGTCGTCAATCCTACATTCTTGGTCGAACGATTCAAGGAGAACAATTTCTCCTTGACAACACTGTTGGAGCAAAGATTTTCGATCTTTTCCACAGTTCTGGACTCGTCTCCATCCTCTGCTTTCGTGAAGAATTCTACTGCCTTCAACTGGTCGACGAATTCTACTCGAGGATGCACCTGTCAAGAGATGGTACAGGCCTCCACGGTCACATTCGAGTCTTGACCTTGTCCTCGTTGACCTTTCTAGAGTCTTCAATCTTCCTTACCTGGTCGACTCCTATCAATGATTCTGTTCTCAACGAATCATGGCTGCACTGTACTGGCCACCAATCTCGAAATGACTTCGGTACATGGGATCTTTTCAACTATCCCCTGGACGTGTACTGTGTTGGAGAGATTCTGAGCCAATGCCTTCTGTTTCATGAACCTGGCTCACGAAGCGACACCAGAAGACTTCGGAACCTCACATTGCGGTTCTTGACTCCCATGTCATCAAGCCAGTGCGAAGTTGTCTTCTCTCTCATCTATCGTTCTTCCAACAAAGACGGCAGTGAATGGGTGCAGTATTCTCAAATGCGCTAGGATAATCAGTTATTTCCTATGCTCCTACCACACCATTCTTTCCACGGTTCAAGAGGACGAACGCCTTCCAATCACGGGAGAATTGCTGATCACTAAGGAATTGTTCGGTGGCAGAAGTTTTTCAGATCAGGATATAGACTACTCTCTAGAATCTAGCACCGGTAGTTTTGGAGATTCAAATTAGACTGTATTTGTTTTTCAGAACTTTTAGTACTTTCTTTCTTTCGTTATTTAGTGTCTTTTCTCTAGCTATCTACTCTTCCTTGCTACACCTCTTCCGATTCCTTCTTTATTATTTGCTTGCAACTGTTCTTCAGTTCTTATTCTTTAGTGCTTGCAACCATTAAGGAGGAGAGTTATATGACATATCGGTATATATTGACATATTGATATATATTGATATCTGTAAACACTTGGTTAACACTTGGTATCAGACATATAACTTAAGGAGGAGAATTGACTTAGGAAGAGAGTGATACACTTCTTTTCGTAAGAAGGAGAATTGACTTAACTAAATCCCAAATGAACACACAAAACAAATGTGACATTTTACCCTTAGCTGATTCTTAGTGAATCATGCTCAGCCTCTGTGGCACTTCTGTTGAAAACTTTGCTTAAAACTAAAACCTTCTGTTGAGTTTTACGTTCAAAAGAAAACTTTTTACTTTCAACAGAAAACAAAAAGTTTTTAAAAATTGATTTTTCAGAAATTGATTTTTTATGAAAATTGGTATCTGTTTTCAAAAAGTTTGATTTTTCAGAAAATTGATATTAGGTTTTCAAAAATTGATTTTCCAAAATTGATTTTCAAAAATTGATACTACAAGCAATCCTTATTTTACTCTTTCAAAAACATACATTTACTTAAAGGATTTGCTACTCTTACTTGCCAAAACAAGCTTTCATTTTATAAAAATTTATGAGCAAGTAAGACTTCCAAAAACTTTTTAGATCCTGTCCGAAATTCTTTCAATTCAAAAGATCTAAATTGTTTTCACTATTGCATTACATGTTCAGTACTTTGATTTATCGAGTCTGTAATAGCAATAGTAGACTATACAAAAGCCATCGCTTACATGTAATTATCAAACATAGGACATGTCTTGAGATAAAATGATCATTCATTGTGGACATGCTATTACTATGTCTGATAAATGCTTTAGTGCTTTGTATATGTCATTTTGTAATGGTTCCAAGCAAATAGGAGGAGATTGTTGATTATTGGAATACGCTTCTTGATAATTTAATTATCACCTTGCATATTCCATATATATTGATTTGCTTGCCCCCATTACAAGTGAATCATCACAAGTGGCTAAAAGGTGCGTACCGGTTAGTGTGGCAACTTGTATGATTTCACATAGGTCTTAGATTAGGTGTAACCTGATCTAGTCCTACCTCCTATATGATGATCAAAAAGCGATGCATTGCACGTAGCACCGGAAGACTTGCAGCAATGTCAAAAGCCTACAGCGGCAGACACGCCACAAGTTAAAAAGCTCGTACCGGCAGACATCAACTCTTCTACATCGGAAGACTTGCTTCCACTGGTTCGAAGCTCTCCAACGGCAGACTTTAAAATCTGCACGTGCTACAGGGAAAAGTCAACTAGCCGATCAAATCAAGATAAATATGTATGTGCCTCATAAAGCCTGACATACTTAAAGCTACAAGACTTTCTCTCACTCAAGTAGTCTGTTAAAGTCAAAAAGCAATTACTTTATTGAACAGACCACCTGACAGTGCAACAGGCATCAGACCTACTCTTCAGAGACATATCAACCTAGTCTGACAGACAACGAGTTCCAAGATCTACAAGACTAAATCTCCGCCCCAAACAAGTCAGATATCTCATGGACAAAGATCTATATTCGATAGTCTTCTACCACTATATCTCCAACGGATAGAAATCTTCGAGCCCTCATCTCTCAACGATCATATTGATTCTCGCCTATATATATAAACCATCTCTCGTGCTAAAAAAGAGACAACACCGTGGCAACAACGTAATAGTGTGAGCTACATCGAAAATCATCTTTCGATACACTGTTAGCAACGAGTAACTCAATCTACTCAAGATCTTCATTGAAAAGAAATCACCAAAGAGATCGTCTTCACCAACGCATCTATGATTTCTACAAACAGATTGCAGTGAACTAATCCAGCTCCCGGCAAGACACTTTCAGTGGATTGCTACGAAGAAAAGCTTGGAAAAGAGAGAAGAGTAATCAGAAACTTCCATAGGCAGAGATCAAGATCTGAAGATTGATGTTGGACAATGTCTGAAGAAAATGAAGAGTTGTCTGTAGATATTGCATTCATATCTCCAAATTTGTATTCCTATACAAATGCTGCTGATTGTGCAATTATCAATCATCATGGGAGGATGAGAGCTTTGCACTCAATCGTTCATATATATTTTTATATCTCAACGACCTTAAAAATCATCTTCTCATAACAGTTTCTCGTTCTCATCTCCTATTGTCCTTTGCAAGCTTAAAAGAATCCTTGAATGGATAATTAAGCAAGGACTGAGACATAGGAAGAGAAAACTAGAAACTGTACATAGATTATTTAGACTGATGTAATATGTAATTTATCTTTGAATAAATTCATATGTTCTTGCTAAATGTTTATCTTTCAGTCCTTAAATATCTATGAGGTTTTTATAAATGATTTATCTTTAGAAAAACCACTCTCTCCTTGATCTCCTAAACCTGCATTTGAAAGAAGAAATAAGTGTGTTGTTGTTCTGAACATATATTTCGTAACCACTTATGACTTCTCCAAATCATAGCCTCTTTACTTTCATTTGCACAAATCTTTTACAAGGCTTTTGATTTGAATAAATGCAGTTATCGGCGAGTTGTTATCTTGGGAAAGTCTACCGATAACCTCTACCGGTAGACATACCCAACTTAATAATCTGTATGTGCCAACTAAACTATACTTTATGAATATCCAAAAGAAAAGTTTTTAAATTGGCATTATAGGCTATTCACCCCCCCTCTAGCCTATTTGAGCATTATTATGGACCAACAACTATACTTTGAGACATCAACATGAGGTGGTCGAAGACCTATTGGGCTTCGAGCCAGATTATAAGAGTGCCGACGAGATCCACATTGGCAGTGTGAAGAGTTGGCTGGAGGAGCATGTCGGGCAGGTTAATGACGATGTCTACGAGGTTGTGACTCGTATTGCCAGGGCATTTTTATTCTTTCTTCTAGGGATGTATTTATCTGCCAACTCATTTACCACGTTACGGGTCTTTGTCCTAGGATGCCTCCGGGACTTATATCTGGTTGTTGATTATGGCTAGGGGCAGGCATGACTAGCTGAGCCTTACGTATCTATGGATTGCCACCCACAACGACTCTCCAGTTCTCAATGGATTTGCTCGGGCTTGGGAGGTATTCTTTTTTTTTTCTTTCTGCCTTCGATACTTGCCAGCATTTATTTATTTTTTTTCTTTCTTCTTTTTTTCTGCATTTTATCTTTTTGCAGGTCTAGGCCTACTCTGTTTTCACTTTTTTGCCTGGCCCACTAAAGGGACGCATTCACGAGCCATTTTTCTTGGCTGAATTCATGAATTCCAACCAAGTAGAAGAGGACCGGATGACAATAACTTAAGTAAGGCGATGGTGTGAGATAGGATTGCTAGCTCAAGCGCGGGCACGGTGCAATTATCTCCCTAGAGGGGTCTGGCTGCACAATATCTAGTTTCTTTGGATATGAGCCGCTACCGGATTTTGATGGTGTCCATCATGGTTGACTCTCTGTATATGGCGAACGGGTCAACCGTCAGCATTTTCTCTATCCTGTACCCCCAGTGACACCACTTGCACCACCAGCCTGGGTAAAAATACCAGATTTTTAGTCGAACTGGCATCAGTGCATGTCCAGATATATCGTTCCTCGTAGGACTACCCCACCATGGCTTACGATGATTTTCTTAGGACAATGCTCCATCCTGCTCTTGTAGTAGCGAGACGTGCCTCAAATGTCTATGATAGGCCGAGGCCTTCTCGTTTAGTTCCCGATGCTTAGCTAGACTATTTCGTACCCGTTGAAGATTTTTCCACCTTCCAGTATCATCGGGAAGGAAGACTCGTAGAGGATGCTTTGCCCAATGCCATGGTCCCAGAGCGTTTTTCAGATTCCTGAGCGGGCCCGTGCGGTATACTTTTCATTTATGCCTTTCTTTTTTTTCTTTCATACTTGCCAAATATTATTATGTTTTCGGACTGATATTTCTTCTTTTCTTCTGACACCTTCTTTTTAGGTTGATGTTTCCTCATATCGAAAGGTGGTGAAGGGCTTCTTTGGCCTCGCCAAACTATATTAGCGGATGGTAGATGAGCTGACATGCCGGGACAACAATGTCGTGAGTCGGCCAAGCGCCGGGATGAGGATGAGGATGAGGCCGACGGATCAAGTCGTGCTCGAGCGAGAGGACGAGAATACAAAGTCAGTGGGACCGGTCCTCGTGTTATGGGTGGAGGCTTGGACAGGATCAGATCTTCACATGCCCATTAGCTTTCATACATGCACTTATTATTTTCTGGATGTTCTCTTTCTTCTTATTCTTTTTCTTGTAGCAGACTCCAAATATATTAATGCAATGCAGTTTATTTATTCTAAGATACATGATAAGAAATGACTATGACTCAATTATTCTAAGAATGCTCAAAATAAAAAATAGTAAACCAAAACCTAAGGCAAAGGCACACAGCACTTTCAAGATGGAGGTGCTGAGGGATACACCTTTGGGTTTTATCAGGGTTATCAGTGCTCTGTGGGGAAAGAGAGACAGCTGCCTCTTCCTGTGTCTAATTGATTTCTTTAGTTGGTGAGGGCTAGACATAGCCTCACAATTTTCTTTCTTTTTCATGACCGAACAGAGGTGAATAGCAGAGCATCCGGGGTCAAAAACCAGGATACCAAGCAGTTTCGGGAAGACCTGAGGGGACCCGTGGGCGCTTCCCATGGATGACTTGGGCGCGGTGCCCAGAAGGGCTATGGACAGTTCCCAAGATTCTTCTATCCAATTCATGTTTTGGCCCTATTCATGCATTGTTCTGATATTTCGGCCGTTTCCCTGATTTTTCAGTATAAAAGGGAACTCGGGGCAACGTTCAATTCACCACCACTTCCCTTTCTCTTCTTCTCTCTTCAGATAGCAAACAGATATGAGTTTTCTTTTTCTTCTGTTTTCCTCTACCAGATCGAGATAGAAATCTTATCCTTTTTTTCAAGGTTTAAATCTCAATTTGGTCACCCTACTTTCGGGCAAAATTCATTAAGCTGACTCTACTTTTTTTTCCTTCAATTTAATCTCTCTACTTGGCTTCAAAGTCAATAAGGTCACTAGAGTCGTTTCCGTTAGTTAAGTTGGATGGAAATCTTTGAAAAGACAATAATGCCCCTTACCTTTGAAAGGTGTGTTGACAAATTCAAGTTACACAATAAGAAATTATGTTTGAGAGGAAAATGAGACCCTTAAATCCCCCAAATTTAGTAAGGGTATTTTTTGATTTTCCTAACAAAATTATACTTTCCAACAAAATATATGGATGGAGTGATGAACGAGCTAATTATGTGAAAGTAGAGTGATTAAATTAAGGAAAAATAAAGTAGAGTGAGCTTAATGGATTTTGGTCGAAAGTAGGGTGACCAAATTGAGATTTAAACTTTTTTTCAAAAATGGTTGAACTTAGTCATACAGCGCTGGAGATCGAAATATATGAGACCTCTCTGGATTACTGGATCCTTTCATTATGGGAGGATGAAAGGGAATGGTTCGATCAAGTTTATGGCTTCCGTTGCCTCCTTTCATGGCAGGGCCTGCGCATAAATTGGGAAATGGTGAGGGCAGTATCTAAATTCTAGTCGACTCAAAGTCACCTCTTTATTTTTTCTTTGAATGAGATGTGTCCCACCTTCAAGGAATTTTACACTATGGTGGGAATGCCGGCTGTCAGACCCATTGTCATGCCATCTGTACGGAGACGTCCTTTCATGGCGATAAGGGAGTTGTTTGGCTCGAGCCGTACTGGAACTCTAGAATTTTATAATCGAGTTAACTTTGATCTGACTATTCTTCCCCCTGCTTATTCTGAATATAGGAAAAACCGGTAAATTCTCGGCATCAGCTGGCTACCCTTTTTATGTGTGTTATGGGGGACACCTCCTGGTTGGCCAACCCGAATTCATTGATTTGCGGGTTGTTGATTAGGTTTTGTAAGCTCGGGAGCACCAAGTAAACATCGTCCCTAATTCTGGCTGAGATTGCTTGGCCTAGATGCTTTTTCGATCGGTGATGGGGTCTTTTCTTTTGGCAGCCCTATTTTGATTTACATGTGGCTTGAAGAACATTTCAACTGGGTGATGACCCCTGAGTTTGTAGGAGGGACATACATGCCTACACGCTATGGCTCCCGCGGCCATTATCGCAATGATCTGACAACTGAGCACGATTGGATAAGATATTTTTTGCGCATTGGCTCCATGGAGATAGTCTGCGTGATAAGCCACTAGCGGATCCGCCACTTCATTCTGTTCACTAGGGCTTATGCGCAGGTTATCTTGCTTGGTCTTCAACAGACCACTTTTTATCTCGTATACCGAGTTCTCCATCATTTTTGTAGAGAGTAGATCCTTCCTGACATGAACCGTCCTTCGATAAAAGTTATGTGGATGGAGAGAGACATGGGTAGTCTTATCGGTACATGTGGGAGATCAATTATCCCCTGCGGCCCTCAGCTAACACCTTTTTTGAAAATATGATGCTATCCCATGAATATCTGTCATGGGTGCTGCTTGCTGCTGAGGAGCATTCCCGTGTGATCAGGCATGTGCTGAGGAGGATCCTCTCTAGGCGGGTGACCAGCGGTATAGATGCCTGGCTGATGGAGATCGGCGAGGATCTAGAAAGTTTAGGGCTGGTAGTTCCCCAAGTTTTGTAGGACGACTTTCGACGAGTGCACGAACTTGGAGCTCAAACATCTCGTGATCATGATGAGGTGGGACCCAGTAATGTGCCTCCCTGACAGAGCAATGCAAGTCAGAGGAGCAATCCCCAACAGGATGATGAAGCTGGCCCAAATCAAGCTGGCAGGTGGAGCAATGCTCAAAGAAATGATGGCGCTGGCCTAAGCCGCCCTGCTATACAAAATAATAGGGACGCTGATGATGAAGAGGAGGACACCTCTTGGGAAGGACTCAAAATTTGATCAACACAGTCGCCATCTTTATTTTAAGGAAAACAACGAAAAACCAAAAATAACCAATTTGTAAAAGGGTTCGGAGGCTAAGTTACGAGGTGGGAAGGGGTTAGGCACCCAACTCGCCCTTTTGGTCTCAAAATGGTTTTTGGCTTGAATATGTTTTTTATATTTATTTAACAGATGAAATAAAACATTTAAAATATATAAGCATATATATAAGGAAATTATTACAGACTTACAACAGCCTTCTTTCTGGAGTTACAAATACATTTATAAATATTTGGTCATAATAATGGCTCATTTTAGTGCTATTTTTTTTATAGAATCTCGGGAAGCATAATTGCTTATTTTTCTTACATTGAACTAGTCTAAATAGCACTTTTATAAAATAAAAACTTTAAATAGCCTACCACTTGAAGCGTGGGGGTTTTATCCCGTACCAACTATCTTCTGGTAGGTCCTAGGATGCAGGGAGAGGAAGTCTTTTTTTGTTGTTGCTTTGCTGTTAAGGGAATTCGGACAGAGTGAATGCTTCTGAAAAGTTACTTTTCGTCTCGGGATATGGGCGGTACAACTGCTTGCTTTTTGTTGGTTTACTTGCTTACTGACGGCAGAAATCGGGCAGAGCAAGTTCTCTTTTTGGGATTTTTGGATCGGTGGAATAGGGCAGAATCCTAGTAGGGCAACCAGGTTTCACTTTGGCTTGAGGGTTTTTAGTATTTGGGGGAGATTTGGCAGAGCTTTAGGGCTAGAGGAAGAAATTCCTTCGACGCTCACTCAAAAGAACGATGAAAACTCACCGCACTGTTTCTTAAATGTGTGTTCTCACTGTGTTCACTCTGTGTGAATTCATAAGCCGGGGCCTCTTATTTATAGGCGGAGAGTGAGGCTTCCTTCGTGGTTAAGTTTTACTTTCTATGCTTCATCGGCTTGTACCGCATGCTTGGAGAACTGCACCAAAGGCAAATTGGTACAATGCTGGTGGGACTGTTGGGCGCTGCCCATGGTCATGCTGGGTGTGGTGCAGGGAGTGGCCATGGGTGGTGCCCAAGGTCATTCATGCTCCTCTTTTTGGCACTTAGGCCCCTGCATTTCACTGTTTACGCATCTTTCTTTTTCTTTTGCACTTTCAACCCTGTAACTTGACATTCATTAGCCTTTTAACAGGTCTTGATATTTTATGACATGTAACATACCAGGGGTACGAAATTGGGGTGTCTACAGAGCCCCTCAACGATGGAGTTTACGGGTAAACCGAAACTTACCGAGTCAACGAACATCATTGATAAGAAATAGACTCCCAAATTTTGTAGAAATTATAATGGGGATGAATGCAATATGTGGCAGTTTATAGATGCGACAGTTTAGGATGCAGAAGCTCAAATCTCACATACCCTAAACTTTTTTAGTTGGTTATAGTTGGTTATCGTGGGTTTTTAGAGAAAATATGCAATGAAGTGCTTTGATGGTCATGCCTACTAAGTAGGCTGCGTACGTATCCTTTTCAGAAATCAGACCAAACGTAGTTCGGCCTCATCAAACAAACAACACTAGCACTAGGTGGGATGGATGGGACCTACATCCTTTCGACATCCTGGGGTTCGCACCCCTTGAGGAAGGAATCCAACACAAACTGGTGGGATAGAAACCTGATTATTCCCCGTCCCGGGTTTTACACCCCTCGAGGAGATAATCCAACAACATTCTCTGGTGCGATATCAACTTGATTATTCCATATCCCAGGGTTCACACCCCTCGAGGAGATAATCCAACAACAATCTGGTGGGATAGAAACCTGATTATTCCACGTCCCAGGGTTTACACCCCTCGAGGAGAAAATCCAACAACAACTCTGGTGGCATAAAAACCTGATTATTCCACGTCACGGGGTTCGCACCCCTCGAGGAGAACAACAACTCTGGTGGGATAGCAACCTGATTATTCCACGTTCCGGGGTTTATACCCCTCGAGGAGATAATCCAATAACAATTCTGGTGGGATAGCAACTTGATTATTCCACGTCGCGGGGTTCGCACCCCTCGAGGAGATAATCCTACAACAACTCTGGTTGGATAGCAACTTGATTATTCCACGTCCAGGGGTTCACACCCCTCGAGGAGATAATCCTACAACTACTCTAGTGGAATAACAACCTGATTATTCCATGTCCCGGGGTTCACACCCCTCGAGGAGATAATCCTACAACTACCCTGGTGGGATAACAACCTGATTATTCCACATCCCGGAGTTCGCACCCCTCGAGGAGATAATCGTACAACTACTCTGGTGGAATGCATGCAACAGGTAAAACGCTAATACTTTACCTTTTCTTCTTTTCATCATTTTATTTTTGCTTTGCTTTTTTTCTTTCATTGCTTTCTTAATTTTTTTTTTATCTTTTGCTCCATTTTTTCTTTTTTTTCTCTCTCTTGCTCCTTTTTTTCTTTTTTATTTCTCTCTCTTTTGCTCCTTTTTTTTCCTATCTTTTTTTTTCTCTCTTTTTTTTTGTTGGAATCTTGCTGGGGATCTGAATGACATAATTTCTTCCTTTTATGCCTTTCTCGCAGCTATTTTACTGAGGATATGGGCTTCCTTTTGATTTTTGATGGATGACCGTTACTTTTGTTAACAATTGCTAACTTTTTTAACTTCCAGTTAAGATTCCAGGGTCATTTCGAGATTTGATCAAACTTAGAGGCTTAAGTACTGAACTGAACTTTGGAGGGGGGAAAGTGAAACTTTCCACCCCTTATAATCTTCACGGGTGATGAAGGAAAGAAGCAGTAGCTTCACTTTCATTTCCTTCTTATTCGTCAGTTTCTTTTCCTCCATTTCTGCCGACGAACCTTTCTTCTTCATTTCTCCGCCTTTTCTCGATTTTATTTCGCCAAATCTATTGTTTTGCTTGCCAGATGGCTTCTTCTTCAAGATCCCGGAAAGGAAAGGCACCAATGCACCCGGAATCTGGCAAAGAACGCCAGGAGTTTCCTCCTCTAAGCCGAAATGTCATCAGATATTCACTACAAGAAAACAGGGCAACAGCAACGGAAAATTCCGTTGCAAAAAATGAAATTCTGTTACAATTAGACGATTGAAACGGAAAAAGTTTGTTGCAAATTCCGTTTGGAAAACCCTCGTTGCAAATTTTATGCAACTGAATGTATTCCGTTGCATGATATTGCAACGAAAATCGAGCGTTGCAATTTCAAATTTTTACATTGCAAATGTGTTTCTAAGGGTAGTTGGACGTCATTGCAAATAGCAACTAATTTTTTCGTTGCATTCTTGCAACAAACTTTTCCGTTGCATTCTTGCAACAGACTTTTTTTGTTGCATTCGTGCAACAGATTTTTATCGTTGCATTTTTTGTTGCATTCTTGTAACAGACTTTTTCGTTGCATTTTTTATTACATTTTTGCAACGGATTTTTTCGTTGCATTTTTGCAACAAACTTTTCCATATATATATATATATATAATCGTACCTGATTGAACATTTCATATTTCACATTTTACAAAAAAAATTAAATCTAAAATCAAACATTTAAAACAACTCAAGTTTAAGCATTTCATTCAAAAGTCATTGTCGGTGTGTCTGATTACATGAAAGTGTAGAGAATGTTAAGAGTCTCCAAGTGATTAACAAAAGGCATTGTCTAACTGTCAAACTACACAGACGTTGATGGAGGTTGTTGGGCTCTAAGTGGCCGAATTTCCTCTTGCATTAGCTTGAAATCAGCTTTGATTTTATCCATTTCCGTAGCATTGTCAGCTTGTATATGTTTTTGAATATCTTCCCTCACTTGTTCTACTCTTTCACAAAGTTTATCTTTAAATTGTTGGGTTTGTGTGAAATCTTCATTCACACTTCCATGTGATGAATAACTGGCGTTGCTACTGCTACTCAAGATTTTTGATGCAGGATCTGAAGCAACCCTAAAAACAAAATACAGAATCTACAGTCAAATTCATAAACCAAACTTATTAGAGAAAATAATTACCAACCTAACTCACCAGAAAAAGAAAGAAAAAAGAAGGATGTGAAAGAATTGGAATCCTATTTGGTTGAAGACGGCAAACAGATAGAAACCCACAAAGTGTGTTAATTTGTCTTACTTGCCTTATGTTGAAACCAATGGTCAAATCAGCTTGCTTGTGCTCTATAATCGTTACCAAAACAGCTGATTGTGCTGCTCCAATTAAGGTCAACACTTGTAGTAAGTGAAAGTTGTGAATTGGTATCGTTTCACTATATATCCCTGCAAAGATATTCTGCAATAATCAATGGAATTATAAACTGATTTTAGATCAATTGGAAAAGTGCGGAAGCTAAGAACCTGCATTATCTACTTGAATTAAAAACTAATTTCAGATCAATAATAGTATTGCTTCAAAGCACATATTACTATACATCATGTGAAAGCCATTTAGATTCCTAGAGGGTGGGGGTGGGTGGGGGTTCCTTTGGTATAGGCAGCAATGGCTTTCGGGGGATTTTCCCCCCAGCAAAGGCTCTGCCCTCATTTTGACTGGAAATTGTACACTACTATACAGAAAAATTAAGCCCTGTGCTAATTCTCATTTTCTGATATCTTTTATGTTTATCTGTATCCAATTTGTTCATGTAGGGCCTCTTTGGATGTCCCTCAATTCTGAACATTCTCATTTGATTTTTCTGTTAACAATTCGAAGCACTTGCTCTTAATAAAGGCATGACTAAATTGAGCTAGGAAGGAAACAAATTATGCAAATATGCATGCAATTCCTCACCAGAGCTGCTTCTACAAGTGTATCAGAAGCCTTTTGTAGTCAATAAAATAGGTTAGAAATTGTCTATGAGAAAATCAATCTACAATAATCAAATACACCATCTGTCACAAAAAGAAAGTAGGTCATTTTTGCACAGTTCAGAAAATAATTAAGATTTGCACAGTTCATACTCAAACATAGTTGTACTCCAACTCACTTCTACGCATCCCCTATTCATATGGAGAATGATAGGTACAAAGCAACAACTCAACCTAACTTTTTTTACTTTGATTGGAGTATGGAAAAGCAGAGAATCAGTCCTTCAATGGCAGATCTAAGGTGAGAATTTTATTGCTGGGACGGTGAACAACATCCAAAACTGATGCTTTAGAATTTTCCAACATGCAAGTGGTTTAATTTAAGAGTAAAATGCAGAAACTGGCAGGAAAAGGAAAGCATTCCTTGTTTACTTCATAAAAGTTTGGCACTCAAAAAAAGTATAAATACCATAAAGGTAATCAAACTGACTATAAAGGTCAGTGCTACATTACCAAACTGATGTATACTAACCAGATTATAATCCAAGTGTTTCTCACAATCATCTTAGATTCTTGCTTTTGGTGTAATCACATGTGGACCTCTTTGCGTTGTCTTCATACGTAATGGCTACTTGTGGTAATAACCTGAACATATTTTGCATAAAGCAAATGATTTTTTTGATAAGTAAAGCAAATGATTATGACTCGTGTCTCAGAAAAACTCAAGCATTTTCAAACGACCAAACTTGTGATTCATTCATAATATCTACCATGGTCTGTACAAACCACCATGTTCTATACCAAACCGCTAAAAATATCCTAGACACTTAGGCAATCAAGAAAGAAATAACAACAGAGAGAAGAAAAGATGCACATGCCTCGCCTCGGCCTTCAAAACAATCAACTAAGTAAATCAAATTTTAAACGTGAAAACCAAATATTTCATCCATGTCAATGAAACAGCCCCAAGAGAATCAAATAAATCAATTGTAACTTAATTTAAGACTTAAGTAGGTTTTAATAGCTATACTTGTGTGGCCATCTAAGAAGTATTATAGAAAGATATGTTAGCAACTTAGCATGACCAACAAAACAGGATATGACCAAGAAATTTACTTAACAGCTCCAAGACAATCAACTAAGTAAATCAAATTTTTAACGTGAATGCCAAAGTTTCATATCAATGGCACTCGTGCCGTCGCACATCCTTAGGAGAATAAAATAAATCAATTATAACTTAGATTAAGTCTGAGGTAGGTTTCAATAGCTATACATGTGTGGCCACTAGAGAAGGAGTATTATAGAAAGACATGTTAGCATGACCACCATTATGAAGCAGAGCAGCTCCTCCAGACAAAGACGAAGCTGCTCCATGATAATTTACAGTTCAAGGTTTTCCAAGCTTATTCTTTCAATTTCTTTAGATATGTTCTCACCACACTCATCTACCACATATTTTATCCACAGCAAAACTTCCGGGACCAAAAAGATTGTCCATGTAAGAACAAGAGAAGTAGAAAAATACCTGCATTTCTTCAAATTGATTCCAAAGTAGAAACCAATACAACAAATATGTATGGAATCTATGACTATCTCCTAAAACTTTACCAGATGTTCTTAAAAATTAGGAGGAGAAATAAACTTTTAGACACCTTATAGTAAAACTCCCTAGGACTGAGACTGTTAATGCAGTCTTTGCAATTCTGAATTCGCTTCATTCTGTAGTTTCTCTTTTCCTTGGCTTCTAATTAAGAAATTCTTTTTGTATTTAAGAAAGCTTTAGCAATAGTGAAGCCAGCAAAAAGACTTGACCAGATTATAGAAAGCCAAATTGGCTCTATAGATGCTTTAACCATGAGATAATGAGCTTAGAACACAAGTATAACAGACAGAAATGAAAACATCCAGCTGTACAATACTCACATGACTTGGAGGGATATACTTTCCACTGAGAAGATCCAAAAGCACAGTCCCAAAGCTGAAACTAACACTTTCAGGAGTGACCTACAACAGAAAATAATTTTATCAATAATAATAAAACAAAAACATTGTCATTATAGGTAAATTAGCCATAGATTCTTTTTATCAATTTCTCTACAACAATAGTGTCGTCCAATACATAACAGACATGTACATACATTATAACCAAATCATAAGTGTATCTAACCTACAAACAGTACCTGAAAACGCCCTACTGTATTCCTATTTATCGGTTTTCAATTGCTAGGATAACCCTTGTGCAATACTCTTCCAACTAACCAGTATTAATAGCGTATGTTCCTTGCAACAAGATTTCAGACTCATTTATCCATTAAAAAGTAATTAAAATTGTTTTTAGTTACCATGAAATGCAAGATTAATCTACCTAAATGATTGACTGTTTCATTAAGCACGCACAAACTATGTACTGTATAATTATCTAATCTACAACAATCATGAGATTTTCAAAAAAAATATTTGTTATTGTCATATATGAAAATTTATGGCATGAGCACCCACTTCAAACAAAAACATAAGAAGCTGAAAGAAAAATGCAACAGACCTCAAAACTAGTTTAACATCCACATTCGCCTAAGTTTTTAGCAAAACACATGGAAGCTAAGTACTTGAGATGGGTTCCCCTGACATACTTCAAACAGAGCATAAGCCAATAGATGAAACACAATAAATTGCATAGAAGGTGAGCCACAAGAAAAGAGAGCTGGCGGTTTTAAGTACCATCATCCCTAGACAACAAAGCTCTTGTCTAATACTTGCACAAAACAATAAACTAAAAATAGCAAAAAAGATTAATGTAATTATACCGACTTCAACTCCAAAATAATGGAGTCAAAGTGTGATTGACATCCATTAACCCATTTTACTGAATTACTAGTGGGGCTTGGTGGGTGTTTAATTATATACACTTATACCTCTATCACATCAGTTGAGAGTTAAACTTCAAATAATTAAGTATGCTACCTAGCATTATGTTTGCAAAATCCAAAATCATTTCAACATTACATACAGTGAAATAGATGTTTGGTCAAAGTATCATTGGGCATATACTTAACAACAAGCAAACTTTCATCCCCATCACAGCAATATCCAATCAAATTAGCCAACCTCTTATTTCTTAACTTTCCAACTCCCCATGCTCATCCTACAATCAAACCAAATACCCAAACAACATTAAACCCTAATAATCAACAAAAACAAAAAAACCCTAAATATCATTCCAAATAAAGCATAATAATTCCCAAAGACTACGCAAAATTTTGGTCCAAATAAGATCTGTAAGCGCACCTTCAAAATCAAAATGAGTTGCCAATCAAATTCAACAATCTAATCAGCACTGTAAGAGGCAAAAACATCAAATGAATAAACTCGATGTCAATTCGAGATCAAAAGAGCAGAAAATCAACGATCCCTATACTATGTAGACTTTCGCTCAATATGAAATGATATAAGAAATATAAACAGATATATATACATATAATTGTACTGGTACTGGAGTTTTACAGATTAAATAAAAAAGACAAACAGTAATTGGAATTTAAGGATTCTTCCCTTTACAAAGCTGTAGATCGAGAGAAAACACCTAGTTCGGAGGAGAGTGAAAGCGTTAAACTCAGTTGACAGTTGATTGAACTCAGGCCAGAGCACACCTTAAAATTCAAGAGTGAGGATGAGTTAGACGGCTTGTAGGGTGGTTGGTGCCGGAAGGAGATGATGGGTTTTGAGAGGAGAAGGCCGGAGAAGAGAGGTCGTACGCAAGCAAAAGAGAGAAAGAAGGGTCAAAATGTGATTGGGGTTTTCGTTAAGTTAGTCTAGATTAGGTTTTTGTATGGCAAAGTGGAGACAATAGGTCGTAGTTTCACCCAGCTGTAGCAATTTTAAAAATAAAAATCTAACACTTTTGCAAAAGCTGTTGCATTTTAAGCGCTATTCTTCCCTCCATTTTTTTTCCTTTTTTTTCCCGAAAAAAGGATGTCGCTGAAATGGATTTCTTGGTTATTAATACGTTTCACACATTCAAGATTGCAACTAAATTCCGTTTTGTTGCAATATTTCGTTGCAATTGCCCTATTTTCTTGTAGTGATGCACCAAATACAAAAACATGTATATGACATGATAGAATTTCTCTTTTTCTTTTCCACCGAATCCAAAAGTTTCAAAGAATTCAAAATACTTTTCTTTATCCCAAATATTAAATCGAATAAAATATTTTATCACATGTACAATTAAACGGTAAACATAAGTTAACAAATAAACACATGTTAAAACCGCAAACAAACTTGCACAATTACGAAACCGTGGCTATGATACAACTGTTGGGTTCACTAGATTGCGAGGCTAATCGCAGCAGAAATTTTAAAAATTTTAAAAAACATGCATACAATATAGAAAAGAATAGTCCCGAAAACCATGTAGCGATTTAACGATCGCGTGTATTGTGCAAGTATTAAAACGAAGGTTTTGGGTTCTAACTAAAACGCTTCCAAAAAGCTTTCAGTTGATCGATGAAGATGTAAATGTAATAAATTACTGGCTAGTTAAACGGACATTTACTCGCAGAGGTCCATACGTCTCTCCTTTAAAGTAAATTCACACGAATGGGTGAAATCACCGGATCAAAATTTCGTTAGCAATTTTAATCCATTTATATTCAAGTATCAAAAGTCAATGAAAAGCCTCATCCTTTTCCTTTAGAGGTTGACTAAAAATTGTTTTATAAAAGAAAACTCCAAAGATTTAAAAATAGGAGGTGGCAGGCCACTTTTCATCATCTTAATCAAAACATTAAAAGACAATGAATACTCATAATTGAGTCATTAAAGTGACAACCGTTTTTTTTTTAATTTTTAAACAAAAATAAAGGATTTGTTTTTCACAAAGTCGTATCATCATAATCCATTCCAAAATAATCAAAACCCTAATATATGCTACATTTAATGTATACACAATAGTGTCTAGGTTCATTGACAGGATTATATGGTAATATAATTAATATCATATTTTACCTTATTATATTAACATTTATCTAATATTAGCAATACTATTCCTCTTTTTTATTTCTTTCAAATTAACCGGATGTGCTCTACTTACGAGCCTAATTAAATATCGGGTTAGACTTTAAATAAAATTTCATCAATTAATCGAATTTATTGACTAAAACCAAATTTAATTAAATTGATCAAATCAATTCTATCCGTCAACTAATCTCTACTAATCAACTTTGTCCAACAATTTGGATTGATTCTTTTATTGAAAAAATGAATCATTCAATTCTTAGTGTGACCCTTTAGGTTTACAATTAATGCTAGTTGTAGGCTTACAACAATTTTGTAACTTACGAATAACAATTTATTCTATTAAATAATTCAATTAGTTAATATACTTGAAATTAACTCATTAATTTCAAGAACCTACAAATCGTGGTAACGCCTAGCAAGTAGCACGAATACTTAGCAATAGGTGAAAAGCGAGTAAACCTATTTCAATTACGAGTGCATGCATGTACGGTCCTTTCGACATCTAATTTCCCGATTAAATCTAGGATATGGATTATAAGTCAAAATTCAATTGATTTAATAACTGTGATTCAATTTCAAATACCAATGATTCCTTCATGAATCAAATTCATCATGCCTTGGCCATTGTCTTCGAATCATGAACTAAGAAAAACACATGAAATTCTCTTATTATCTGGAAAATGTCAAATTCTATGTTAGTCACTCATTAACCTCCATGCACACCAATGCAACACCCAAAATACCTCTTTTCGATTGTCAAACAATCAGAACGTAAATTAAAATGTTACGTGATACACACAAGCTTACTATCGTGCCTCAAGTCCGATGACTAATCATGTATTATCGCAATGTAAAAATTCTTAATTTGTTAATTAAAACTTCAATTTAACAATTCTCAACTAATCATGTTCGGTGAACTTGTTCTCAAAGCAAGCACTGCTATATATGACTATATGCTGGCGATGCTAATGAAATGCAACATACTCGTCATACGAGCATACATCATACGCATAAGTCTCACTAGGCTATTCAATATCCTTGTCTTGAAATACCAACTGACTTAGAACAAATGTAAGACCAAATCCCTAGAAACATATTTTATGATTACCATTAAATGGGCAATTATGCTCCATAGCTAAAATTGGTTTAAGGACTTTATCATATATTTATAAATAATTAATAATATAAAGAGAAGATAAATAAATGCCTTCATTTAAATATAAATTCCAATAAAATTATTTTATAAATAGAATAAAAATTCAATCTAATTGGAACGACGAGCATTTTACTTTAAAAGTGCAATTGTGATTTCAATAATCTTTTACTGTGACTCATCCACTTTGATGATATTTGTTTCTACAGCCTTTATAAACAAGTCAACAAAACCTTCATTGCCTCTGTTAGTATTCCCTCCTTGGTCGTATGGGACGAGAGAGATATATCATGTGAGTTTGTAGTTTTAAGCTGCGATCAATCATCCGACACCATTAATTTGTGAGTTTGACTTGAGGTTTATTATGGAAGACTTTTGGTGTATTTTATTGATAGATATTATCTTCTTTTAATGTAAGGGAGACTATATAGTACTAATTACATATCGGTTTAATCACGTGATTGTCCCTATAATATTCATGTTTACTTTGTACTCTTCATTATTGAAGCGTATTTATTGTTATCAGTAAACCTTTGATATTTGTTTGACTTTGAAATAATTTCATGTTAACAATTAATGCGTTTTCTTGAGCTGTTATTTAAAACTAGAGGTGGTCTCATGATGATGGTCTTACAGTTTTAATCAGTAAGATGAACTATCCATGTTAAATGTGTCAAAATTACATAATCTCGGTGCAACCCTCGACTTTTGAAAATAACGAGATTATAAGGGCAAAATAGGCATGTCCTATTTTTGGTCTTGTTCTAACCTTTCTTGATCCCAATGTTTTGGTAAGAAATTACCATATTTAATCATTTCCTAAAAACTCTCCAAGAGTCCATATTTTTGGTATTTTTTGTGATTTCACAATTTGTTTTGTTAAACACATAATTCTTTTTAGTGAAATCTTTTTGGCCATAAGGCTAACTTGTAGATCGTTTGATAAACTTACGTATTTATTATTGTTCTATTTGTTTTATGTCTTCTTTGTTTTACATATTTGACTTTCACGGTCAATGCACCCATGGGTGTAGCTATAGTACAAGCTACATCACGAGACACATTTACAGATTCCGTGAATCCTAACTACTATTAATCTTTCAAACAACGTCACCCCTCATGTGTATTAATGAAGAGTGTCACTTTTTAGTATTAAAAGTTTCACTTTTCGGTATAAAATGTGTCACTTTTCAGCAAAAAATGTGTTACTTTGCGTTTTTAATAAAAGATATCACATTTTCCTTTTAAAAGATGTTACTTTTTAGCTTTAAAGGTGTTACTTTTTAGTGTTAAATGTGTTACTTTTGAGCTTAAATGTATTACTTTTGCTTTGAAAAATGCTACTTTGCATTATGAATGTATAAATTAAAATCGTATCTGTTAGTTTTAAAGTGTTACTTTTTAGTATTAAGAATGTCATTTTTTTAGTATTAAAAGTGTAATTTTGTATTTTAATGAAAATTATTATTATTTTTTTACATAAAAAAGTCACTTTTTTGTATTAAGAGTGTCAATTTTGCTCTGATGCCCCTGTATTTTAATAGTTTGACTTTAAATGTGTTTCTTATCATTTCGTCAAGTTCCATTAGAGTTCGTCAAACATTTCAAGGCAAATAAGACTAACAGAGTTAACAGAGGACAAAAGTGCAAGGCGTGGGTAGAACGAAATTATCGGCAGCAGACTTTTAAAATACAGGGACATCAGAGCAAAACATCAAACTTCTCATTAATGTCTTTGTCACCTTCGTCGGTGTCACGTGTCATGGCTCTCCTTGGGCAACTCACGAGCTATGTCGGTGGATCCGAGCGATCTGTTGGTTTCGATCTCATTTGTCCGATTTTTGCTTATTTTCTTACATTTTGATCCATTTTTCGGTAATCCGCATGGTCTTTGTGATGGGTTACCCGCTTGACTACCTTTTTTAAAAATCATTTTTGGGGCTACTTCTTTCGTAGGATCCGTAAAGGCATCGTAAGTTTTTATCGGTGGTAAAAGTGATGCGTTAAAAAGAAATTTGTAAAAAAGATAATTATTTTATAACAAACCAAAAGAGATAGTAAAACAATAATTTTAGGACAGAGGGAGTAGTACATTTTATATCAATTGTGTTATACTATTAATAAGTTTTTTTAATCAACGTATCCCGTTAAACATAACATAACGATTGTTTACAACGGATATAGTAGTAAATATCAATATAAATAATGATCAAAGTATCAAACATAAGTCAATAAAGAACACCCGCATTAAAACAGATAGAGACATTTATTTGAATGGCTACAGACCAGCTGCAAAGAAAGATACTTTGCAAAATGTTCAAGGAAGAGGCTATAAGACAGCTGCCAGCAACATGTTCAAGGAAGAGGCTGTAAGAGTGTAATACCCCAATCCTTCGGATTTGACGAGGGCGTCGAGGATTTAAGTGCGGGAGATTGTAATACTTAATTCCACATCGGATAGATGTGAGGCTTGTGTTTGATTTATACGATAATATGCTACACTACGCACCAACATCATCTATGACTTTTTAGATTTGTGGCCGATGGGCTGAGTGTTACAGTGTTCAAGTGTGTGTCTTCTGGCGTAACGGACGTTCGGTTTCAGATCGTTCTCGTTACAAAGAGCAACACCATTGTTGCTTCTTAAGCTTCTTCCTCTTAAGAAGATTAAGTGTAATAATGGTAGATATTTTCTTATTATGTCACATAGGAGTGTGAAAAAAACTTTCTTCCTAAATAAGAAGAAGAATTTTGGGGAGAAGGAGATGGCGGCTGTGTGTGTGTGTGGGGGGGGTTGGTTTGTATTTATGTGGGATGGGTGCGTGGGTGGGTGGGTTTTAATTTTTTGAAAGGTTTTTGTGTTTTTTCGTAAATTTTCTTTCATTCTCCTCTATAAATATACCACCTCAACTTTTTTATTTACACCACAACTTCTTTATTTTATCTACCATTTCATCATCATCTCTTTAAATTATATAATTTATGATTAATTTAATATTTATAAATTAATTTATGTCTTAATTTATAAATTAATTTATTTATACGGAATATTTAAATATGAAATATATTAAATAACGTTAAATAAATTTATTTGTTAAAAAATATAAAAATATGATTGAAGTGTAAAGTTAATGAGGTGGCAGTTGGACCCATTTAAAAAGATGTTAAGAAGATTATATAATGAGAACATATATTTTTAAGTGGGTAAAAAGATAAAAATGTGTAGGTGACAGTGTAACCCAATTAAGAAGATGAGTAAGAAGATAAAACAATGATGATGCTCTAAGACAGCTGTAAAGAAAGATACTTGCAAAATGTAGGCTTAAATAAAAATTTGGTTACCATACTTTTCAATTTTTTTTTTTAAATTAAGATCACTCTACTATTTTTTTTTCCATTTTAATAACCGTATTTGGCCAATCGAGTTAATAAGGTCACTATGTATAATTTTCGTTAGTTAGATGGACGAAAATGTTTGAAATGATCAAAATGCTCTTACTAATGTTAAATGTTTTTCGTTTAAAAATGTTAATAGTTAAGGGGTAAAACTAAAAGATCAATTTACTTCTTTTCTTTATTTTATATTTTTATTTATTTAAGCTTAACCCAATATTTAATTTTGGGGCAAGTGCCGCCACATGGCTTAAAAATATATTTATTTAATAATAATAATAATCAATTTGGTTATTTTTAATTATAGCTTAATTGCCAAGTTTTAAATAAAATAAAATAAAATAAAATAATCAATTAAATAATTGTGCGGTCTCAAAAAATAGAAAAAAAAATTTCAAAATCAGTCAACTAATGACACCACTATAAAATCCAACACCATCCTTCCTCGCCAACATCTCATAACAAACATGCAGTGATCCCACGTGAGACTAGTTCGAATGGCTTCCTCTTCTCCGGCTAGTCTCTCCAATATCCATCCAGATATAATCCAAACCCACATATTACCCAAACTCGACGGTCCTTCTCTCACCGCCGTCGGCTCCGCCTCGTCGGACTTACGCTCCCTCTGTAACCAAAATGAACTCTGGAAACACATCTGCCAATCCACTTGGCCTTCTCTCAACCACCCACGTGTCACCAATGTCATCTCCGCCTTCCCTTCCGGTCACCGGTCATTTTATCACGACTCCTTCCCCATTCTACACCCCGCCACCACCACTGATGGTCTCGATTCTCACGACCGTACCGGTGTCACTTCCGAATTAATCTCAGCCATCGATATACGCTACCAGGACAAGCTCGTCTATTCCAAGGTCGAACTAACCAACACCGACACCGATTCATTTCTATCTCCTACGATGTGGATCGAACTCGTCGAACCGAACCCGACCGCGTTACCCGGTTTCTCTCGGGTAGATTTCGATGAGCGGGAGGAGAAGTTTCTCGCGGATTTGGAAGAGAGTGTTACGTTGAACTGGATCTTGATTGACCCGACCCGGAAGCGGGCGGGGAATTTCTCGAGCGTGAGGCCCGTTTTTGCGCGAAGGCACTGGATGACGAATGATATAACGATCCGGTTCGTGACCATTTTGACCGGACGGAACCCGTCGGAGTTAGTGCAGTGTAGGATAGAGGTCACGTGCGGAGGGAAGCAAGGGGGAGAATTGCACGTGAGGGACGTAGTTATGCAGTTGCATGAAGTGGATTCCAGGTGCTTGACCGGGGAGGAGTGCTTGGTAATTTTTCGAGGGGCAATGGAGGGTGGTAGAAGAAAATTGGGAAAGAGAGGCGAGGAGAAAGAAAATTACGTGGAGTTTTTGAAGACGAAGGGAGAGAGAAGAGATAAAAGAGAGAGGCTAGAGATAAGGCTGGTTAAGGTTAATAGAGCCATTAAGCTAAGCATGTTTGTGGTTACGTTAATGTGTGTATTAGGCCTGATGATTGGGTGGATTGGGTTGGATTGGAACGAGTAATGTGTTGAAATATATCCAATTCACCAAATATCAAACGGTAGAAATGTGTTGATGGATAAAATAAGTCGGTTGAAACGGATAACGATCGACCCATTTTAACCCAAAATTTCCCCAAAAACATAAATTATAACATACAAATCACGGCCGAAATGGGTAACAATGGTTCACCCATTTAATTCGACTTCGATCCAACCCGTTAATTTATTGAGTTGAAAGCGGCTTATCCGTTTCAATCCAAAATATTAATGGATTGAGTTGGGTAATTAGTGAGTTGGGTTGATTGAGTTAACGGTAATGAGTTATAATTACTGATCTAATATGTATCAATACATTCATTAAAAATATAGTGGATTTATTTTTTTAATTTTGTTTTTGTTTGTAACTTTTGTTGTTGTTTGGTTTATCTTGTCCAATTCACAATTGAACTCTTGACAATTTTATGTGAGTGGTAGGAGAAGGATGGGGTGCAATTAATCTAGGATTCATGAGTATGCTTTTTTGTCGTCCAAAATAAATGACACTTTGTAAATTTTAACGAATTTTATTTTTATTTTTATTTTATTTTTATAGTTATACTTATATTTATTGATTTTGTTATTCGTGTTTGGTTCTTTCGATAAGAATATCAAGATACTTTATTAATGTTTGGATAGGGACAGTTTAGTCTTTCAATATATTTCGTTTGTGCGTATAAAAACCTCAAACGTCATATATTTTGAGATAATAGGAGTACCAATCAAGTCTATTCTTAATAAATCATTGCAAATTATACATTGTAAATGACCAAATTAGAGGACCCGTGTGGCTGGGGATTAAAGGTTTAAATTTAGTTTTATTTATAATTGTACTTGCATATGACATATTTCCCCTCTAATTTTTTTTATTCCAGTTAAACTTTTTCATTGATCCAACATAGATAGTGATTTTAAAATTTGAGAATTGGTGATTACTAAGTCAATTTTTTTATAAATAGGTAAGAGATTATATATATATATATATACGCGTTTTGAAAGAGATCTTGCGATCCTTTTTTCGATTCTAACCGATGGACTCGTCCATTACGATTCCTAGGCAATGATCACTTTCCGAGAGGGGGTGGGGCGGTAAGACAGGAAGCCTCACAATATTTTTTGATGCATGCCGAAGTGATGGAAAAGAAAGAATAGCTTTTACATATCCTCCTAGTTTTTCTATTTTGAAGGAAATGATGAAAAGGAAGAGACCTTCATCCATAGTAGAAACACCCTCCTTTGATGAACTAGACAAATATTATATATATATATATATATATATATATATATATATATATATATATATATATATTGGTGAGGAGCACTATGATTGTGCCACCCATTTTGATATTGTTGAATCCTCAAGCCTTCACATCACTTGGTTTGAAACTTTTCATTTTCTAGCCATTAACTAAAAATAATAATAGTTAATATGATATTGTTATATTAATAATTTACTATTAATTTTCTCTATTGATAATAATAGTAGAAATTTTATGTAGAAAGACTTTTACTACCCAATATCATTTATTAACCAATGTGGGATAATATTATTAGATTGACACTGGGTAAGTTCTTTACTCTTATAACTCACTTCTAACATTATACTTTAAACATTGATATCTTATTTATCCAAAACTCGATTTTGACAAATAAATATATTATTTCGATACTCATCGAGTAGAACACATTTGCACAATTATATTTGTCAACAAACAAATGACACATAAAATTTTGTGCCTCAAGTTGCACAATTTCTTTCACTAAAAACACTA
>CM028383.1:60892053-60919953 GCA_013146195.2 Codonopsis lanceolata
GTTTTAAACCTATCCGAATAGGAAGGATGCGTTCTCGTATATATATTGTACACTACTTGCGATTATTGTTATTATAATTACACGTCTTGCTCGGTAGCTTCATGTTACATACCATGGTTTATTATAAAGCCCAATGAGATCTTTGGTTTGTGGTATTGTTTGATTTGTGAATGGGTAGGTAATCACACATGATAGTTCTTGTGTAGTCTATATATTTATAGGACTATACTATATATAAAAGAGCATTGAGGATGAATTTGTGTTACGATGATAGTAACCAATGGTTTTTATGGGGTTTTGGTTTTGTCGGCCTATATTAAGAGCCGAGGTATAAATATTAAATATATATAATATATACATGATGATATTTATTGGTTTGATATGATACTTGTATAATATCTATGTAAGGGGATATGTTAAGGTATGTGAATGTCTATAAAAGATTATTATTGCGATCGATGGGTTGATTTTAGTGTGTGAACAAGTATGATGTTTCACCACAATTTTGTTGAAGTTTTTGGGACGGAATATAGGCGTTGCGACTCTTTGAATTGGAAGGAGGTCGACTGCGTGGTGACTTCTAGCGAGTTTTCATGGTTTGCGTGCTAGGTGCACGAGTTTTGTGGTAAAATATATGGTTGTTGTTTGTCAAAGTTGTTTTACTTGAATTATTATTGCATTAGTTGTAGGGAACACCTACTTGATGCATCTTCATTCTGATATCTTAAACTCTCATTTCATAATTGTTATCTCCTGCTCATTCATTTCCTTAGTAGGAGACTATTAAAAAGGATGCTTAAAACCTTTTTATCATGAACCTAGCATCCTTGCTTGAAAGCTTTTGAATATCCAATTTAGCATTACCTAAATTGGTGATCAAAAGTGATCGTTGTTGGACTAGGATTGGTATGAATTGTGGTAGAAATCGACTATACCCATTACCAAAGGAATGGACCTAAATGAAAAGAATTTTCAAAACATTTTATTGTTGCACTCTTATGTGTTTTTACCGCATGAAGATCATTGAGTATTACTGCGTGGCTTGGAATGTCGGCTTGATTGTCTACGATTTGGTTGAAAATTGCTCATAGGCAATTATTACTTCTTGTGACTTAAGGTGCTGTATGCCCGCAATTTTTATGATGTGCCCAAGTTTCCGTAGTTGAAGGTTATGATGTGCTTGAACTTGTTTCATGTTAAACGTTAGGGTTTGTGTACGAGTTTGGTTAGTATTGTTCATATGTGTTTCGTGACTCGAAAATGAGTCATAATATTTTCAATCTAAATAGAGTTTAATGTTGTTGTGCCTATGAGAGGTTTTGAAACGAGTTTGGATCACGGTAGTTTGATCCTCATATACTTGGTTTGGTTATTGTGATGGTAGACTTCGGAGGCGAGTCTAGGTTTATGGTTTTTGAGCATCGAGTGTTCACTCGAGATTGTGAGATAGTAGTGGTGTCTGGATATTTCATGTTGGGATTATGACCTAGCATTGGTTTGAGATACGGTTTCGTCGGGCCAATTCTTTTTAAGGGAAGGATGTGAATCGATTCCCGGGTGCTTGAATTAGTGCTGCTTCGCATTTCCTCTTCGTTGATTGCTCGTTTGGTTTGTGAGAGAGTCTAAATGTATGAGATACAGCCAAGACTAAAAACTCCTATGAAATGTCATATAGTGGTTGACTTGTTAAAGTCAAAAGTCGTAACCCAGACGATAATCGAAATGCGACAGCGATTGAGAGTTTATTCGGGTTTTGTGTTACGGACCTCGTTTGGTCCCAGTCTTTACATGATGATTAAATAACATGTTTAGATGTGTTAGACTTCTAATTGGATGTATTCCATAAGTCTCGTGAAGTTTGACGCCTCGAGAATAGCAATTCTCCTTATCGCGTAGTTTGAGATTGGCCAGGCGAGCGTCTCGTCTTTCGGGAACTATTTCCCCTATACTGTAATGTATCATGAGAGGCATTCAGGCCTATTTGTAGCCCTAATAGGTGTTTACAATCATGGGTTATTACCGTCGGTTTGTGGTTTCATTTGGCGTTTAGATAGTAAGTTGTTGCGTCTTGCGCGGTTTGCCGCGGGTTGTTTCGGTGTTGTTTATGGAATCTAGACCTAATTTAAAATTGGTTTGAGACTTGGATTGATTAGTTTAATGTTTGAGGACTTTAAGGGTTCAATTGTGAGCCATTTGACCTTAAGGCTCGAGGATGCATCTTGAGGAAGCCAGAAAGCCGAGCAAGGAAGCAAAGCCGGAAGGAGTGTAGGGAGGATGCGCTTGCATCACTCCTATATGATGCACGCAAGGGTCTTAATTCCAGCATTACGGGATTTGTCTGTTAGTCTTGTTGTCAGATTACCCATTAAACCCATTCTAAACCAACTTAAACCCACCTACTTAGCCTAAACTAATCTGTCATTATTAGTGAGATTAGGGGTTGATTAGTGGGTGATTAAGGGGAACTAATCCCCCATATAAAAAGAAATCGCGCACTCTACCTCTTAGTCGAAGCAGGCGGACAGGACTTCTCCCTCAGTCTTACGAGCGAGAACACAAGGGCATGAGAGGCTGAGAGAGGCGTTTCTAGGGCTTGAAGGAGCTCGATCTTGGTGGCCATAGCTAGAGGCTTCTTCCCCATTCGGTCCGTGAGTTTGAAGAGGAGAGTTGAGGAGAGAGCAACCTCACCTCTTGGATTCGGGTATGGCGCTTGATTAGGTCTTTGAGTAAGGTAAGTTTCTACCTTAATTCTCTTGCTTTTGGGCTCCATTGACCCTAGGGAAACAATCATTTGTGATATTTGAGGTCAATGGAAGCCATTGTTAGGAGTTTGTAGAGAAGCATGAACCCTAGGTTTTCAAATTGATGATAGAATTGGATTGACCTATGTGAGACCATGATATATGTGAAATTCATGTTCTAACTAGTCTATTGAACTTGATTATGTTGATTATCCATGAGTTTTGATGTTGGTTTGGTTGAGATACTTGGAGGGTGTTTTGCCCAAATTTGGTTTAGCTTGCAAAATTATTAATGTGAGCTTGATTACTATGTTTATATGCTTAATAGAGTATATTAAACCGGGTTGTATGATTTAATCATGAATTGGGAGTTATGATTGGTAAGATGAGCTAAATGAAATTGTGCTCAAAATGATGAATTTATGTTATATTAGTGAAGGTTTTGTCGGGTTTATGTGAGTTAAGCGAACCCGGGATGATAGCTATTGTTGATAGTTATGAATATAGGGAGAATTGAGAACCATGGCTATGCCTAAAATTTTAGAAAGGGTAGATTAGACTCGGCGGAGTCATTATAGGCTTGATAATGTGTTAAATTAACTTGGGTTGAAATCCTACGATGATTGGATTTCGTTTGGTTAATGGAGTGAAGAACATAACTTCAAACTTTAAATGGTTGGTGATTGAGATGTGTTTTGTGGATTTTTAGTCTTGGGAATTAAGCCGAATGACTATTGAGATTTGGTTATAAACCTTAAGAAATTATTACGGTGTGAATTTATAGAACACATAAAGAATGAAATGTGTTAGTAAGACTCAGCGAATTAGTAATAAGGCCAATAAAATGATAAAGAGCCTTGGTTGAAACCCTACAATGTTTGGGTTGCTTGGGTTGTGTTTGTGCACATCGGGTTTTGGTTGTGTCCTATGGCGACACTTATGTTTTGGAGACCGACTAGAATACATTTTTAAGCATGCTTGTTAGAGCATGGGACAATAGAGACCCACATAAGGTCATGAGATTATTTAAGAGAAGATTAAGAGAATCCTCTTCTCAGGATTTTTGTTGCAGTGTATATGAAATCAATTGTGCGAGAAGTGACTACGAGTAGTCATGATGTTTAAGTATGGTGTTGGTGTTATCGATCATGTATGACGATTAGGACTATGATTGAGTCGGTGTACTTAAAATAAAGACTAAATAATAAGTCTTGGATTGTGGATATCTTGAGACTAGCGTGTAGTCTTGGTTTGGTTTGAGTTGAGGATTATGGAAGACCTCACATTATATTTTATTATTCAGCTTGTAGGCTATACTTGTCTTGGTTGATGACTTGAGGAATAATGAATACCTCAATAAGTAGTTCTTGAACTAAACTTGTAAGTTAGTTGAACACAATGGTTATATGCAAATATATATGCATTGTTCATGATGTTTGGTAGAGCATTATGTCCTACTTGATTTTATGCAATTATATGCATGGTTTATGAAATTTCATAGAGTATTATGTCCTACGTGGTTATATGCAGTTATGTGCATGGTATATGAGATTGTTGTAGAGCATTATGTCCTACATGGTTTAATGAGTCCGATAATAATGAATTTGGTCTCATTAGTTTAGACAAGTAAATATCTACTTGAATGTTTGGTTAAAGTCCAGCTGGCGGGTTTTGGTTGTTGTGTCGGCAATGGGACGATTCATAGTCTTTGGGAACAATCGCTATGAATCGTTGCATTGGGTCCTTTTCTCCTCACTATTTGGCCAATAGTGGGATGTGATCTCGAGTTATGCCATCTAGCTAGACATCGAGCTCTCATTTCTCATCCTAGGTTGGATGAATGTAACGAGTACTCATTAAAGGAAACTGACGAGTTGAGATTACTTGGGGAGGAAACCCCAGGGTATTATTGATTGGGAATTGAGCCCGAATCATGGTTTGAGGTTTGATCTCATGGTAAGTTGGTCGGGTCTTGAACCCGGATTTGATTGTAACGGTTCGATTACGTTTACTGTTACACATGTTTATTTATGAGCATTTATATGAAAAAATAATATGCTACTTGGTTTATGTGAGTTTATGTGCTTTAAAAATTAAGTACATGTTTTATGATGGTATACTAGCATGATACCATGATTTTATGTGATTGTGCATTTATGTCATGCCATGTCATAATATGCCATATGTTGCATTTAGGAACTTACTGGGTCATTATGACTCACTCCGTGTGATTGTTTTCCCTAGTGTGTGCAGTGTTTCCCGTTAGTACGCGCAGCGGCTTCGGATAACGACTTCTAGCAGGTGGTCTTCCAAGTCAAAAGCTTGGAGTTATTTAATATTATGTTGTTAATTATTTGTGAGGCTCGAATGTAAAGTTATGTAGACTTTACTTGGGTAGATTGTAGTATTACATTATGGTTGTGTATTTGGGAGCCGGTTGTATTGCCGAGCCGTTGTATCAATAAAATTTATTCTCGTTGTCATTTCGAGCATGTGTGGCTCGTTTATTCTAGTTTTGGTATTATTGTTGTTCCTACCTCCGACAGTTTTAGTCGAGGGATTTGGTTGGTGGTTTAGCATTGTTTTTATGGTTATAGTGAATTGTTCCTACGGCATGTTATAGCCGTTGAGGGTTGTTTATCAGGTTGGGATTTTGTCTGTTGCCGGCCTTGGTTGCCGATGGTTTGTTGTGCGTGTCTAATGTTGCGTCACGCGCGTCGAATTTTTGGGCCGAGAGATTTACTATCTCTTTGGTTGTTTATATTTAGGAGCTTGATAGCTCGGGTCCCATTATGGTTTTGCTTCCGCAGGTTTTGTTTTTATTTTCCGTATTGCCGTTATGGCTTTACTTTCCTGTTGTGAGCCGGTTGGCTCGTCTTTTGACTCGCACCATTATGCTTAGCAGGTGCTTGTCTGTCTCTTAGTTTGTCCTGATGGCACGACCTTGGGATCTCGTATTGAGATCCGGGTCGGGTCGTCACAACCTCAAAGACTATGATAGACACTGATACAAGATCCATTTCTTCCAAAATGTTACTTAGGAGAATTCTTAGCACTAGATCAAGGATACTCCTCAACAACTTAGAATCACCCTCCGATTCTTCGAAAGTTGTTTGGTTTGTTTCAAGGATTTCTCCCGCGTGAAGACTTGCCTGAACAACCATCTAGCATGCCTCTCCCAGACTCCTGTGACTATGCTCATGTCAGCCACTCCTTCAAGGCCTCGTAGACCTTCTACGTAATCCTTAGCTGACATGGTTCTCTCATGAGATTAGCTCTATTCACAACCGTGATTTCTCCAAAAGAAATCCTGCGAGTTTGTGAAGGTCACCCTGGCTTGAGAGCTAGCTGATGGGAGTAGGATGAGGAGACGACAGGATCTCGTATCTGTATTTTTCGTAATGTAGAGATTATATTTGGTTGTCTCCTTTGACATTTGTATACCTTGATCCAGGACCTATATTACGTTTTCAAACCGGTTAGCTGAATCTGGGTCTATGGCCTTCATAGACATCTCCTTCTAACATCCTTATCCTTAGATATGTATCAGGTGTTTAGATTAGTTGTTTAAAAGGAGTAGTTAAGTCTTTGGAAGTTGTAATGAACACTGTAATCTTTAGATCCTCTTTGTATTCGTGTTATTTTTTTATCTAAATGAGAACTTGTTCAAAGCATCTTTACTTCATGTCTATCTGCCTTTGTTTGATTATTCCTTGATAGCATGAAATCTTATATTTGCTTGAGTTTTCGGTATTTGCACTTTCTATAATATATTGTTCTGAAATTCAATACAAAGAATATAACTCTGTTAACTCCAACAAAGAAACCAATCATCACTTATAAATTTTCTTAATCAATATGGTGCATTCAACAGTGGGTATCTGAAGAAATGATGTTAAAATATGGTTAAATTTTTAAGTCTTGGATTTCTTTGAAGTAACTGCATACCTTGCAACTACTTCATCAGGAATTATAGATCTCATCTCAACCCATGATGTTCTGATGAATCTTAATTCTCCTCATAATTTCTGGTCTCTCTTGTCTTAACGGTAGACCTCATCTCTGCCATTGTGACAAAACGACCTTTTGAGGATATAAGCAGTACCCTCAAATTTTATTCCTCTCTATTGCTTCCTCTAGTTCAATGACAACTGTGTTTTTAACTCTCTCATGTTTCTGTTGTCTTAAACATAATGACTTACTTTCCCTTAAAAGGTTAGTCATCTTCTTCTTAACCGTTGACCTTGAAGCAAAAAGTCATTCTGCATCTGTACCGTCAGCCTAACTAAGTATAAGTCACTTGCTTCTTTGTGATTCAGGCACTTTAACTAAATAGGTTGGTATCTTCCGTTTTTGCTTCCAAATGCTCTCATCATCAATTCTATTTTGTAGTAGCATGGTCATCAGTTAATCTATGCCGATGAAGCATCTCAGATCTCCGACAAATGCCAAGGCAAAAGGAAAAATCTAAAACCTCTTTTCTACTCTCTGCAGATCCCAAGAGTTCGAAGCGCATATTCTACTAGTGAGGAGGAGCCAACTGCAGAACTTGGTATCTTTCCTATACCGCTGTTACTGTTGTTTATGCTTCAATATTCTTTAAACATTTTTGCTCTCCCTCCAACTTTATTTCGTTCTCTATGCCGATGAAACCTATGGTCAATCCTTCCAGAAGTCAAGGCATTCCAAAGGATATAAGCTGTAATACTCTTCATTCAATTGGTATCGGCAGACCTCAATGTCTTCTGTTCCATTCTTATACAGCTAAACTTCTTGTCTGCAAGAATTATTAATTATGTCTATCCTAAGCAGACTTAATCCCTGTTGATCTCCTTCATCAGCAAACCATTATCTATGTCGATTCCTCTGTCATTCATTCATTCCACAACGGCATACCTCAAAGTTTACTAATCACCTATCAATGACTGATATCATTCATAAATTGGTATCCTTCATACAATCAATTGATATTTTCCAACAATTGGTTGACTTCCTTCAGCTCTCTAAAGTCAGTAAACTTCCACTCTTCTTGAACACATTGTTCAATTCAGTATAAAAGCTATTCTATAGCTATCTTCTTCCATGTGTTCAAAAGACTGATAACCTCGCTTAAAATTTAATTGGTATCAACAGACCTTCATCTCTATTGCATACTTCCTTAAAAAGTTATCAGTTGAATCAGTAGACCCCAATGTCTACCGGTCAAAACCTGAACTGTAGGCCTTCTTCTCTGTCGTTCACACTCTTGTATCAGCACACTTCACACTCTACTGAAACGAATCAACAAAATTGGTTTCAGATTTCTTGCTGCTGATCAATCTTGTGTAATGATATCTTTGACATAAAACTTTTAGGAATGATTGATTGTTTTTCAAAATAATATTTCAAAAAATCTTCAAAAATGATTTTCAAAACAACTTTGTTCTGGAATGACTAAAAGAATTGGAAGATTGCTGAAGACTATGTGGATGACTCAGAAAGCTCCATAAGTTTCTTCTAGTAAACAAAGAACACAAGAACCTTAACTGTTTTGTAAAAACATTTTTAAATTCTTCCAAAATATTTTTGAAATGATTTCAGTTCCAAAATTCTATAGATTTGGGAGATTGCTGAGGATTGTGTAGATGATTCAGAATGCCACGTAATTATCTATTAGAATATCTGGAATACTTAAAACCTATCACATTTCCTAAATGTATTTTTACGAAATTCAGTACATTATGTTTATTCATCGATATCAACACATCTTCTTTTCAATACCCTAAGCTGTCAATTAAATCTTTATTGGTATTGAAAATCCCTCGATTTTAAGTCTCCAATCTGTCCAAATACATATTCCCTAGAAGACTTAATTATTCCAATCATGAATCGCCGCCTCTCCCATAAAAACGTCCTCTCACAATCAAGCTTCGAAATGATTGCCCCGCCGGTTCTCACTTCAATCTATAACAGCTTTATTGAGGACTACCAAACGACGGTTCTTGATCTGTGTGTTCACCATACCCAATCTCAAAAAGTACTAAATATATATACTCATATACTTCTTTTTTGGTCTCCATCGTTTCCTAATCCATCCCTGCGATTAATTACCAGTGCACAAGTTTTTCCTGAGAAATTCTTCATGGCCGCCTCTTCCTCGAACAAGTCTCACCCTATCGGTCCTCCGATCTTCCTTCTTCGCACCAGAGTAGGTCAATCCTACATTCTTGGTCGAACGATTCAAGGAGAACAATTTCTCCTTGACAACACCGTTGGAGCAAAGATTTTCGATCTTTTCCACGCTCGACTCGCCTCCATCCTCTCGCTGCGAAGATTTCTACGCTTCAATCGTCGACGAATTCTACTCGAGGATGCACTGCCAAGAGATGGTACAGCCTCCACGGTCCATTCGAGGTACCGACCTTGTCCTCGGCCGACAACTTTCTAGAGTCTTCCTTCCTTCGCTGGTCCCGACTCCATCAATGATTCTGTTCTCAACGAATCATGGCGCACCGCATCGCCACCAATCTCGAATGACTTCGCTACATGGGATCTTTTCAACTATCCCTCGACATGTATCGTGTTGGAGAGATTCCGAGCCAATGCCTTCTTTCATGAACTCGCTCAAGAAGCGACACCGTAAGACTTCGAACCTCACCATTGTGCTTGACTCCCATGTCAACAACTGGTCTGAAATTGTCTTCTCTCTTATCTATCGCTCTTTCCAACAAAGACGAGCGAATGGGTCTGGTATTCTCAAGTACGCTAGGATAATCAGTTATTTCCTATGCTCCTACCACACCATTCTTGCCACGATTCAAGAGGACGAACGCCTTCCAATCACTTCGAGAATCGATCACCAAGGAATTGTTCTATGGCGTAAGTTTTTTCGATCAGATAAAGACTTCTCTCTAGAATCTAGCACCGGTAGTTTTGGAGATTCAAACTAGACTGTATTTGTTTTTCAGAACTTTTAGTACTTTCTTTCGTTATTTAGTGTCTTTTCTCTGGCTGTCTACTCTTCCTTGCTACACCTCTTCTGATCCCTTCTTTATTATTTGCTTGCAATTGTTCTTCATTTCTTATTCTTTAGTTCTTGCAACCATTATGAGGAGAGTTATATGACATATTGGTAGATATTGGTATCTCAGAACACTTGGTTAACACTTGGTATCGACATATAACTTAAGGAGGAGAATTGACTTAGAGGAGAGTGATACTTCGTAAGAAGGAGAATTGACTTAACTAAATCCCAAATGAACACACAAAACAAATGTGACATTTCACCCCTTACCGATTCTTAGTGAATCATGCTCACTGTGGCACTTCTTGAAAACTTTGCTTAAAACTAAAACCCTCTCGTTGAGTCTTACGCTCAACGTAAATCTTTTACTTTCAACGTAAATAAGTTTTTTTTAAAAAATTGATTTTCCAAAATTTGATTTTTCAAGAAAATTGGTATTAGTTTTCAAAACTTTGATTTTTCAGAAAATTGTTATTAGGTTTTCAAAAAAAATTAATTTTCAAAAAATTGATTTTCAAAAAATTGGTATTACAAGCAATCCTTATTTTACTCTTTCAAAAACATACATTTGCTTAAAGGATTTGCTACTCTTACTTTTCAAAACAAGCTTTCATTTTATAAATTCATGAGCAAGGAAGACTTCCAAAAAAAACTCTTTAGATCTTGTCCAAAACTCTTTCAAAACTCAAAAGATCTAAATTGTTCACTATTGCATTACCTGCTCAAGACTTTGATTTATCGAGTCTGTAATAGCAATAGTAGACTATACAAAAGCCATCGCTTACATGTAATTATCAAACATAGGACATGTCTTGAGATAAAATGATCATTCATTGTGGACATGCTATTACTATGTCTGATAAATGCTTTAGTTCTTTGTATATGTCATTTTGTAATGGTTCCAAGCAAATAGGAGGAGATTGTTGATTATTAGAATACGCTTCTTGATAATTTAATTATCACCTTGCATATTCCATATATATTGATTTGCTTACCCCCATTACAAGTGAATCATCACAAGTGGTTAAAAGGTCTACGTACCGGTTAGTGTGGCAACTTGTATGATTTCACATAGGTCTTAGATTAGGTGTAACCTGATCTAGTCCTACCTCCTATAAGATGATCAAAAACAAACAGCGCTTCAGATTGGACGTAACACCGGAAGACTTACAGCAATGTCAAAAGTCTTCAGCGGCAGACACACCACAAGTTAAAAAGCTCGTACCGGCATACATCAACTCTTCTACATCGGAAGACCTACTTCCACTGGTTCGAAGCTCTCCAATGGTAAACTTTAAAACCTACACGTGCTATAGGGAAAAGTCACCTAGCCGCCCAAATCAAGATAAACATATCTGTGCCTCATAAAGCCTGACATATTTAAAGCTACAAGACTTTCTCTCACTCAAGTAGTATGTTAAAGTAAAAAAGCTATTACTTTATCGAACAGACCACCTGACAGTGCAACAGACATCAGACCTACTTTTCGAAGACCTATCAACCTAGTCTGACAGACAACGAGTTCCAAGATCTACAGGATGAAATCTCCGCCCCAAACAAGTCAGAGATCTTATGGACAAAGATCTATATCCGATAGTCTTCAACCACTATATCTCCAACGGATAGAAATCTTCGAAGTCTTCATCTCTCAACGATCATATTGATTCTCGCCTATATATATATAAACCCTCTCTCGTGCTCCATATACATAGAGCACAACACAGCAACAACATAACAGTGTGAGCTACATCGAAGATCATCTTTCGATACATTGTGAGCAACGAGTAACTCAATCTGCTAAAGAACTTCATAGAAAGGAAATCACCAAAGAGATCGTCTTCACCAACGCATCTCTGATTTCTACAACATATTGCAGTGAACTCATCCAGCTCTTAGCTAAACACTTTCAATGGATTGCTATGAACAAAAGCTTGGAAAAGAGTGATCAGAAACTTCGATAGGCAGAGATCAAGATTTGAAGATTGATGTTGGACAATGTCTGAAGAAAATGAAGAGTTGTCTGTAGATATTGCATTCATATATTCAGATTTGTATTCCTATACAAATGCTGTTGATTGTGCAATTATCAATCATCTTGGGAGGATGAGTGCTTTGCACTCAATCGTTCATATATATTTTTATATCTAAACGACCTTAAAAATCATCTTCTCATAACAGTTTCTCGTTCTCATCTCCTATTGTCCTTTGCAAGCTTAAAAGAATCATTGAATGGATAATTAAGTAAGGACTGAGACATAGGAAGAGAAAACCAGAAACTGTACATAGATTATTTAGACTGATGTAATATGCAATTTATCTTTGAATAAATTCATATGTTCTTACTAATGATTTATCTTCCAGTTCTTAAATATCAATGAGGTTTTTATAAATGATTTATCTTTAGAAAATCCACTCTTTACTTGATCTCCTAAACCTGCATTTAAAAGAAGAAATAAGTGTGTTGTTGTTCTGAACATATATTCGTGTACAGCCACTTATGACTTCTCCAAATCATATCCTCTTTACTTTCCGCTGCACAAATCTTTTACAAGGCTTTTGATTTGAATAAGCAGTTATCGGCGAGTTGTTACTTACGCTTGGGAAAGTCTACCGATAACCTCTCTCTTGTGACATACCTAACTCAATAATCTGTATTTGCCAACTAAACTATGCTTTATGAATATCCAAAAGAAAAGTTTTTAAATTGGCATAGTAGGCTATTCGCCCTCCCCCTCCCCCTCTAGCCTATTTGAGCATTATTGTGGACCAACATACTGGATATTGATATAATCAGCAAGTGCACAGAAAAAAAGAGCAGTTACAGATGATTCAAAATGCCCATCTTTTAGCTCTACAAGACAAAACTAATACAAAAAAAATATTGTTACGTGAATACTCAAAAGAGGGGTCAAAGAATGAATCATGTATTGGAAGCATAAGAATGAATCTGTTATGTCCGCTCTAAACTATAATTGGTTTGGTTTCTTGTCTTAACAGTTCTGATGTTTATCATTGGCATCCATATTATTGGATTTTTTTTTGTTTTGAAAAATTGTGTTAACAGTTATGATGCATATCATTGTCGTCAGCACTATTGGATTTTTTTTTTTTCTGTCTAGAAAAAACTATGTTAACAGTCTTAATGCCTAGCATTGAAATCAGCATTTTTGATTTTTTTTTTGTCTTAAAAAAACTGTGAAAACAGTCCTAATGCCTAGCCTTGGCATCATCATTTTTTGATTTTTTTGGTCTTGAAAAAACTGTGAAAACAGTTATGATGCATAGCATTGGTATCAACATTTTTTGATTTTTTTTGTCTTGAAAAAACTGTAAAAACAGTCCTAATGCCTAGTCTTGGAATCATTTTTTTTATTCTTTTGGTCTTAAAAAAACTGTGAAAACAGTCCTGATACCTAACTTTGGCATCGACATTTTTGAACATTTTTTTGTCTTGAAAAACTATGAAAACAATCCTGGCATCAGCATTTTTGAATTTTTTTTATCTTGAAAAAACTGTGAAAACAGTCCTGATATCTAGCCTTGGCATCAGTATTTTTGAATCTTTTTTGTCTTGAAAAAACTATGAAAACAATCCTGATGCCTAGTTTTGGCATCAACATTTTTGAATTTTTTTGATCTTGAAAAAACTGTGAAAACAGTCTTGATGCCTAGCCTTGACATCAACATTTTTTGATTTTTTTGGACTTGAAAAAACTGTGAAAACAGTCCTGCTGCCTAGCTTTGACATCAGCATTTTTTGAATTATTTTTGTCTTGAAAAAACTGTGAAAACAGTCCTGATGCCTAGCCTTGGCATCCGCATTTTTGAATTTTTTTTGTCTTGAAAAAACTGTGAAAACAGTCCTGATAACTAGCATTAGCATCATCATTTTTTGAATTTTTTTGGTCTTGACTGTCCGGGTGAGATTTGTCTTCATTAATGGTATTTTTGTCATTTGACAACCAATTTGTAGCTATATGAAATGTCTAAAAAAATTGATGGACCTAGATGAAAACATGTTTCTAAAATTGTACATACTTGAAATTTGCCGAATAAAATAACATTAAAGGTTATATTCTAATTTCTTAAAAAGACTTAGCATACGTTTGTTTCACGAAAAATGACTTTTAGAAAGGTTTTCCTCATTTTTCGGTGTTTGGTAACCATAAGAAAATGTAGTCAGCATTAAAAAAAAATCAAGTCAAAGGAAAATGAAGCCTTCTTTTCAAGAAAATTACTTACCGATCATTTTTCATATCTCATTTTTCAAATGTTCGAGCACTACTCTGTCATTTTCCACAATTACACGTATTTATATTTACATGCACACACAATCTTTTACTTAATAAATAAATTGTTTAGAAAATATAATTGGAGTTAATTTATGTACATTATTTATAAATTATAATTTTAATAAATATTCAGTACGTCGTAAAATTAGTGTTCACTATATTATTTAGGGACGTGCCAAATATTATCAATTTTCTTTTTAAAAAAGTTTTTTTTTCATTTCAATTATAAATATTTTTTATTTGTATTTGTAAGATTGAACAAAGATTGACATTATTGATTTGACACCATTAATGATAAATTAAGGATAACTAAAGGAAAACTTAAAGTTATATATTATTTCATATACAATATGGACATTAATATTAGAATATATATATTTTTTATATATATATTGTTTTTCGTAACATTTTACGTATATTTGTCAAACACCTGAAAATATTTTTAAGCTATTTTCAAAAGATTTACCAATAGAAAAAAATGTCATACCTAAACTTCATTTCTTTAATTTTTTCAAAACAATGGGAAAAAAAATGCTATAAAGGAAGGGCTCGGTTAATATAATTGACCCTTGGGGACGGTGTGTGACCCCAATTGATTGTTTTAACTACCAATCCTCTCATATCTCATTGTCCTCACATGGTTGTGTTGTGACCCCACTTGAGTTTAAACAAAAAGTTTGTTTTTTTAATTATTAATTAGTAATATCTTAATTCTCACCCACGTACACCACGCACGCACTAGGGACTCTTTCTCGCTCAATCTTGTGACCTCGTGTTTGACTCCCTCCCAGGCTCCATCGGACTACCACGACACTCCAGCTCTTGTGATTAGTTTTTAAATGATTGTTTTATATATTTTATTGAATAAGATTTGTTTAAGAGTATTACAAATGATGATGTAATTAAACGATTTCAAAATTTGAAAATACGTAAATGACAATTATGATTTCTAAGATTTATTAATTTTTTCCGCCTACTTGAGAAAATGTATGCATTCACCACGGAATGCAGTGTTGTCTCAAATTAAGATTTTGTCACATGTAAACAGACCAATCTTGTACATCAAATGAACTAATTAAATCATGTTAATGTTTCATGAGGGTCAAAACATGAATCAAAGAAATCTAGGGGATCTCATTTTATCATTGGAAAGTTAAAAAAGGGGGGGGGGGGTTGTGCAAAAAATGAAATTTGAAGGGAACCAAGGCGCCTTGGCACTGCACTAGACAAGCTCTAGTAAAAACTAGTTTTACACACGTGCGTTTAAACTCTAGTAAAAACTAGTTTTACACCCGTGTGTTAAACGCACGGGTATATATCTCTTATAAGTAAATTATACTTAAATAAAATGAAGATTATAAACAAAATAAAAAAATAAAGAAAAAACATGATGACGAGAACAAATTATATCAGTATAATTTGTATTATGAAAAACATGTTAACCCATGCATTATTTTATGAATTGTTTAAGTCATTTTCTCGTTCATATTTTTTTTAGAGTTTAATAATTGATATTTTTTGTTATTAAAATTTAGGATCTTAAGTAATATAAAAAGTAATTCAGATGTCTATTATTCTCTACATAACCTATAGATTTAATAAATATTTATAATTTGTGGTAGATATCTACTACTCTGATTTAATCGTATAAATTAGTTATGATTTACCAATTGTTAGACCCGACGGGGTCTAACCCATGTTTTGTGACCTACGGGTTTAACTTAGAATAAACTAATTATTGGTTATGGACCTTAATTAATTATATTAGCCAAATAACATTATGAGCTTATATAATTTAGTCATCTAATATACTTAAAGTATATTAAATCTTAATAGGCCCAATAAATCTCTACACCTTGATGGACGGTGGGAGATTGATTACACTTTAGGGTTAGGTTTCACCTCCATCTATTTAAAGTCTTTTGGGGATTAGGGTTTCTTACGTTGTTTTACCCTAACAGTTGCCTCCACAAAAAAAATACATACGTTCCATTGCATGTGAAATAGATAAGGGGGTGAAAACCTAAACCCACTTGAATTGAAGACTCTCGTTCCGCATTACAGTCTATCGGATTCAATTACTCCGTACTAATGGCTTCAATTGGTTCCGGTATGTCTTCAATTTACGTTCATTATGCTTATGTGAAAAACATGATCCTATTCTTGATTATGTGTACAAGTCTTATATAAATTAATGTTCTAACATTGTGGTATCAGAACCATGTTAATTTTACATAATCATAATGCACGATAATATTACCGATTATTAAACGTGAACTCGATGACCGCATAGATTACAAAACGTGAACCGATCGCATCACTATCAATTCTTTGGTGATAATTAATGTTAGCAGTAAACTCCATTGTATGAGTCATTCCATTCCTTGTATAGCCATCACTGTCAAGTACCATTGTCTTCTTTGGTTATTGTTATTGACGGGTGATGTCATCAACCCATTATGTAAAGGGATCATATCTTGAGCTCAAATGAACTCTCAGAGCATGTACAACAAAGCTCCCCATTTGGGGAGCTTAAGCTCTATTTTTTTCTATTTTATTACAAAAATGTCATTAAGCTCCCCAATAAAAATATTCTTTCAACAATGCACAAACTCCAACACTTTTATATACCTCATTATCTTTATCTCCACTAATTTAATATTTTTATAGAAAAATGGCTAAAATTTTGAAAAATTCATAGAAATTTTTTCTGATATCCAAATGAAACAAACCAAGTCTCTATTTGTAGGTAAAAATGCTTACTTTAATACAGAAAAAAAAAACTAAAAAAAAATCAATTTTTATAGCCTAAAATTGGTTAAAAACAGAAATGGTGGAAAAATAAAGTAAGTCAACTTTGAAAGGAAAGAGAAACAGCAGACCGGTTTATTTTTGGCAGGGATTGTCTGTGGAATTGTTTTCAAAACGGTTGTGTTTTGGTTATATTTGTCACAAAGCTATGTCGTTTTGGATGAAAATTTTCTCTCAGCCGGAGGAGCTTAAGAAGCTCCTGAAACGCCTTTTGCTTATTTAAGCAACCAGTTAGCTCCCCTGTTATTTTGTAAAAACCGGTTAAGCATATGTTTAGAGCCTTTGTTGTATGTAGTCTCATAAGGTAATTATTCAAGTCCTTAACAAAACCCATATAAATAACACAATTGAACTCAAAAAGTGTTATCCCGCAGGTCTGAACCCAATATCACTAATTTCTTACTAGAACTCAACATAGCCAGCTTATCAATAACCCAACACACAGTAACACGAGCTGGACTCTACTGACTTCCAAACAAGCTCTAAACACACATACATATTAAATATAACACATATCATATAATTATTCATGCTAATATAACATAATGCACAAATAATTAGATATGCAATTTCTGTGGGTTACATGTCCCTTCTAACCTCATAATAAAAATATTTATAGGCCGCAATTTCTTAAAGATTCAATAGATATAAAAAAATAAAAGTAAAAATAACTTTCAAAAGGATCACGACTTCTAATAATACTAGAGTTATCACTAGTGTTATCACTCTGGTGACAACTTTACCTTGAAGACAAACAGCATGTGAGGTGCATGTGTCACTTCAAAGTATAATTGTCAGTAATCATAACAATGTTGTATGTGTGTGTGTATATATATATGATCAAGACCACAAAAATTTTCGCAATATAAAGAAATGAAAACATAACCAAAGAAGAGTAAAAGGACAAAAATCAAAATTGACATTAAGTTTTTTATTGCCATATTACATTACAGCAAAATATTATGGAATCCTCACTATTGCAAGCACGCGGGAGGTCTTGGAAAATGACATACGAGCAACTACTTTGTAAGTCATTTAACGGTAAATCTATTATATTTTCGAAAAATATTTTACGTTGACTTATTTTTTAAACATTATCCAAACATCAAAAATTAGAAATTATTTTTTGAATTACATTAATGAAACTAACTAAACGTTACTATATTCTCTCAATATTTGGAGTTGTATTTTCTAATGTGAGCTGATTTGAAAGTAACATTTACCTCATTGGGAGAGATCTAGATAATGAGAGAAATAGTTGTTATGTAACTACATATCGTAATTGGGTTGACCCTAATCCTTCAAGGTTAACTCTGTAGGGTTGTGATCCCAATAGGCCAGCTCGGTTATCCATGAATTTAATAGGGTTGTATTTTATCTATCCTAATTTTTTTCAATTACGGTTTAACAAGGTTGGACCTTGATTTTACTCAAAGTAACCCTGACCCTAGCCCTATAAGGCCGACCCTGTAGGGTTGTGAGCCTAATAGGACCAGTCCTATTAACCCTGAATTTAATAGGGTTATATTTTCTCGGACCTAACCCTTTTCAGTTATGGTTTAATAGGGTTGACACTGCGGTGCTCGACCCTTTTAACATCTCTTTATGCAATTGCTCAACTTGATGTCCAACTTATTAATTAACTACAAGCTTTTGTCCATAAACAATGTAAACAAGACGAAGGCAGTATCGTTTGGAACTGTCAGGATTTCATATGAACTAGTAAAAGGCACGTGCGTTGCACGTGTTGTCTTGATTAAAACACGAGTCTATTGTATTTGTTGTTAAATATTTTTTTGATTAAGTTAAAGATATGAGCGCTAGCTTATAGTTATTCAAATCCAAAGAAAGTAAATATATTAAATAAAAAAAAAGATTGTCCAATGATCAAATGCATACAAATCTAAGGTAGGAATACTTTTTCAAATCCAGAGAAAGTAAACATATTAAATAAAAAAAGATTGTCTAATATTTCAGAACTTTTTAATTTTATTTTAAATATACATTTGGTGTAAATTCTTCATGTTTGTGCCTTTTGGTGCTATCTGTAGAATTGATGTAGCTGTTGTTTGCAATTGTATTTCACCTGCAAGATTAATAATAATAATTTACCAAATGATATCCGATAGACATTCACCTAGATATTTCTTTGTTGTCACCCTTGTGATGGCAATGATTGGATATTAAGTAACGATTTCTTACAATTCACTACCTTCATTTGCCGCTAAATCTTCCCAATGACTGATAATTATTGATTGGTACCTGCACAGTTTACTCTATGATAACCAAGTAATGATATAAAATATGTTTTTTTTAATTATTATAAGTTAAACCAATTATACGATCTCTTTGTTGAATGAGTTTCATATTTGCTTCACATTTTTTTTATAAAACAACAATTTATCAATTTTCTGGAAAAGAACATAAGAAGATCATAAGTGTTTTATTGGTCTTACTCATTGTTTATTATTATTATTTCCCTTAAAGCTTTTCACGCTCCTCTTGAGGTCTCAATGGTTCGGCAATCTTTTACTTTGGTGACAATACTTCAAAAATCTGCACTTATAAAACAACAATGAGATATTGTTGGAAAACATGTCTATAAGTCAATAATTGTCATGGGGAACTTAATTTAATTGCTCATGTAATCATCCCAATGAGGTTGATCATGAATGTCTTTGATGTCCTTGAAATTATATCTAATGTTGTCGTCGATCGAGATGTACATTCGGAAACATTGGATTGATCTTTATCACGTTACTGTTGGAGATTTGATATGTTTTGTTGGCTAAAAAAGTTTTGGTGAAGTGATTGATGTCTTTGTTGAAAATTATGATACCAATTTGAACACCCTTTAATATATTATCTCATATTTAGTACAATCAAGATATTTAACACTTACTTTGTCATCAATCATTATCATCTTTTAGATTTTGAAAGAGAGGCTTGGTGCACATATTGTTTCTAACCCTACTCGCAAAGCTCTTAATCGTGTTGTGAATGTCTTTTGATTTATTTGTAGGTGCCTTACTTGAATAGGTGATTCAATCGACATATTCTGGTGTTGTTTGTTCTCGTTATGAATGAGAATAAATCAATCTAATGAAACATAGCGAACATAACAATAGTAATTGGAACAAATATGACCAAACCATATTAAAAAATTGTCAACATTGTCACATGATAACGTTATATAACTAAGAAAACTGGATGAACTCATTTTTGCAATACTTATTTTTCCTGCTACAATCTAATGAAATATTAATTATGGCAAAATAATGCTAAACAAAACTCTCAAGTATGTCAATATGTTTTAGCATAATATATGCAACTATCTGTGTGTATGTGAGTGTAAATACAGAGACATTATTTAACACTTAGTTTTCTCATTGAAGATCTCATCAATTTGACTCTTAAAAAATGACAATTCATTATGATGGATCCTATAATTTGCATAAAGGTGAGAAAAAAGATATGGAGCTTCCTATTATTTGCATAAAGGAGAGAAAAAAAGATATTAACAAGTTACACAAATGACCTTTTGCATAAATCGAGTTCACATAATTATATATCATGTTCTATCATAGCATTCTTTCAGTTGCCATAGATAAAATTAACACTTTGTGCAAGGTAACAATAGAGAATATGAATTACACAAGACTACCTCACTGACCTTGTTTATTTAGCAATCAATGTATTTCTCTCTTTTGTTCCTTTTGTAATATCCTAACTTACAATCACATTAGTAAATGACAGCATTGGAAAATAAGTAAATAATACAAATAGATCAACAAAGGATTTCAAGCTAGCTGAAATCAAGAAGTCATATTGAAGAATTGGATTTGCTAGCAGCAGAGAGCCATCACATTCCTAAACATAGAGCTAATTTTGGATTAAAAGAACTTCTCTTACTATTAGCTACTCAGTAATTTGAAATTTGAGTATATCTCATTCCCCGCACATGTGCATATGCATTTCTTTTTTGCTCGTTTTTTTAATTGTTGAAGTTATATGAATACTTCAATCAACATAAGTGTGGTGTTAAGCCGGTGACAACTGACATGGATTACCTAAACCAACAAGTTTGCACATTACAACTTGCATACACATTCATAAACTCAAAATAAACTATAACCTTGGCTTCGAAGTAGTCATTTAAAAACAACAATTTCTATGAGGGTAAATGATGAAACTGTATGCTGAGTTTTCTTATCGGAACTCTCTTTGTTGGATAACCACAATACAAATTGAGTGGATGTCTATAGGTTGAATGGAGGAGAGTAAGAAAAGTTGTTTATAAGAGATAAAATTCAGTAATACATACGTTGGAGGGAAGAAATAAGAATCCTGCATGTATTTCTGCAAAATGAAACAAAGAGGAAATTATCAAGGAGGTTGTAGTTCACTGCCAATCAGAAATATGTTAGTGAGTCAAAGTAATAGCCAATAGTACATGAGAAGTTATATAATTACATTTAACATTTTGTTTATAATACAGAAGATTATCTGCTTTTCAAAATTGTCTTATGTTTAAATTCTTGTTCTTTCATTTTTCTATATCTGCTTAGAATTTAAACACTCAGTTTAAATTTATTTGAACTGTTTTGCTACTAATCTGTGTGCTGATCTATGATTTCCTTATCTTTGTGTGCACATAGAATAGTCCTTACACTTGAGGTGCTCTTCTGTTTGATAGAGACATGTCTTCCGTTATTAAATGAATAAATCTCTTAGACATGCCATTATCTATCACATGGTCGGTTATAGCCCTCATTTGTAGTAATGATGACCAGATATAAATAGGAGGAGATTGTTGATTCTTATTTGTATTAGATTTATATTTGTTCACACATTACACTAGTTTTATACTTCAGTGGCTAATCGGGCTACGTATCGATTAGCGTGCAACTGTGTATAGAACTTTGCCAAAGTATAGTTTTTATAGGACTGCACGGGTTCAGCGGAAGACCTCTTCAAAGCGTCACCGGAAGACCTGCTTCAACATACAAATCAGCAGACCTTGTATACACCTGGTCAATCATGATGTGTCCTGTCCAGCAATGATTAATGGATCAATTTAAGTTTATCCTCATCTCTGTTTGAATTTAAATTGAGACATTCCCTGACATCTCAAACCCGCCAAAAGCAGCTTTCCGAAAAGCAGGAAGACTTTTTCAGATTGAACAGTGAAAGCAGGAAGACTTTTTTCAGACTGAGCAGCAATGATTAATGGATCAATTTAAGTCACCTATTGTCTGCAACAACTCTCACAGATCTGACATCCAGATTGCCCAACTTCCAGAAGATCTCAGTACTCATTCCCTGCTCGATATCTGTGAAGACGAAATTTCTGATTGACAGCCCCATGCATTTAATTCATTCAACCTAATAGAGTCATTAAGTCTTCGTCTTCTCCAACGGATCTAGAATGCACTGCTATAAATGTCGCTAATAAAGACTGAAGAAATACAACCATCGAACACTTGAAGAATTGCTCTGAAATTCAATAACTCCAAGTCTTACAACTCAGTGCATTCAAGAGATCCTCAACAGATCCAGAAGTCCTCGTCAACAACAAGAAGCCGTGCATCAACATTTATTGTTTCACTTCTTGTTGTTATTCATTCTATAGCTATATTTGCAATTAAATATCTTGTTTTCCGCACGATATTTAATTCCTTAACCCCCAAACACAAGTCAATATTTTGTACACGATCCATTGAGAATATTCTTTGTAATAGATCTAGTGGAAAACATAGTGCACTATTTAAATCCAAGGTTGACTGCCTTGGTGGTGGACGTAGCACTCTTTATAGTGTGAACCATCCCAAAATACTTGTGTTAATTCCTTTACTGTTTGTCTACTATTTTATCTGCTTAATACTTCATTTATCATTACCCTTTACAAGATATTTAAGTAACTGTTAAGGTCTACCTAAGTAGTCCTTATCTAAGCACTTGATTCAGCCTTTATTGAAAGACTTCGCTACTTCAATCTTTTTTCAATAGATTGAAAGTACCTTTCAAAGAACTTACTTAAAAGTTTTTAAGTGTATAATAAGCTATTCAACCCCCCCCTTCTAGCTTATTATTGTGCTCGTTGGGACCCACAATTGGTATCAGAACCTTACTCTTTGAAAACAAGTCTTTCCGAGATTAAACTCTTGAGAGATTCGATCAATGGCACAAACACACTACATCTTTGCCTACATCTAATGCGAACCACGTCCCAATATTGGACGAAGGCCATTTCGATGTATGGAAGGATAAGGTAATGTGTTTTATGAACTCTATTGACAACGATTATAGAAGTGCGTTACACAGACAACATGTACCAATGAAGGCCAACCTTCTAGCCTCCATCGCCGGGAATCTCGCAAGTTCCCAAAGAAGAACGGAATGGACAGAGGATCTGACAGATAACCTGGTAGAGTTGACAAGAAAGCAATCAATATCATTACTAGCTCTCTAGACACAAGCACATACCAAAGAAGTGATCGATGCACAACCGCAAAAGAGATGTGGGAAGCTCTTGTGGAATACTTGGAAGGAGACCAAGACACAAGAGATAACAGAAAGTACACATACATCCAGCAGTTTTATTCCTTCAAAAAGGATCCAAAGGAAACCTTGAGACAAGCATATGATCGCTTCAGTGAGGTAATAAATAGTTGCTTTTCTCTTGGTAAAACTTATGACAAAAAGGAAATGAACATGAGGTTTCTAGGCTCTCTAGGTAGCTTATGGCATGTTAAGACCACGGCTATGAAAGAATCCAAAAACTTAAACGAGATGACTCTCCGTAGTCTCTACGCAAGTTTGAAGGTTTATGAGCTCGAAGTAAATCAAGCTCTAGAGCAAGACAAACAGTTGAAAACTGTGTCCTTGCCAGCCATGGTCCAAGAAGAAACAACTGTTGAAAACAAACCCTCCACTTCCTCCTATGAAAACGATTTCCTCTCAGATGAACAATTTGCTATGTTTGTAAAACGTTTTCAAAAATTTGCAAAATATGGAAGGAAGAACACACACCAACAACCTTTTAGAAAGACTGGTGAAAGCTCATCTAAGGAAGAGCTTGTGTGTTACAATTGTAGAAAACATGGTCATTTTGCCTCTAAATGTCCAAAGCCAAAATTTGAAGCATACAGAAAACCTACTTATAAAAAATTTCCAAAACAAAAAGGTATGTTGGCTGAAGACATAGAAGACAAACAGGTTGCTACATGGGTTGAGACTGATTCAGAAGAGGAAGAGGATGATTGTGAGCAAGCTAACATATGCTAAATAGCTCATGATTCAGGTCCTACCTATGACTCTGAAAATGAAGTCGAAATCTCACCTAGTCCCTTGGATAAAAGTGAGACCAACAGTGTCAGCTTCAGTAAGGAAGAACTTCTCAAGGATAATCAAGATATGCTTGAAGAATTTAATTCCTTTAGAGTAGCCTATGTTAAAATTTCCAAGAACTGTGAGAAACATACTGCTGAGAAATCTCTGATGGCAGCTGAGATTCAAACTCTCAATAGCTATCAACAAGAAAATATCAAGCTCAAAGAGAAAACAAATTCCTTTTAGGACAAAATTGAATGTCTAACTCGAGCATATCAAAGGACTTGACCTAGAGAAAATTGCCTTGCAAAGATAATTGACTCTCGGACAGCTCCAAAGATGCCTTGAGAAGAAATCCTTTCAAGCCAAAAATCTAGTAATGATAAACCGGCATAGGATATTCGGGATGAGCCCAAGATGACATTCCCATCGATCCAGAGAAAGGTGAGTCCTCCGAGACCTGCAATGATATCTCTCTCTCTAAACAAACGCTTGGAAATAAAGGGAAACAAGGCCTTGGTTATTTAAGTGTTCCTTATGATTACCCCAAAACTCAGAAAGGAAAAGCCAAGATGACTGATTCAAATGACAAACCTGAGAAAGTAACGGTAGAGAAACTAAAGTCTCACCGAAAGCGACAACTCGCTAAGGCAAAGAGGCCGGCGGTAGACCTACCAAATCTCTACCGATGACTATCAAGTTGTCTATGAAACCAGTAAGGCTCCTCACACTGCATTGAGAAAGTAAACTTAAATGTATTCTACCAAATCCTCCTAAAAAGGCAATCAACGTGACAAGCCAAAACTAAACCGGTGGTAACCTACCTAGAAGATTCAAAAGAAACCAATTAAGTCTACCGTCAAAACAAGCAAAATTGAACCAAGAATGGATGTTAAGAAAAAGGATATTCATAATCACTCCTCGATTAAGGACACTCCGACGCTTCTCTATGGAAGTTTCATTTATGTCATTCTTGCAATTGATTACTGCCAGGCCATCCGGCCCCGAGAATGCATGTTCCGTAAGGTTCACTCCAAGATCCGAGAGACCTAGTTCTCTCAAGGTTAGCAGTAAGCAGTATGGGTTCCAAAAGGTTGCTAATCCTTAGGACCCAAAAGAAAATAAAGGGACCTTGTTGCTTTTAAATCTTTTTCAGAATGCTTCATGGCTATAGAATCGAGGAAAACAAAGACATCTCTGGTACCGACAATTGCCAGTGGTCGCTAAGACACATACTGAAGCAGTCTACTTCTGGATATAGGCGAAGCGAAAGGACCCATTGTTATTTCGGAGACAATGCAAGAGGAAAACAATTGGATATGGCTCGATCACTGAGGAAGTCTCTCCATCAACAGAATCTCTCTAGTGAATGGCCAAACATAAATCTTTTGAGCATATCCCAATTATGCGACAAAGGATTACTATGCCAATTCAACTCCAACGATTGCCTCATGAAGACGGTGAATCTGCTCTACAATCTTGGCCAGGCAATAGAACAAGGAAGCGTCTATGTCATGGACTTAAATCTTCTAGGGAGATTGTCAAGCCTTCTGCTAGTAGCTAACAATGTTAAATGACAACGGTTGGCTATGGCACAAATCTCAGTCACCTGACTTCAAGCACCTCTCCAAGCTCTCCAAAGATGGGCTTGTCGAGGTCTACGGTGTCACTTGCCGCCATGGCGAGTTGTAAAGCTTGCAACTAGGAAACTTTCCAAGTCTTCCTTGAAAGTATGTCTTGTCAACAAGCGGACCTCTTGACCATATGGATCTCTTTGGACCAATCACTCTGATCGGTATTTACGGGGCAGTATGCACTTGTAGTAGTTGGCGACTACTCTAGGTTCACTGGATTGAAAGCAATGACTTCAAAGATGAGGCGTATGATTTAGTCAAGCTCTTTTGAAGACTTGACTTCAACTTGAAGACATAAGTGACATAAGATCAGACAATGTACTTGAATTCAAAAACAATGGTGTAGAAAGATCTTGTGATGACCATGGGATTGGCCATAACTTCTCTGCCGGTACTCCTCAACAAAATGGTGTAGGCGGAGCGGAAGAGCAGAACGATTGAAGCAGCAAAAGAACAATCTGGCAAAAAGCAAAACTTCAAAGTACTTGGCGAAAGCAGTCAACTGCATGTTTTACCGGAATAGATCCACAGTAAACAAGTTTCATAACAAAAACACCATATGAAATATGGAGAGAAGAGCCCCAACATAGGATTTCTTAAAATCTTGGTTTGTAAAATGTTTATTCTTCATAATGGAAAGAATATAGAGGAAAATTTGATGCAAAATCAGACGAAGGAATTTTACGGGGTATTCCAAACATTAAAGCATTTCGCATTTTGAGTAAAACTCATTTAAAATTTTAGAATATGTGCATGTTTCTTTTGATGAATATGACTTGTTAGAGCCTAGAAAGGCTCAGGAATGTTGCTAATGATTAAATGATGAGGCAGAACAAATACAACATCTACTTCCACTCCTCTCATAAAGCGACAGCTGCGGACCCTTTCGTGCAGCTAACCCTTCAAGAAAGACTTGAACTATCACAGATACCGGTTCCAACTCTTACATTGATCGGAACCCATCTTTTACATTTTAAAACACCTTTGCGAGATCACTCATCCCTTCTTGTTCACGAGAAAATGAAGGTTTTGAAGATCTATCTCTTAGAAGCAGTTTTTAGTGAATCTCCTTCTCGACTACTTGAATTCTTAAAGGAAGAACACACGGAAGTGATCTTCCTCCAACCATTAATAAAACAAGAGATCATCCCATTTCTCAAATCATTGGTGATCTCGGCCACGAGAGTTCATACGAGGAATAAATTTCTAGAAGAAACTATGTTTGCATATGCATTCGTATCGAGAACTTCGAACCAAATAAGATTGATGAAGCTATCGAAGATAATAAGCTGGATTTAAGCTATGCGAAGAAATTTGAACCGGTTTGAAAGATCTGAGTGTGGAGCTTAGTTGAAAGGCCGAAGTGATCATCCGGTTATCGGCACAAAATGGGTTTTTAGAAATAAAAGAGATGAAGATGGAAATGTCACGAAACAAAGCTAGATTAGTTGCTCAAGGCTACAGAGCGGGAAGAAGGAATTGACTTGATGAAACATTTGCTCACATTGCTAGATTAGAGGCAATTAGACTCTTTCTAGCCTATGCCTCATTCATGGACTTCAAGTGTATCGATGGATGTAAAGAGTGCCTTCAATGGTGATCTTCAAGAAACGGTATACGTTGAACGACCTCGTGATTTGTCATTTCGACAAAACTGGATCATGTCTACCGACTCAAGAAAGCTAAAGCAAGCTCCCAGAGCTTGGTATGAAACTTTATCCAAGTTCTTAATAGAACAAGGATTCGTGAGAGGAAGGATAGACACTACTGCTCATCCTCAAGCAACAAAGGTCATTCTCTTCTCGTACAAATCTATGTGGGACACATCATCTTTGGATCAACTAACCAAAGCCTCGTGTAAATGATTCGAGAAGGCGATGCAAAGCAAGTTCGAGAGATGAGCATGATGGTGAACTTACCTACTTTCTAGAACTTGCAGATTCAACATACCTTCGATGGAATCTTCATCGCCCAAACCAAATATGCAAAGGAACTAATCAAGAAATTCGGTCTTGATTCGGCTAAGGATTTGAGACTCCAATGTCTACCAAGCGCCATCTTCACAAAGATGAAAAAAGGGGAAAGTA
>CM028383.1:60920053-61051987 GCA_013146195.2 Codonopsis lanceolata
TGGGAGATCTAGACCCAATTTTAATGGGGTTTGAACCTTGTTTGGCCTGTTAGGTGTTTGGGGTCATTGGGGGTCAATTATAGAGAATTTGGGTTCTGGAGGCTGCCGCATGTCGCAGATAGCGGAAAGGACCTTGCCCCTCGCAAGGTCACCGTAAATTGTCAAGGATTTGTGCATGGAGGAGTGCGGCAAGATGGCTTGGGGACCATGCGACCGCATGGTGCCCCCAAGACGCTTGCCCTCGCTTTTGATTTTTAAGAAGAATTACCTATCCTACCCTCATTAAACCCCCTCTAAACCCTTCCTAACCTCCCATTCTTAGTCCTAATCGTATCCTAACATTATTTGGAAGTTGATTGAGGTTGGATTAGTGAGTGATTACTCCTAATCTTTACTAATTGTCCTATGGAATTCCCTATTGTGCCCTCTTGGTTTGTGGAGGTATATAAACCCAAACCCTTTCCAATTTTCAGAAATCCTCTTCATTTCTTCTCCTCCTTCATACGTATTAGAGAGAGAAAGAGTTCTTGGGGGTTTGAGCCCTAGCTTGCTTCTTCCTTCGATCCACGAAGATCCAACCGTCGGATTTCCTTCAAACTTCGGAATCTTGAAGCCCTTGTCGAGTAGAACAACTTCACCGATCGGATTTTCGTTCTTTGGAGTTTTCATTCGAGCTAGGTAAGTTACTTTCTTTTGATTTTGGTTCATTGGCCCTAAGGAAAACAATCTATGTGCTATTTGTGGGCAATGAACACTTGATATGCTATGTATGCCCATTTTGGGGTTTTTTGGAAGTATGAACTTGTTAATAGCATGAATAAGATGATTTGAATGATATTATGTGTCAGAAGAAATGGGTTATGATTGATGTTGAGTTTTTATGAATTTTAGGCTTCGAGAATCAAGCCCAATTTATTGGGGAAATTGTTATAAATTGAAATGGGTGTAAATGTTGAGATTGATGTAATGGGTAAAGAATGAAACTTAGTATTAAGACTCAACGGAGTCATTATAAGTTCAATAAAGTTTTAATGAACTTGGGTTGAAATCCTACGATGTTTGGGTTTCGTTTGGTTACGTTTATGAGGACCCGAGTACCTCAATTTGTGTTCAATTATGACATCGATGTGTTAGAGACTTTGATGGTGAATATTAGGTGACACTTTACCTAATTAGCAAGCCGTATTAAAGAGCTACTAGAAGCTCGAGATTTGAATAGTCGGGTGCGACTCTTGGAAATGTATTTAGAGCGTGCTCGTTAGAGCACGGAGCATTAAAGACCAACCTATGGTTTCGAGTATATTTAAGTGATGATTAAATGAATGACTTCTCTCTTTAAGGAATTTTGTCGCGTGCACATGAATGCACTTGCGAGGGAATGACTACAGGGTAGTCTTGATGTTCTTGAGTATAGCATTGAGGAGGACGAGTATATACGACGATTGGGACTATGGTTGAGTCTGGTGTGCTTTTAAGTGAAACTAAATGCTAAGCCTTGATTTGTGGTTGTTCTTAGACTAATATAATAGTCTTTGGTTTAATCTTGAGTAGGGGACTATAGTAGACCTCACATTGTGATTTATTGAGCTTATATGCTTTTCTTGATTGGGGTGATGACTTGAGGATTTATGAGTACCTCAATATGTGGTTCTTGAACTAAACTTACAAGTTAGTTGAACATGTTAAGTTTGTGCAAATACGTGCATTGTTTATTGGGACTTTGTAGAGCATCATGACCTACTTGATTTGGTAAACCCGTTCTTAATGGACTTGGTCTTATTTGGTTTATGCAAGTAAATATCTACCTGGGCATTTTGGTTTGAGTCCAGTTGGCGTCTTGGTTGTTGTGTTGACAATGGGACGATTCATAGCCTTGGAAACAATCGCTATGAATTGCCGCATTGGTTCCCTTTCTCCTCACTATTTGGCCAATAGTGGGATATGGTCTCGTGTTAGCGCCATCTAGCCTGATATCGAGCTCCCATTTATCATCCTAGGTTGGATGAAAGTAACGAAGTACTCATTAAAGAAAACTGATGAGTTGTGATCATTTGAGTATTGAACCCATAATATGATCAATTGAGGGTTGGACCCATGGTTTGTATATTAAGGGCTGGGCCCGGATTCTGGTTTTACGTGTTTACTTATGAGCATTTATGTGAAAGATAATATGCTATGTGGTTTATGTGAGATTATGTACTTTGATAACTAAGTACATGTTTATTGTTGGTATACTAGTATGATACCATGATTCTTATATATGGTTGTGCAATATGTCATGCCTTGACATGATATGCCATACAGTTACATTTAGTAACTTACTGGGTCATTATGACTCACTCCGTGTCTTTGTTTTCCTTAGTGTGTACAGTGATCCCGTTAGTACGCGTGGCGACTTCGGATAGTGATTTCTAGCAGGTGGTATTCCGGGCATTAAACTTTGAGTTATTATTACTATTGTTATTATGTATTTGTGAGACACGAATGTAAAGTTATGTAGACTTTACTTGGGTAGATTATATTAGTATTCTATTGTTGTGTTGTTTGGGAGACGGCTAGTATGGTCAAGTTATTGTGTCTTTTAGAAGTTATTCATGTTGTCATTCCGAGCAAGTTTTAGCTCGCTTATTCTGGAATTGTTGTTGTTGTTATCTCCGACAACTTTATTCGAGAGACATTGGTTTAGTTGTTAGTATTAATCTCTTATTCTTTTAGTTGATTGGTCCCTCCGGCTTGTTGTAGCCGTTAAGTGGTTGTTTATCAGGTTGGTATCTTGTTGGCTCGCCGGCCTTTGGTTGCCGATGGTTTGTTGCCCGTGCGCAATGTTGCGTCACGCGCGTCATAGATTTGTCGAGAGATAGTTATCTCTCAGCCTTGCGTTCCTTGGTTTAGGATTTAAGGCTTGGGTTCCGCTTATGATTTGCTTTCGCAGATTTTAGTTTTTGTTGTTCTAGCTTTGCCGTTGTGGCTTTACATTCCTGTTTTGAGCTTGTTGGCTCAACTTTTGACTCGCACCTTTATGCTTAGCAGGTGCTTGTACGTCTTTTAGCTTGTCTTGACGGCACGACCTTGGGATTTCGCATTGGAGTCCGAGTCAGGTCGCCACAACACTTGTGGTCCAGGGTACTTATATGACTATTGTTGACGAAGTTGTTCAACAGTTTGAGGATGTATTGTGATATACGTTATTGATCGATGTTTTAATTAATCTTTTTCCTTGCAAGTGGACAAGACTATTATAGAATAGTATTGGAAGCAAGGGTCGAACCCACAGAGACAAGCGATCACGAACAGTGCAATTTATTGATAGCAAATTATTAATCTAAAGGGGGTTTTTATATTTATTTCTATTCTAAACTACTATTTATAGATGTTTAACTAATTAGACAGTAATAACATATATGAAGATCTTATGATGGGTGGCAATCTAGGATTCTGGGTTTCACTTGTATCTCTTTTATGTTCAATTCATAATAATTATCATTCAATGTCTTGGGTTCGTTCACTAAAAATAGATATAGTCTGTTGAACAATTGGTTCAGCCTCCATCCCCGCAAAATTCATCAATTCTATATCCTAAGCACAGAACTGCAATCTAGTCACACCTAGATTTATGATCTATATGTCACCTTAGATCATGTATGAACCTGGTCCTAACTTATCACTCTCGTGCATCGATAGGTCCAATTTATTGTGTTGGTGAGCCATTGTACGACATATGCACATTGGTCATGCAGTTATCCGCACCTCTAAGCCTTTATTATTTGCGATTACATTCAATTGTTCAAAGCGAAATAATATAGGGATTGATAAACAACACAATCAACAAGCATTGAATGAACATATATAAGAATTAAATCATAAATTTGATACAAGTTACCTCTCACCTCCTAGATTATGGATGATTTAGTTCATCATAGACAATGAACAACACATGGAGATGATCGGATACATGATTTGATCTTCAATACTTGAAATTACAAAATCTAACTATGTTATACAATCTAAAAACTACCTAAAATCTATTAAAGAGAGCTTCCAGCCGTCCTCTCTTATCTTGGCTCGGCATCTGACTTCTATATATACTCGGGAGTTGTGATCAAATCGAACCACCGTGTGAAAATCTGAAAATCAAGCATTCTGACCACCTTGCGGTCGCAAGGTGTTGGGTACCTTGTGTCCGCAAGGTCTCCAGTGTGTCCGGCCTTTGGAGTTCTTGGCTTTTGCCTTGTGACCCGTACTGCCTACCTTGCGGTCGCAAGGTCTGAGGCACCTTGCGTCCGCAAGGTGTCCAGTGTTGACAGCTTCCGTTTTCTTCTTTTGGCTCTTCTTGAAATTTGCACTTAAAACCCTGGAGTTTCGCATATTTTCACTAATAATCCTGAAACTTACAAAACTCACCGAAAACATATATTAGTAGCCAAAAGCCTCGTGAAATAGCATAATTTAAGTTATAGAAGCATATAAAATCGACGTATAAAATACATCGATCAGTTATGTTTTTGTGATATACTTTATGGTATATGTCGTATCATTATGATGTATTTGTTTGGACACCATTGTTATAAAAGTTTATGTCGTATCGTTGTGATGCATTTATTGTTAACCCTCTAAACTATTGCAAAAATAACAATTAACCCCCTAAACTATAGCAAAAATAACAAATAACCCCTAAACTTTATTTGCCCACCAATATTTGCCCATGATTCCTCCTTATCTCAACAATTTTTTGTGTATTCTTCCTCAGTTTTGGACTCAAGTATATCGATCCACCTTTTCATAAATGTTGCAGCATAACTTCTACTTCCCAACAGGTTCCTTGCATACTTCTCGACATCCTTCACTATGTGTCTCTTACACAACATATGCTGAGACGTTGTAAAGTAATCTCGTATTGCATTCATGAGAGCCAAGTCCATATCCGTGACAATGATATCCGATGGGCGAACATGAACTAATAATGCATGCAACTGATGTAATGCCCAACCAAATGTTTCACTTTTCTCATTTTTCAAGAATGCAAATGCGACATGAAAATTCTTCCCCACTGATGCAACTCCATTGATTTCTAATAACGGCAAATCATATTTATTAGTCTTATATGTTGAATCCATAAGGAGAACATACAGAAATAAGGCTAATATCTCTTCAGCTTTCGGATGAACAAACATAACATCAGTCAATACAACTTTATTTTTTTTGGCAAGTCTCTTTTGACCTAAACCAGAAAATATATTCACGTCGACGCATCTCATGTAAAAAATACTCCATTTTTTATTTATTTCCCATTTTCTTCTTTCTTACACCTATCAAAGCATTCTCTACATGCTTTCTCGAACTTATGTTATCATGATTTTCCTTTTTCAACAGATTTAATATATGTTTCGGCTACACATTAGTACTATAAAGTTGATCAACCCTTTCAATCTCAACCTTTGTCAACTTCGATGCAGAAGTGTGCCATTTTTCTCCCATTAAAAGTGGATGGGTGTGAGCATTGTTAAACTCGCTAACTTTAACTCTCCAACCATCATCTTTTACTTCCTGCAAATACACTTCAAATTTACACAAAAACTTCTTCGAACCATTTTTCTTTACATCTTTCTAATCATTTTTACCATCGTACCGAGGTTTTCCACCATTCTCACAATTCAACCAAACTTTACGAGTGTTATCAAATTTAGTTTTACTTCTGGACACGTAAAAGTACATATCCTCGGCACATCCGGTATCTCTAACCCATTTTTCTGCAGCTTCTCGATCAATGAATTTTTCACCCGTCACAAAAAAATGAGATACATCCAGAAATAAATTATTCTCGTTTTGAAACTGGTAATCCTATCAACAAATAACAATAAAACCATATTAATAATTAATAATATAAAAAAACAAATTTCCAGCAAATTCAACAAAAGAGCCGCTATACAGTAGCAGTTATTCTTATATATAGTTGCTACTAACAAGCGGTCCTAATAAAATACATCTACTACAAAAAAACGAACCTATTAAATAACATCCACTTTTAAAAAATGAATCTACCCCTAAACATCCGCTACTCTGTTTCAGATGTTTAATAAAACATCCGTTGTTCACTCGTGGAACTTTGGCTAAACATTCAATGTGCCCTAGCGGATGTTTTACCCACTCACGAATTTTTTTGTGAAATTTCAGTGAAAAAACATTCAAAAATCAACATTTATTTGAAAATAATCATCCTTGTTAACATTTTCATCTTCATTAGGATTATAATCATAACCCATTATGAGTTGGGTGGAGGGTTTGGAGATTTTTTTTTTTTTTTTTAAAGATGAAGAGGATTGTGAGGGAAATAGATTGAGAGTAATGAGAGTGTTTTCAAATCAGTTGCGAGTAGTATTGGATTGGGAGAATGGTGGTTGGTTGAAGGAGTAAATGAAGGGAGTAAATTGTAGCCTTTCCTAATAATTGTCCATAAGGGTATTTATGTTATTTTATGTATTAAATGGTGTTGCGTTTAGGGTTTTTGGTGTTGCGTCTAGGGTCACTTTTTAAAAATTAGATATAAGGGTACAAATGTAATTAGATAAATTAAAATTTCCAGATCTATCACTACATCTGTAAACCCAGGTAATAATTGCTCTAGATTTCTTACTAGATCCATCATCCAAGGTCAATGCTGCTTGGCCGACATCCATGGAGGGTTAGACCAAAAAAGGGATCAGATCTATGTTATTTGAATGTTATAAATAAATGGGTTATTAGTGGCGGAATGGGTGGCAGGTGGTGCTGGATATGGAGCAAATCTTAAAGTTTGGGCCGGCGTTAATGGGTTGGTGACCAGAAGGATTGGCCGGTGATGATGGGAGGTGGCTGGAGAAGATTTTATGGAGAAGGTTTTCTGCAGATCTTTAATTATTTTGCCTCATGCGTTTTGCAAATTTTCTAGGGATGAATTGCAATTTGCAATTGCACCCCCTTCCCTAAGCCCAAAATTCAGATTCATTTGTTTGGTCCATGTACTTTTTTATGAATGTGGATAAAATGACCATTGTACCCCGAGATAATGCCACATAAGACGCACATGTGTTGACCTAACGAAAAAAAACGAAAGTGGACGGAAGGATTATTTCCGTCAAAACTTATTGTAGAAGGACAAATAAGGTTCGATTTTTTTACAAGGACGAAGTTGAAAAAAGTGGTAAAGTACATGGACGATTTGTGTAATTCGCCCATTTTAAATTACCGTCTCACGCATATTTTCTACGGTCAAAAAATTATGTAAGACGGTCTTACACATATTAATTCGTAAAAGGAGTTATCCATATTAAATAGGTCAAAATTCAGAAATCTCAGTGTTACCCCTCAATTTTTGAAAATTACAGCGCCACCCACCACGTTTATCAATGAAGACACTTTTTAGTATTAAAAGTGTCACTTTTTAGTATAGAACTAGATCTTTGTATTTGTGCCTATGGCACGGTACCCGTATATATGATTTCTTCAATTGAAACGATAATGTTTAAATAGAAAGTGTGATTTTAAACTCGGCCCATAGTTGAGGGAGTTATTTATAAGAAGTTATATATAACTGACTCATGACCGTTTGATCTTGCAGCTGTAATCAATCCTCACTATCAGATAGCCTTAGTCAATCAACAGAGCTCTATTGTGAGATTATATATTAATGTAAAAGTGATGTTTTATAAGGAATTATTCTGGAGAAAAATATGTGAAAAATTGGTGACTACTGCTCAAAATATTAATTGTTGGGGGTGACTTTGTAATAGTGAATTAAAAGTGGATAATTAATCTCACACATGTGAATGTGAGGGTGAATCACAACCGTTAATTTTTTTAAAATAATTTAATCTCAACCTCTAAATAGCTTTAGTTAATTGCACATGTGTGAGTATGAGCTCTGTTGTATATTAGATGTGTCATTTTTTAGTTTGAAATATATCACTTTTGTCCATAGAAATGTCACTTTGTATTTTTAATAAAAATTATCATTTTTTTCTCTTAAAAAACATCATTGTTTTGTATTAAATGTGTCACTTTTGCCTTTACAAATGTCACTTTGTATTATAAATGAAAACCATCACTTTTATCTTAAAAATGAAAAACCGTCACTTTTTAGCATGAAATGTGTAATTTTTTTTAAACATTAAATGTGTCACTTTTCAAATGTACAAGTGTCACTTTGCATTATACTCCCTCCGTTTTCAAATTATCGTCCTCCTTTTTTTTTCGTCCGTTGTAAAATAATTGTCCTCTTTCAAAACTTTCCCTTTTAAGAAAACACTCTTAGCACTTTACCCTTACTTTTTCTACTTATTTTAATCATGAACACACGTTCAAGGGCAGTAAAAGAAACCACACATTTCAATAATATTTATAATACTGTCAATTACTTTTCTTAAACGGTGTGTCGGGTCAAAGAGGGCGATAATTAAAAAACGGATGAAGTAATGAAAATTGTCACTGGTATAGCCTTAAAAGTGTCACTGTTAAAAATAAAATGTGTCACTTTTTAGAATAAAATGTATCATTTTTAACCCTAACAATGTCACTTTACATTTTTAATGAAAATTCATTTTTTTCTTAAAAAATATACTTTTGACCTTAAATGTGTCATTTTTGCCTTTTTACGAGTATCACTTTGTATTATAGATGAAAACTGTCACATTTTACCTTAAAATGAAAACCATCACTTTTTTAGTATAGAATATGTCACTTTTTAACTTTAAACGTGTCACTTTTAGCCCTACAAATGTCACTTTGCATTATAAATGAAAATCTTAAAAGTGTCACTTTTAGCATTAAATAAATGTGTTATTTTTTGCCCTAGAAATGTCAGTTTACATTATAAAAAGAAAATTGGCATTTTTTTCATTTAAAATGTCACTTTTGCTATTAAATATATCACTTTTGACCACAAAGCGTCAGTTTACATTAAAAATAAAGTTAATCAAAGTTTTAAATTGATTTAAAACTAAAATGCAAAGTCTAGGTCACAGACGTATGATCATTACGCTTCAACCGGGTTATTCTATTCCACCTCTTAGAAAGAAAAGAACTTAAATCAAAATACTTAATAGCATGGTGATACATTTATACAAAACTTCCACCCCAAGCACACGCAATGGAACCATAGACAGTCAAGTGAAATCCAATCCACGAAATAATTTGATCTATGGACAGCATCTTTGTGGTAAAGGTCGTAATGCCAGAGGAATCATTACCGCAGGGCATAGAGGGGGAGGTCATAAGCGTCTATACCGTAAAATCGATTTTCGACGGAATGAAAAAGACATATATGGTAGAATCGTAACCATAGAATACGACCCGAATCGAAATGCATACATTTGTCTCATACACTATGGGGATGGTGAGAAGGGATATATTTTACATCCCAGAGGAGCTATAATTGGAGATACCATTGTTTCTGGTACAGAAGTTCCTATAAAAATGGGAAATGCCCTACCTTTGAGTGCGGTTTGAACTATTGATTTACGTAATTGGAAGTAACCAATTAGGTTTACGACGAAACCTAGAAATCGATCACTGATCCAATTGGAGTACCTCTACAGGATAGACCTCAACAGAAAACTGAAGAGTAATGGGGCTTCGAGACATCAACTCCGTGTTTTGATTTTTTGATGTGTAATTCTTATCCTACCCTCATTAAACCTCCTCTAAACCCTTCCTAACCCTCATACTTAGTCCTAATCATGTCCTAACATGTTTGGGAGTTAATTAAGGTTTGATTAGAAGTTAATTACTCCTAACATTTACTAATTGTACCAAGGAATTTCCATTTGTGCCCTCATTAGTTGTGGAAGTATATATAGCATAATCCTTTTAGAATGCAGCAAAATCCCTTTATTTTCTTCCTCTTTCTTATACGCATAGTAAGAGAGAGTGTGGGAGACATGGGGGCTTTGAAGCCCTAGCTTCTTCTTCCTCCGATCCATGAAGATCCAATCGTATGATTGCCTCTAAACTTCGGATTCTTGAAGCCCTCGACGAGTAGAACAACTTCACCGATCGGATTTCGATTCTTTTGAGTTTTCATCCAAGCTAGGTAAGCTACTATACTCCTCTTACTATGGATTTTTTGCTCATTTGACCCTAAGGAAAACAAGGAGGCTTGCTATTTGAGGTCAATGAGTACACATGTATGTTGTGTGTGATTTTATTTTGAGTTTTGGATTTTTGATGGGTGAACTTGTTAGAAGCATGAATAGGATGATTTCTATGTTTAATGAAGTATGTTATTAAGCTTCATGTTGTAAGTTTGGACTTGAGAATGATGGGTATATAATTTCCTAAAAACCTAGGGTTTGACTATATGTTGATGAAGTAAATGGATTATTGATGATATGTATGATTTTTGTAGTTTTTATTGGATATTATGAATTATTGGAATTATACATGGATATATGTTTGGAAGTTTGGAAGTATACTTGATGAATTTCTATTTTTTGGTGGTGAGCATGAATAAAGAATTATCAATATGGATTACATGATTAAAATGTAATGTTTGACTTTATTGGGTTGAGTTGACTTTTATGCATATAAGAGTATGTTGTTCAACTCTAATTCATAAATTTAAGGTTGTGAGCATGTTAGATGAATTTACATGTTGGTTATGAACATGCTAGATGAATTTACATTTTGATTAGATAAATGGCTTATTTTGGATGGAAGCATGCTAGATTAAATTTTATCTTGAGATACATGCTTGAAATGTGATGATTAAATCTAAATGTCAAGTGTTGATCTATGAACCATGTTTTGGGGATTTTGTTGGGAAGATATGGATTATGTTGGGTTGCACAATGTTGCTAACCTTGAGAACTTAGCCATGGATATTAGCTAATGAATAATAGGAGGGTTATGATGCAAATAGCTTCTATGTCTTCAAATTTGGAAATAGTAGAAATGACTCAACGAAGTCGATTTTGGGATTAATATGAAAATAGTGAATCACATATTAATATCCTACGGAATTTGGGGTAGTTTTGATGGAGGTTAAGCCTCCGAGCATTTTCAAGTGTATGAAGAACACTTGGGTATTAGAGATGTTGGAATATGCTTCCTGATAATTTAGTTATCAACTTGCATATTCTATATATGTTAATTTGCTTGCCCCCATTACAAGTGAGTCATCACGAGTGGCTAAAAGGTCTGCGTATCGGTTAGCGTGGCAACTCGTGTGATATCACATATGTCTTAGATTAGGTGCAACATGATCAAGTCCTACCTTCCTACATGATGATTGAAACAAACCAGCACTTCAGATGCACTCAGCACCGGAAGACTTACAGCTATGTCAAAAGCCTTCAGTGATAAAGATCAGAACATCTTTAAGACTCACCACCGGCAGACATGCTACAAGTTAAACTGTTCGCACCAGCAGACATCAGTTCTCTTGAATCAGAAGACTTGTTTCCACTGGCTCGAAGCATTCCACTGGCAGACCTAAAATCTGCACGTGCTACAGAGAAAAGTTTAGAAGCAGCTCAAAATCAAGACAAATATGTTCAACCCTCATAAAGCCTGACAGACTTAAAGCTACAAGACTTTCTCTCACTCAAGTAGTCTGATAAAGTCAAAAAGCAATTACTTTATTGAACAGACCACCTGATAGTGCAACAAACATTAGACAGACCACCTGATAGTGCAACAAACATTAGACCTACTCTTTAGAGACTTATCAACACAGTCTGACAGACAACAAGTTCCAAGATCTACAAGACTAAATCTCTGTTCCAAACAGTCAAAGATCTTATGGACAAAGATCTCTATTTGATAGACTTCAACCACTACATCTCTAAACGGATAGAAACTTCAAATCTTCATCTCTCAACGATCACATTGGCTCTCATCTATATAAATCCTCTCTCTTACCCAAAGAAAATAAAAGAGCGACATCTAAGATCATCGAAAAATAACTCACCCCGATGAAATAACAGATGATGAGCAACGAGTAATTCAACTTACTCAAGAGCCTCAAAGAAAATAGATCTACAACGAGAACGTATTCACCAACGTATCTCAGATCTCTACATAGATTGCAGTAAACTCATCCAGATCTTAGCAAAACACTTTCAGTGGATTGCTAGGAAGAAAAGCTCGGAGAAGAGAAGAGGTTGATCAGAAACTTCAATAGACAGAGATCAAGATCTGAAGATTGATGTTAGATTATGTCTGAAGAAAATGAAGAGTTGTCTGTAGATATTGCATTCATATCTTCAGATTTGTATTCCAATACAAATGTTGTTGATTGTGCAATAATCATTCATCATGGAAGGTCGAGTACTTTGCACTCAATCGTTCAGATAATTTTTATCTGAACGACCTTGAAAATCCTTCTCATGCTGGTTTCTCGTTCTGGTCTCCTATTGCCCTTTGCTGCTTAAAGATTCTTGAATGAATAATTAAGTAAGGATAGAGGCTTGGATGGACAAAACTAGAAACTGTACATAGATTATTTAGACTAATGTAATATGTAATTTATCTTGAAATAAATTCATATGTTCTTACAAATATCTTATCTCTCAGTCCTTATATATCTATGAGTTTTTTACAAATGAATTTATCTTTAGAAAAGTTACTCTCTAATTGATTTACTTAAATTGCATTTGAAAGAAGTATTAAGTGTGTTGTTGTTCTGAACATATATTCGTGTACAGCCACTTAAGATTTCTCCAAATCATAGCCTCTTTACTTTCCGCTTTCCAAACTCTTCTTGACAGGCTTTTGATTTGAACTAGCAGTTTACCGGCAGAGTTGTTACTTCTGCTAAGAGCAAGTCTACCGATATCCTCTACCGGCAGACATGCTTAACTCAATAAACTGCAATTGCCACTTAAACTATGCTTTACATATATATCGAAAGAAAAGTTTTTTAAATTGGCATCATAGGCTATTCACCCTCCTCTAGCCTATTTGAGCATTATTGTGGACCAACAAGAGACTTGATATTATTGCTTTAATGTGTTTATGAGTTAGTTAGCATAGAAATGGATAGCTATATGATTTAAAAGTAAATATCTACTTGATTGGATTAGTGTGTTATGTTGTACTTTTCCTATGGTTGAGCATGCGAGTATATATTACATGTGCTTGTGTTTGAGTCCAACTGGTGGTTTTTGGTTTGAGTTTTTGGCAGGACGATGCATTGTCTTCACGAATTATGGGATTCGTGATCGCAATGGATCGCCGCGTCGGGTTTGCACACACCCCTCCATCGATGGCCACAGTGGGAATGTAGCTGATCATTACTAGAGTAATACACCTACCTTTGATGGTTGGACGGCGAGGACGTTTCGGAACCCGAGGATGTCGATATCCACGGGATATCGAGGAGACAGGGATGGTTGCACGTGTTTTGCGAGCTACACGGATGCGATATGAAAGGAATCATCTATTGTGCTCTCTTCGTGGTTTTATTTTACGAGCACTTATATGAATTATTGTGCTACGTGGTTAATGATATGGTTTACATGAGATGATGATTACTTGATGAAATGTTATAATAAAAATATAGCATGCTAATGAAATGATAATTTTTATGATATGATGTTATACTAAAAATATAACATGTTATTCATGATTAAGAATGGAAACAATAGTCTCCCATATATGAATTATTATATGAGATGTCTTAAATGAAGAATTATGAGACTCATGGTATAATTGGGTTATGTGGTTGGTGGTTTAATGACAAGTTAAAATGTGGAAATAACATGCTACACATTATTGGAATTGAGAATCATATTCTATTTGATATGATTGATTTTATGTTGAATTATGTAGAACTATGTTCTATGTGACTATAGATGAAATTGGATTTATGTTAAGGATTATACCATGAAATGATATATCATAAGTATGACATGAGATATACATGTTTTATTTGAGCATAACGTCATGCCATGACATTGCATCTTTAGTAGCTTACTAAGACATTATGACTTACTCGTTTACTTTGTTTTCCTTAGATTCGAGCCGAGCTAGTGATTTGAAGGAATCCGCCGAGTCTACGATAGAACGTTTGGTTCTTTGAGGAGGTTGCTACTATTAATTTATTTTTGTAGCCTTGGTTTTTTGAAAGGTCGTTCGGGAGGTGAAGTTATATAAACTTCACTTTGGGTAGTAAGATTTGTGTTATTGAATTGGTACTTGTATTCATTAAGCTATTTACTTAGTCTTTTGTGAGCTGACAACTGTTAGTCGAGCCATGTTATTTAATTACATATTTTATCCATCTCAAGTTTGATTATATTGTTGGTTATGTTGTTGCCATTTGGCCAGGATCTCAATACGAGATCCCAAGGTCGTGCCATCGGGACAACCAAGAGATGGCAGACAAGCACACGCTAAGCATAATGGTGCGAGTCAAAACGAGCCAACCAGCTCACGACAGGAAGGTAAAGCCATAACGGCAATACAGAAAATAAAAAACCAAAACCTGCGGAAGCAAAAACCTTAATGGGACCCGAGCTATCAAGCTCCTAAATATAAACAACCCAAGAGATAGTAAATCTCTCGGCCCAAAAATTCGGCCAGCGTGGCGCAACATTAGACACGCACAACAAACCATCGGCAACCAAGGCCGAATGCACAAAATCCCAACCTCGATAAACAACACTCAGCGGCTATAACATGCGGGAGGAACAATTCACTATAACCATATAATCAATGCTAAACCACCAACCAAACCTCACGACTAAAACTATCGGAGGTAGGAACAACAATATACCACAACTAGAATAAACGAGCCACACATGCTCGAAACGACAAGAGAAATACATTCTAAGGATACAAAGGCTGGATACAACCGGCTCCCAAAAACACAACCATAATATAACACTACAATCTACCCAAGTAAAGTCTACATAACTTTACATTCGAGCCTCACAATAAATACAACATAATGATAAATAACTCCAAGCTTTTGACTTGGAAGACCACCTGCTAAAAGTCGTTATCCGGCATTGCATTAACGAGATCACTGCACACACTAGGGAAAACAATCACACGGAGTGAGTCATAATGACCCAGTAAGTTTCTAAATGCAACATGAGGCATATTATGACATGGCATGACATAAATGCATAAACATATAAAATCATGGTATCATGCTAGTATACCATCATGAAACATGTACTTAATTTTTAAAGCACATAAACTCACATAAATCAAGTAGCATCTTATTTTTTCATATAAATGCTCATAAATAATCATGCGTAATGAGAAATGTAATCGAACCGTTACAATCAAATCCGGGTTCAAAACCCAACCAACTTACCATGAGATCAAACCTCAAACCATGATCCGGGCTCAATTCCCAATCAATCATACCCTGGGGTTTCCTCCCCAAATAATCTCAACTCATCGCTTCCTTAATGAGTACTCGTTACATTCATCCAGGTCTCAGGATGAGAAATGAGGCCTTCGATGTCGAGGCTAGATGGCATAACTCGAGATCACATCCCACTATTGGCCAAATAGTGAGGAGAAAAAGGACCCAATGCAACGATTCGTAGCGATTGTTCCCAAAGGCTATGAATCGTCCCATTCTTGACACAACAACCAAAACCCGCCACATTTGGACTTTAAACCAAACATTCAAGTAGATATTTACTTGTCTAAACCAATGAGACCAAATTCATTTTATCGGGCTCATTAAATCATGTAGGACATAATGCTCTACAACAACTCATAAACCATGCACATAATTGCATATAAACAAATAGGGCATAATGCTCCACAAAATCTCATAATCCATGCACATATTTGCATATAACCACGTAGGACATAATGCTCTACGAAACATCATGAACAACGCATATATTTGCATATAACCATTGTGTTCAACTAACTTACAAGTTTAGTTTAAAAACAACTTATTGAGGTATTCATTATTCCTCAAGTCATCAACCCGATCCAAGTATAGCTTACAAGCTTAATAAAATACAATGTGAGGTCTTCTATAATCCTCAACTCAAACCAAACCAAGACTACTACGCTAGTCTCAAAATATCCACAATTCAAGACTTATTATTTGGTCTTTATTTTAAGTACACCGGACTCAATCATAGTCCTAATCGTCATACATGATCGATAACACCAACACCATACCTAAAACATCACGACTACTCCGTAGTCACTTCGCACAAGTGTTTTCATATGTACGTAACAAAAATCCTTGAGAAGAGGATTCTCTCTTAATCTTCTCTTAAATATTCTCATGTCCATCCGGTGGTCTCTATATTGTCCCATGCTCTAACAAGCATGCTCAAGATATATTTCTAATAAATCTTCATACCATGAATGTCTCCATTGGACACCAATCAAAGACCCGTGCACAAACACAACCCAAGCAAACCCAAACATTGTAGGTTTCAACCCAAGGCTCTTTATCATTTTATTGGCCTTATTACGACTCGTTGAGTCTTACTAACACATTTCATTCTTTATGTGTTTTATAAATTCACACCGTAATAATTTCTTAAGGTTTACAACCAAATCTCAATAGTCATTCTGGGCTTAATTCCCAAGACTAAAACCCACAAAACACATTACAATCACCATCCATTTAAAGTTTGGAAGTTATGTTCTTCACTCCATTAACTAGGACGAAATCCAATCATCGTAGGATTTCAACCCAAGTTCAATTAGCACATAATCAAACTTATAATGACTCCTGAGTCTAATCTACCCTTTCTAAAATTTTAGGCATAGAGGCCATGGGTCTCAATAATCTCTATGTTCATAACCATCAACAATAGTCATCATCCCTGGTTCGTTTAACTCACATAAACCCGACAAAACCTTCACCAATATAACATAGAACAAATTCATCATTTTGAGCACAATTTCATTTAGCTCACCTTACCAATCATAATTTCCCAATTCATGATTAAATCATACAACCCGGTTTAATATACTCTATTAAGTATATAAACATAGTAATCAAGCTCACATTAATAATTTTGCAAGCTAAACCAAATTTGGGCAAAACACCCTCCAAGTATCTCAACCAAACCAACATCAAAACTCATGGATAATCGACATAATCAAGCTCAATAGACTAGTTAGAACATGAATTTCACATATATCATGGTCTCACATAGGTCAATCAAGTTCTATCATCAATTTTGTAAACCTAGGGTTCATGCTTCTTCTATAAACCCTAACAATGGCTTCCATTGACCTCAAATACCACAAATGATTGTTTCCCTAGGGTCAATGGAGCCCAAAAGCAAGATAAATAGGGTAGAAACTTACCTTAGTTCAGCCCTCTAATAAGTCCGAAAATTCGAATTCAAGAGGGAGGTTGTTCTTCTCAACCTTCACTTCAATCTCATGGTGTAGCTTGGGGAAGGAAGAACCCTAGCCATGGCCTCCCAAGATAGAACCCTTCAAGCCCTAGAAATCACCATCTCAGCCTTCCCTCACGTTTTTGAGAAGTGCTGCGTGTCACAAAGGGGAAGTCAAATTCGCTTGGCCGAAGTTAGAGAGTAATGCTTTGGGTTTAAATAGGGGGATTAACTCTCTTAATCAAGTCACTAATCAACCCCTAAATCCTCTAATAATGTTTAGACAAGTTTTAGGTTAAGTAGAGGGTTTAGGTTAGGTTTAGAATGGGTTTAAGTGGTAGAAATTGGTCAACAATTCAAATTTTCACAAATCCCGTGAACAAAGCTGCCTGTGGACCCTTGCGGTCGCTTGTCTCATGTGATGCGACCGCATCACTCCCCTTTACACTATACACTCCTTTGTTGATTCCTTGCTCGGTTTCTGGCCTGCTCCCGCATGCATCCTCGTGCCTTAAAGCTTCGAAATGGCTCACAATTGAACCCTTAAAGTCCTCAAACATTAAAATAATCCATCCAAGTCTCAAATCAATTTTAAAGTAGGTCTAGACTCCCAAAAACAACACCCGAAACAACCCGGGGCAAAACCGGAGCAAGACGTAACAACTTACTATCGAAACGTCGAATGAAACCACAAACCGACGGATAACAACCCATGATTATAAGCACCTATAAGGGCTACAAAATAGGCCTGAATGCTTCTCAAATGATAAACAACAGATAGGAGAAATAAGCTCCCGAAAGACGAGACGTTCGCCCGGCTAAATCTCAAACTACGCGATAAGGAGAATTACTATTCTCGAAGCGTCAAAACATCACGAGACTTATGGAATACATCCAATTAGAAGTCTAACACATCTAAACATGTTATTTAATAATCATGTAAAGATCTGGGACCAAATCGAGGTCAAGAACACAAAACCCGAATAAACTCTCAATCGCGTCGCATTTCGACTATCGTCGGGTTACGACTTTTGACTTTAGCAAGTCAACCACCATATGACATTTCTTAGAAGTGTTTTAGTCTTAATGTGATCTCTCATACACATTTAGACTCTCTCACAACCAAATGAGCAATCAACCAAAGAAGAAATGCGAGCATTGCACGCAATTCAAGCTAACCGGGAATCGGGATCTTACAATTGTACTCCGGCATGTATAGCCGTAGATTGTGTAGAATAAATTTGTAGACTTAGTTAATGTTGGGTTTCGACTTTAACGTCGCCGATGACTTGGATATATAATATTGTTTATAAATTGTAACAGGTGGTTTGTAGTACGTGTCCAATGCTGCGTCACGTGTGTCGAATTTTTGGGTCGAGAGATTTACTATCTCTTAGGTTGTTTTGTATTTCGGAGCTTGTTAGCTCGGGTTCCATTATGTTATTCGCTTCCTCATTTTGCTGAGTCATTGGCGTATATCTGTTATAGCCTTACCCTTTGCTTGTTGTTTTGTGTGTTTTGGCGGCACGACCTTGGGGTCTCGCATTGGGATTCGGGTCGAGTCGTCACATTATTTACTGAATTTGCATCTTAAAAGTTATATTTCTTTATAAGCTCCTTGGTGTATTTGACTTGCTGAATAAATATTCCTTCTTCAGTTTGCTTGATTTGCAAACCAATGAAGTATGTTAGTTCTCCCATCATGTTCATCTCAAACTTGCCCTTCATTAGGTTTTCAAATCTTTTACACAAAACATAATTAGTTGAACAAAAAATAATATCATCAACATAAATTTGAACTAATAAAATATTACCTTTGTGTTTGATGGAAAAGAGAGTTGTGTGAATTTTACCTCTTTGAAAACCTTTTTCCATGAATTTTTTTAAAAGAGTTTCATACCAGGCTCTTGGGGCTTGCTTGAGTCCATACAAGGCTTTTCTAAGCCTGTATACATGGTCTTTCTTCTTGTTGTCTTGAAACCCAGGGGGTTGTTCCACATATACTTGTTCTTGAAGGTCTCCATTTAGAAATGCACTCATCACATCCATTTGATAGACTTTGAAGTATTTGAAGGTTGCATATGCAAGGAATAATCTAATGGCTTCCAGTCTTGCAACATGAACAAATGTTTGATCATAATCAATGCCCTCCTCCTGTCTATAGCCTTGGGCTACCAACCTTGCTTTGTTTTATGTTACATTTCCATCTTCATCCAGCTTGTTCTTGAAGACCCATTTGGTTCCTATTACTTGTTGATCAATAGGTCTTGGAACAAGTTGCCATACTTGACATCTTTCAAACTGATTTAGCTCTTCTTGCATGGCCTCAATCCAATGGGGATCTTCCAAAGCTTCATCAATATTTTTGGGTTCACTAGAGGAGACAAAAGCATGAGAGTCAAGAGTCTCATTTCTTGAGCTATTTCTTGTCTTTAAGTCACCAAATGGATCACCAATGATGTTTGTAACTGGGTGATATCTGGCTTCTCTAATTTCTTTGGGAAGATAAGGAGTGGGGTTAGGAGTATCAGTAGGTATGTTAATTTGGGATGATGATGTTTCAAATGTTTATTGGTTTTTAGCTCCTGAAGGATCAGCTTATATAGGATCAGTTGATGGAGTGTGAGTTTCAGCTGCTTGACTTTGGTCGTCCTACTGATCTATATTTTGGTCTATTGAGCTATCAACAGGAAGAATTAGAAGATGAAGGATTGTTCTAAATTGAGCTATTATCGTTTCCTGTCTCAAAAATCACAAAATTGTCAGAAACATCTTGAGTCTCATTGGTCTCAAGTACAGAAAATTCATCAAATGTAACATGCATAGTTTCAATAATTATTTGAAATTTTATATTATAAACTCTATAAGTTCTACTATGTTTAGCATAACCAGCAAAAATACCTTCATCAGCCTTTTCATCAAATTTACCTTTGTGGTCACTACCATTGTAGTGAATGTAGCATTTACACCCAAAAATCTTGAAATAAGCAATGTTTGGTGTTCTGCCTCTCCATAGTTCATAGAGAGTCTTCCCATGAAATTTATTGATGAGGGACCTGTTCTGTGTTAAGCAAGCTGTGTTGACAACTTTTGCCCAGAAATACTTAGGTACCTTGGTTTCAACAATCATGGCTTTACCAGCTTCTATAAGAGTTATGTTCTTTCTTTTAGCAACACCATTTGCTGTGGTGTTCTTTCTGTTGAGAAGTTGTGGTCTATTCAATGATCATCATAGTAGGTATCCATTCCAAGATTATTGAATGCAATGCCATTGTCAGATCTTACACTTATGATATCACATTCTTTCTGATTTTGGAGATTTTTGAACAGGGCAGTGAGTAGGCTGTAGGTTTTATCCTTGGACTTCATCATTTCAACCCATGTATATCTTGTGTAGTCATCAACCACCACTAGGGTATATCTGCTTCCACCTAAGCTGGTAGTAGTAACAGGACCAAACAAATCCATGTGTATTAGTTCAAGAATTGTTTTGGTTGAAAGACATGGGTTGGGTTTGAAATATGTTTTTGTCAGTTTTCCTAAACTATATGCCTTGCATTTCTTATCAGTGGGAAAATTGACTTGTGGCAAACCATTCACTAAAACTCATTTTGAAAGTTTTGAAATATATTTAAAATTTAAGTGTGAAAGTCTTTTATGCCACATCCATGAAATTTTTGAACAGATATTTGCTACAAGACAAATATGAGTTTTGGATTCAATAGAGAATAACTCGATAACAAACTATTTCTTTTTCTTGTTCCAGTTAATAAAACTTCATTAGAAAAGTTGTCTTTAATAAAGCAATGAGTGGAAGAGAAAGAACAACTCATATCTTTATCACAAAACAGTGATATGCTCAGCAGGTTATGCTTCAAACCTTGCATAAGAGATACATTATCATTTTTTATGGATCCCCTTACAATGGATCCATAATCTATGGTTTTACCTTTGGAATTGTCCCCAAATCTGACAGCAAGTCCTTTAGCTTGTATGATATTAGTAAGTAATTCAGTTGAACCTCTCATATGTCTTGAGCATCCATTGTCTATTATCCACACATCAGTTGATTTATCATTTGCCATGAAGCATATTTGAAATGTGAATAAAACATGGTATCCTTTATAAATTTGGGTCCATAGGGTTAACTTTCTTAGGCGGCCAGACCTGCCTTAGTTTAGGCAGTTTGGCTTTATCAGAAGGATTAAATCTAAACAGGCATTCATGAGATTGATGACCAAAATTAGAACAAATTTTGCATTTGTGAAAACAGGTAGGTCGATCATTGTGTGTTATTTTTCTTGTTCAACTTGAGTCTGTTTATAGGTCTTAGCAACAACAAAATTGATATGCTTGAACTTGTTAACTTCTTTCCTTCTAATCCCTCCTCTTATTATAGATGGTTGATGTTTGATAGTAGGTGGGTGTGCATCCGTTGTTTTACTAGCTGATACATCTTGAGGGGTTTGAGCAGAAGACTGGTTATTGTCATTGTTTAGCTTCTCCTTTTTGTTGAAAGACTTTTTGAGTTGATTCTTAAGATAAGCATAACTAACTTGACTATAATTTGTTTGTTTATCCTTTTTGAGCATAACATTTGAATCACCTTTTGACTGTCTGATCTCACAGTATTCATCAGCTTTTGAAAATCCAAGACCATGTTGATCTTCATGATCTTTTTGCTGACTAATGATGGTTTCGAAAACAACTTTTGACTTTCAGTAGGTATCAACAACATTGGTCAATTGTTGATTCCTGTATACAAGATTAGCTATTTGAGTTGCTAAAACCTTAGCTTGAGTTTCATACTACTCATTTAAGCTTTTAAATTGCAACAATTCATTATGTTGAACTTTATATAGATCATTAATCTTTTGTAGCTCAGTGTTCTTATCATAAACTCTTTTGAAATCAGTAGAAAAAGATGTGTGAATTCTTTGAAGAGTTTCAAACTTGGAATACATCATTTACATTTGATCCAAGAGATCATCAACCTTCTTGTTTGAAGTTTTCTCCTCCTACTGTTTTGACAAATTGATTTTAACAGTTTCAGCAGTCCTTGGAGTAGTTGACTTTACTTTCATGTTAGGTTGACTATTAATGCTTTGTCTATAGAAATTATTTCCTATTTTCTTAATCACATACTATTCAGGTTTGATGATCTTGGCCAGTCTATGATTAGTAATATGTGAGCTTAAAGGCTCATCATCAAAATCAATAAATGTATTTGAATGCTCATTTTCATAATCATATATAGCTAATTCTGCAACAAGACAAAGATTTGTTTCTCGCACAAAATCAGCAGATTCATCATCTGAATCAGTTTCAATCTAGGTTGCTAAGTTTTTATCTTCAGCAACTGACCCTTTTTGCCTTTCAAAGCTTATGGGGCTCTCTTGTAATATTCATTTCTTATGATTGGATAGTTTGAAGCATAATGTCCAGATTTTCTACAATTGAAGCACAAGAGTTTTTCATTCTCAACCTTATCTTCATTGGATTTGAAGTAAGGCTTTTGATAGTTTGAAGAAGAAGGTCTTTGGAAGTTTGAGGAAGATTTTTGAAAACTGGAAGAAGGTTTTTGAAAATTTCTTTTGAAAGATTTAAACTTTCTAAACTGTTTGGAAAATGCAACAAACTCATCTTCATTAAAGCCATCATCTAACTGAGATGTGATGGTTTCTAGAATCTCACTTTGAGCATGTAAGGAGATGCCTTTAAAACTTTTCTCAATTTCTTGAGTTTTAACAATTTCCTCCTCATAAATTTTGAGACTGGCAACAAGACTACGTATGTGAGTTTTGTTCAATTTTCTTGCTTCCTTTATGGTAGTTACCTTGACATGCCATATACTTCTGAGGCTACTAAGAAATCTCATAGTTAGATCTTTCATAATATAGACTTTACCAATAGAAGAACATCTATTACTTATCTCAAGAAACCTGTCATAGGCATTCTTGAGTGATTCATTTGGATCTTTTTTGAATGCATCAAACTCATGTATGCAGTCATACAGCTTGTTGTCCTTAGTATTTTGATCTCCTTCAACATATTCAACAAGAGCTTCCCATATATCTTTGACTGTTTTGTAGTTATATATTTACTTGTAGTTTTTCTCTGGAACAACGCTAGAAAGAATATGTATTGCCTTGGCATCTAACCCATCATGTACTTTATCTTCCTCAGTCCATTTAGACTGAGGTTTAAGTACATATTATTCTTCATCAGCTACAAGTGGATTTAAAGTATCATCATCTGCATAAGAAGATTTACCCAAATTAGTTTTTACCTTTATGGGTAGCATGAGACCATTTTTAATACATTCCATCAATCTTTTGTCTATATTGTTCATATATCTTGTAATCATTTATTTCCAAAATATCAAAGTGATCTTCATAAAAAATAGGTACTTGAGTGACATTGTTAGATTGAAAAGCTTTTAAGGTTGACATGATCGATCTTTCAAGTTGTTAAACTTGGAAAAATGAATTTTTCTAAAAGTATGCTCTGATACCAATTATAAGTCCGGTTGACAATGAAATGAGGCTAGTGGGGGTGAATAGCCTTTTAAAAAACTTTAGGGGTTATTTTGGAAACTTTTAAATTTGCAGCGGAAAAGATAAGTTTACAGCAATAAAATCAGCAGGTAGTAGTTGCTGAACTTAAAACAATTTGGTTTGGTTTTCTTTTGATCACTTAAGTATAAAGACTGAATTGAAGGACAATATATAAGATCGACTATGTAAAGAATTCAAGAATGTAATTATTAAACACTTAAGTAGATAGAAGTTGCTTAAGTGTAAGAACAGTAAAAAACAACAAGTAGACAGAACATAAACTATAATGATTAGTGATATACTTATGTGTATTTGTTAATAAACATATCCTCCTTATTTTGTTTATGTATGATTTAGTTGACGTGTGTTTAACGAACGGGTTAAAAAAATTAGTTCTTTCAAAGCTTTTGACCATAATCTAAGTAGGAAGAAAAAATAATGGTAAAATGATAAAATAGTTATTCTATTTTTTTTAGAAACATGACAATTAATTTGAAACAGACAAAAAAGGAAAGCAAGACAATTATTGAGGAACATAAAAAGTTTTTTTTTTATCATAGTTGAAAGTAAAAAATAGACAATCATTTTGAGACGAATAGAATAAAAATTAGACCAATTTGTATGCAGTTCTCAAGCACGTATGATATTAAGAGCTTGAACTAGTGGTATTACTGCAAACTTTAGTATTAGTGTCGTTACATCAAATTTACTTAAATTTTTAAAACATTAGATCAAATATAGTCTTGTCTAAGTAATGGTATAGACATTAAAAATCATCACCAATTTAACAATCTAACAACTCTAAGGTTAGTTTGAATGTATTGATTTTGAATTTAATAAATATTCAAATTACATGAGATTTAAGTAACGTGAAATTTGTTTTCAAAATCATAGCAATTACATGGTTTGGATAATGTGTAGAATTTAATTGTAATTCTACATTATAGTTAAAATAAAATCTCATTAGTATATCAAGCATTTAGTTTAGTTTAGTGACAGTGCTTGTTAGTGATTAACTGATTATGAATGACAAAAGTTCAAATCTTGCTAGTAACAAAATTATAGGAAATTTATATTTTAAATAATAAAACATATAGAGGTGGTTGGAGGCAAAGACCAGACGGTGGTGGTTGGAGGTGACCGGTGGCGGTGACTGCTGATGGAGGTGGCAGATGGTGGTGACTAGTGGCCGACCGCTAGCAGAGGTAGTTGGTGGCAGAGGCCGGAGGTGGGGGGTGGTGGCCGGAGGTGATTGGTGGGGGTTGTCAGTAGTGGTGGTGGTAAAAACAAGGTTAGTTGTAATTGTGTATAGTAATTGACAAAAGTTTATAATTTAATATAAATTTAGTTTTATGTAATTGAGATATTTAAAATTCCAACTCAATTTCAATTTTAAATTTTAAGTGTGCTGCCAAACGTTGGAGGGCCTAATTCCAATACGGATAAGTGGAATTGTATTGACTCATTGATGTTTGACCTGAACCAAAAAAAAAAAATGAAACCTAACAGCTCCACCCAACGAAGACCATCTTCATAAAAAATATAAGCTTCAGTTCCATTCTCTGCGTTTCTTTCGCATTTGATCTCACTTCGACAACTGGTTTTTCTACTATGTCTACCAATGGAGCTTCTCCGGTCAGTCTCTCTCTTTCTCTTCCTCAGTATCATACAATTTTGTATCACTCTGTATGTATAACCGACGAATGATTGCAGATAGAAGAAGATACACAAACGAGTTTGGAGAAGATCAAACGACAGTTAGCTTCTAGCTCCGGTCGCAACTTACTCCAGGGCCCTCTCCTCAAACGATCCGAAACGGTATCTCCCCCAATACCCTACAACCAATTGTATTCGAATTGTATATATTGGTACCCTAAAAATGATTTTCTGCTATGAAATGGTACATATTTAATTTTCTGCTATGTAATGTTTCAAATTTGACTAGTCAATCATTGGTTTGTTGCCTCATACAGCTCGATTCAGCTTAGAAACTATCTGTTTTTCCTCCTAGTAATAAGTAATCGTGGTTCAATGATCTTCGTTTCTTTCCTTGTTTTTCGTTTTTTCAGCATTCTGCTCAATATATATTCGGGTGATCAACCGTTGGGGTTTAAGATTTTCTTTTAACACAATATTAATACTGAAACCGGTTCTACTCAATTATTGAGTACTAATATTTTCAAATTTACCAATGTGCTCTAATACTATAACCATAAAAAATGCAATTCGATCATATTCAATTTAAAAGTCTCGAGAGCCTAATGCTAAATTTTAAGGTATTATTGCTTACATTTACCTGGATTTTTTTGTATGAGCAACTCACTCGGTATGGTTCTGGATCAATCTTTTTCGGAAGAGGAGGTGGTGGTGGCTCTTAAATCTTTGAATGTAGATAAAGCGCCGGGTCCGGACGGTTTTTCGATGGCTTTCTATACAAATTGCTGGGATGTGGTCAAGGAAGATGTTATGGATGTGGTTCAATTTTTCATGAGAATATTTGTTTTGAGAAGAGCTTCAATGCTACGTTTATTGCCTTGATCCCGAAAAAGAGTGGAGCTAATGATTTGAATGACTATAGGCCCATTAGCCTTATTGGAAGTGTCTACAAGCTGGTTGCTAAAGTGCTTTCTTTGAGGTTGAGGAAAGTGATTTGAAAAGTCATATCAGCTTCCCAACATGCCTTTGTTGGGGAGCGAGAGATCATTGATGCGTCGTTTATAGCAAATGAGGCGGTGGATGCTAGATTGCGAAGCGGAATCCCAGGACTCTTGTGTAAGCTGGTCATAATAGAGAAGGCGTATGATCACATAAATTGTGATTTCTTGCTCTACTTTCTAGATAGAATCGGGTTTGGTGAAAGATGGAAGAAATGGATGAAATTCTGCATTTCTATGGTCCGCTTCTCAATTTGGTTAACCAAGCCCTCAGGATTCTTTGATAGTTCTAGGGGATTGAGACAAGTAGACCTTCTTTCCCCGTTTCTCTTCATCATCGTTATGGAGGCTTTGAGTAGACTAGTGGATAGAGCAGTGAATGGAGGCTTCATTAGTGGTTTCAGGTTGGGTCGGGCAGAAGACGGAGATGGTGGTGTCGCATCTCTTATTTGCGGATGACACTGGTATTCTTTGATGCCAATTTTTCGCAACTTGGTTATCGCCTGTTATTCTTACTATATTTTCAGATGGTTTTAGGTCTTCGATTAATATCGCCAACAATTTTGTCAGTTGGTTGGTGAGGTAGTTGATGTACATTTATTAGCGTCTTTTTTCGGAAGCAAAGCAGCAAGGCATGTTCGAAAGGTGGGAGACTCACGCTTGTTAAAAATACTCTTTCAAGTCTCCCCACTTATTTCTTGTCCTTGTTCATTCTCCCGAACTCTGTTAGAAGCAGAATTGAAAAGTTGGAAAGAGATTTCCTTTGGGAAGGGCTATCGGGTGAACGAAGTATCATTTAGTCAAGTGGGATAATGTGTGTGATATTATCAAGGGTGGTGGTTTGGGTATTAAGAATTTGAAGATGTTTAATATCGCTTTGTTGGGTAAATGGCTTTGGAGTTATTTGAAGGAGAGGGATGCTTTATGGAGAAGGTTGGTAGTTTGCAAATCTGGTGAAGGAGATCATTTATGGTTCTCAAATGTTATTTCTACTCCTTATGGGACCGGTGTTTGGAGGGCTATTAGTAAGGGTTGGGTGCCTTTTGAGAGAAACATTTCCTTTGATATTGCTAGAGGTGATAAAATCAAGTTTTGGAAGGACAGATGGTGCGTGATCAGTTTAGTTCTGTGTTTTGGGGTTTTGTGGTGTCCGACCTTTGCAGGAATCTTCAAGACTGGGAGGTGGACTCCTTTCTGTTATTCAGTGAGAGGTTGCATACCCATAAAGGTGGGGCAGCATGTCGATGAGGTGGTTTGGAATGGGGCAAAGAGCAAGAATTTTTCTGTTTGTTCGTATTATCGTAAGTTGATCGATAGGGCAGAATTTCATTCCCGTGGAAGCAAATTTGGAGATCTAGTGCCCTATTAGAGTAGCCTTTTTTGCTTGGGAAGCAGTGCATGAAGCTATTTTGAGGAAGTGTCATAAAATTTATGTCAATTGGTGCTACATATGCAAAAGGAGTGCGGAGAGTGTAAATCACTTATTGTTGCATTGCCCTATAGCCACAGAGTTGTGGAATCTAGTCTTCAATTTGTTTGGAATCTCGTGAGTGATGCCAGACTTGGTCAAAGAGCTCTTTTGTTGTTGGTCGTTGTATAAGTGTAAGAGGAAAAGCTTTATTTGGGACTCCGCTTTGCTGGGTGTGTGCTGGACGTTATGGCCGGGGAGAAATAGGAGGGTCTTTAAGAACGTGGAAATGTCTATGCCTATTTTAAAGGAGACTTTGCTTCACACTCTATTTTTTTGGTGCTCCTTAAGAGTTGGCCCAGGAGGAGGGGAGATCGAGCTCTTCCATTTCTTTTGTAGAGTTTTAGTATAGATTTTCTTTACGTTAATTGGCGGTATACTCCTAGTGTACAAAGACGCGCCACCTATTTTGGCGTTAGTTTATAATATACCTTATCAAAAAAAAAAAATCGCTCATGCACACCCTGTAATAGTGATTGGGCAATGACGATGTCACAGAAGGCGTTTCATCTCTTCTTCCCTTTCTTTCATCACTTCGTCTTCGGGCTATAGCCAACTCATCCCACCTTATACTCGCATACCTTCACGTAGGTGTAAATATGACAATCAAAGACTTTTTCTATCTTTCGTACCTACTTTAAATAAGCAAAAGAATTGCTTTCACCTTGGAATGATGAAATTTGCATCTTAGTACTCCTTAGGTTGTTGAACCCAAGGGTCGGGAGGGATGGCAAGGCACTCAGGCAAAGATCTTGAGGTCCTTGGTTCCAATCCCCATGCCAACAAGGGGTCATACTTACCTATCAAAAAAAAGAAGTACTCCTTAGGTTGATGTCTTCGATCCCCACCTCTCCGATTATCTTGGCGACGTCTGTCTGGGTAGCAATACCATTTCTTGTCTCAATTAATTTCATCCAATTCATCTTCATTCACATCTATTGGCTTGCTCCTCCGAGCCCTACGCATCCTAGGCTCTTGTGCGTGCGGCCATGCTGGATCCCATACGTGCCAAAACAATATATATATATATATATATATATATATATATATTTTTTTTTTTTTTTGGAATTTTTTGATAAGTAAAGAGTATATAAAAGGCACCAGACATGATATTTTTTGATGAGTAAAGAGTATATAAAAGGCACCAGACATGAGCGGAAAAAAGGTGACGCGTCCTTAGTACACTAGAAGTATACAAAGCTCGAGAGCTTCTACCCACCAGACATGATATTTACCAACTCTACAAAAGGCATTTTCGAAGCGAGTGGATAGTCGCAGCCTCTGCACACCCAGAGAATAAAGTGCAAAGCAAAGAATTCTTCAAGATCGGAATAGACTTTTCCTCATTGTCGAAAACCCGTTGATTTCTCTCCCTCCAGATCACCCAACAAACTGCCAAAGGGGCAGCCTCCCAAACCCCGATGCACCTGTTTTTGCGCTGAACAGACTAACAACTGCGAAACTGATCTCGGCGTCACCCAAGGCACTTTAACAAACTCCACAAATCTGAAGCGATTGGACAATGTAGAAGCAGATGGTTCACGCTCTCCTCGCTTGCCTTGCACATGAAACACCTTTTCACTAAAGAAATATTCCGCTTCAAGATTATCTACTGTTAGGATAACTTCGTGCATAGCTTCCATACAAAGAAGGCCACTCTCTTGGGCGCTACAGATTTCCACACCGCTTTCCAAGGAAAAAAATTCCTATCACAATTTAACAGCCTCAAGTAATTAGATTTAACCATGAATATCTGACCCTTAGCTGCCTTCCAGATCTCTCTATCTTCTGCCCTATCAATCTTCTGAGCCTGTAACAGCTCAAGAAATCGCAGCAGCGAATCCACCTCCCAATCATGAAAATTTATCCTGAAAACTGGACTCCAAGTAAGTCTACCATCCTCCCTTGACAACACCGAGCTAACCGAACAGCCCTTATCCCTAGTGACTTCAAACAACGCTGGAAAATCCACCTTCAGCTTTCTCTCGCCACACCATCTATCTTCCTAAAAGCTAACTGTTTCTCCACTTCCCACCTCAAAGGCAAGAAACCTCTCAAAGGAACTCCACCCTTTTCTTATGCCCTTCCACACCCCCACCCTAAAAGGCGAAACAACCTCCGCAGGAAACCACACATGACCCCCCAAACCATGCTACTTCTCCACAATGCCTCCCTTTCAGTGAGATACCTCCACAGCCACTTTCCCAGCAGTGCCTCATTAAAAACTTTAAGTTCCCTTATCCCTAGTGACTTCAAACAGCGCTGGGAAATCCACCTTCAGCTTTCTCTCGCCACACCATCTATCTTCCCAAAAGCTAACTGTTTCTCCACTTCCCACCTCAAAGGCAAGAAACCTCTCAAAGGAACTCCACCCTTTTCTTGTGCCCTTCCACACCCCCACCCCAAAAGGCGAAACAACCTCCGCAGGAAACCACGCATGACCCCCCAAACCATGCGTACTCACCACCACTCTCCATCCACAATGCCTCCCTTTCCGTGAGATACCTCCACAGTCACTTTCCCAGCAATGCCTCATTAAAAACTTTAAGTTTCCTAACCCCCAACCCTCCCTCTTGCATTCTAGCACAAACCTTATCCCATTTGACTAAATGGAATTTCCGCTCCTCCGACTGGTAGAAAATCCTTCGATGTGATCTATTTCGAAGGGAAGGATGGTTCGTGGTTTCAATGGCTGGAGCGTAGTCGAGGTAGAGTCCATAACGTTCTATCCTTAGATGAAGTGCTTTGGGTGTGTGAATGGATGGCCAAGGCTTCATCCATCAGAGAGGTTTTTTGGAAGAAAATTGCAGGGAAACAGCGTGAGGTGATGGTGGCAAAGGAGTGGAATATCCACGGCTTTTTCCTGTGTATTTCTGCCAAAGGGGTTGGCAGTCCCACAAAGATCTTCTTTCCAGCAGTGACCAAGGATGGAGGTTGGGATATGGTAGCCGGAAAAATTAGTAGGTTTGCCCTTTCTAAGCAAATACCTGCGAAGAAGCAGAGGACGTACAAAGAAGCGGCGGAAATTCCCCCTTGGCCTGATTTAGATTTGGTGGTCTCCAACAGAGCAGTGGATGTAGACACTGACTTCGTAATAGAAGAGGACTCTTGCAAAGATAATATGGATTTCCTGGGAAGGACTTTGTATTGCTATCACCTTCTTTGAGCCACTGAACCCGTGATTTTTGTTTCCAGCTGATCTCTTCATTGATGAGTAAACGCATTAACTCCTGCTTTAGCCCTATCTTATGGGAATCTTCAACCTCATCCAGCTGTTCCACACTTTTAAATCTTCCTTTGATTACTTCAATTTCTTAGCCAACTTGAAACTTGGATCACCAACCACCATGTAAGAATTCCATCTATTCATCACCCAATCCTTGAACCCCTCTTCTCTTAACCACATATTCTCAAATCGGAACGGAGATTTCCCTTTGGCAAAACCACCACATTCTAGCAGAAATGGAACATGATCCGAGGAGACTCTAGGCAAACAAGACTGAATCGCACTACTGAAGCTTTCCTCCCAATCCCCTGAAATCAGAAATCTGTCAATTCTTGAAAATTGTTGAGGGTCTCCATCCCTGAACCAAGTAAATTCTCCTCCACCTAAAGCGAGATCCACCAACTCCATATGATTAATGAAATCGTTGAACTCCATCATCTCCTTAGAAAAGGCATGCGAGCCAGAGCGCTGATGCGGAAACCTCACTACATTGAAATCACCACCTAAACACCACGGAGCATCCCTCTTAGATTTTGAAGCCTTTAACTCATCCCATAAATGTCTCCGATCAGAACCATTTCAAGGCCCATAGACTCCTGTAAACTATCCCACATAACCAGAACACCCCCCGCTGCCCCAACAGCCCCTAAATGTTCCCATTCCACCCATCTCGTTCCCCCACTGTTAATAACCCTAACATCGACTTTCTCCATTTTGGTTTCTTGAAAACAAACTAAATGCGGCTTCCACTTTCTCAATAAACCTTTAATCAAGTTTCTCTTTCTTAAATCATTTAATCCCCACACATTTCAAGATAAAAATTTAAGATGCACATCAACCAATTTTTTTCCTCCTTCTCCCCTCTCCTTCTTGCCCCTTTAACATCTCAAAGTCCAGGCTACAGCACAGTTGCTTAAGCTCCCTCTTTCCTTTTTCCCGTGATTTGTTTAAACTCTTGCTGCTGCATTTGTAATTTTATTAGGTCCGTCGATGCCTCCATTTGTAATTTTTTAGACAAGTGCAATGGTTGTCGTTCTTGTTTCTCTTTTGACATGATGTTTGGTGAATGCATTCTCTCACGTGTATACACTCGTGTTTTGCTCAACTCACGAACTCCAAGTGCCTTTAATTATCGCGATTATAAACAAATCAAGTTTCCACGAGCAATGTCAACAATAAACAAGGACCTGCTTTGACGAGCAATGACTCACAGATATGGATGTGAACGGATTGGATGAATATAACAAGTTGTGAAATACAACATAAATAAATTAAGTTTGAACGATTTGGGTGAATATAACAAGCTGAAAAAGAATACTACGGGCTCGTCTTTGCGGCCGATGGCTGATGGCCGATATTGGCTTATGGTAGTTAACCTGTTTTTTTCAGTTGGTTGAAATAACTTATAGTTGTGTGCGTTTTTTAATAGGTAAGAGTTGTTGATTTAGATAAAATGGCTATAATGCCCCTGATAAACATGTTTACATTAATGTATGTTAAATAATATGTAATTACCTAATATAACCATATTTATTTTGCCAATTATTTTTGTATGAAGTTCTGAACAATTTTAAAGAAAAAATATATTATTTTTTTAAATTTTTATATACCATAAATATTTATAACAATATTTTTGTCAAAAAAAATTGTAAATTCTAAATTTTTCATGTAAAGGCCAAGAATTATTTTCTTTTTCAAAATTTGTCTTCCGTTGGTGTTGTTATCCTACTCTATTTAAATAATTCAGTTTCTATAGGATTGAATATAGATTTAATGCTCAACAGATAAATTAATTCTTAAAAAATTATAAAACTAATTTCGTTGGTATATATATTTTTTGATAAGTAAGAAAGTATTATAAAAATGCAAGCATCAAAACAGGTGAAACGTCTTCTATACACCGGGAGTATACGAGAAGAAAATTAATTACACGATATGCTATCCACAAACTCTACAAAAGGGTTTGCACCAAAGAGAAACGACTCGTGCCACCCAAAAGAACAGAGTATGTAGAATAAGCTCCTTAATCTTCTCTCTACGATCTCAAAAGTTCTAGCATTTCTTTCCAACCAAATTATCTAGCAAATCGCCAACGGGCGACTCCGTTTCCGCTTATAAAGGGACCAAGATCTCATCAATTCCTTCACTGAATTGGGCATAACCCACACCACTTTAAACAAATTAAACACAAAGTCCCAACACTTCCTAGAAAAAGGGCAATGAAGAAGCAAATGATTGACACTTTCCCCCTCACATTTGCACAGGCAGCACCTATTGACAAAAAATTTACCACGACACTGAGATTATCACACGTTAGCAAAGCTTCATTAGCTGCTTCCCACATAAAGACACACACCCTTGAAGGGGCCTTTGTCCTCCACACATTCTTCCATGGGAACGACCCATTACTACCCAAGATCTTTAGATAACAGGATTTCACCGTGTTCTTACCACCTTTCCACACAACAAGTTCTTCTCTAAGTCTATCCACTTTCTAACTGTAGAGCAATTCAAAGAGACGCCCAAGAGAGTCCACCTCCCAATCCTGAAGGTTTCTTCTGAAGGAAGGATTCCAAGTAACAATATCTCCATTGAAATTAAGAACAAAACTAACTGTTTCCTCCTTATGATTGGCAAGGATGTATAACGAAGGGAAGTCCCTCCACAGCTTCGTATCTCCACACAAATTATCATTCCAGAATCTCACCAAATTGCCATCACCCACTACATAAGCTATAAATTTCTTCATGATATCCCACCTCATTCTAATTCCTTTCCACACCCTCAACCCATATGAAGTGTGAACCTCATTCGGATACCACAAATGATCACCTTTGCCAAATTTGCTCACCACAATCTTCTTCCAGAGGGTATCCTTTTTGCGCAAATATCTCCAAAGCCATTTACTCATCAACGCCACATTCAATAGTTTAAGCCTTTTAATCCCCAGACCACCATCTCTCATACTCGAACAAACCACCTCCCATCTAATCAAATGGTACTTCCTATCCACCGCCTGGCCCTCCCACAAGAAATCCCTCTCCAACTTTTCGATGCTCTCTGCACCACTGAGACCGGCATAGTAAACATTGACATAAAATAGGTGGGCAAACTTGAAAGGGTACTTTTGATAAGAGTTAATCTACCACCCTTTGAGAGATATTGTTTTTTCCACCCCGCTAACCTTCCCTCGAACCTTGCTATAATTGGAATCCACAACTCTTTATTTCTAGGATGATAAGTTGTTGGAAAGCCACCTACTTCGCAGCCAAAAAACGCAGCCAACTCATCCACATCCTCCACCTCACCCACATCCAACAACTCACTCTTCAGAATATTCACTTTCAATCCAGAAGCCGCCTCCCAGAAGAAAAGCAGGTTCATCCGAAGCCGAGACCAACACCTGAGAGCCTTCCTCCCTACCAATAGAAAATCCACAGATAAGGCCCCTAGAAACAGCAGCTTCGATAATCCTACTAAGGGCTTCCATTACGATGGTAAACAGAAAGGGAGACAAAGGGTCTCCTTGACGCAGCCCTCTTGAACTAGCAAAAAACCCTGCTGGCTCACCATTAACTAGGACTGAATATTTTACTGAAGTGATACAGAACAGAATCCAGTCCCTCCATCGGTCCCCGAAACCCATCTTGCGCAAAATATACTACAAAAAGTCACAATTTACGTAATCGTATGCCTTCTCGATGTCCAGCTTACAAAGCACTCCTGCTTCCCCACTGTGGAGAATCAACAACTTCATTTGCTATCAATGATGCATCTGTAATTTACCTGCCTCTCACAAACGCATGTTGAGAAGGAGAGATTATCTTATCTAACACTTTCTTCAACCGTCTAGCAAGAATCTCAGCGATAATCTTATACACCCCTCCTACAAGACTGATTGGTCTAAACTCTTCAATGTCCTCTGCCCCTATACATTTAGGGATTATGGCTATAAATGTAGAATTGAGGCTTCTCTCGAAACTCTTTAATACTAATTTTGTTGGTTTTAAAAAAATATTCTGAATTGGAGATAGAATTCATAGATATTAAATTGAACATTTTTTTGTGTCAGATTAGCCTCATGTCAGAGGCAATATTTTGAGAAATTTTTCTCCTGTTTAAATTTCCTTTGGAAAAATGAGACTTTTTCTTGCTCCTATTCCATATTTCCACGGGTTTCTTAAAATTACATTTTCTTGAGTGTATCGCATATCCTAATTTACAATCCAGAAAACTCATAACTCTCAATTGACCCTATCTATCACTCATCATTTCATGGTCGCCTACAGATAGAGAAACGTATCCTCATATCAACTGACCCAGATTTTGCGAATCCACATCTACTCATACTTTTCTCGCTTGTTAATGTCGTCGCTGCTCCGATTTGCAGTTATGGAAATCCCGCCAGCCTTTCCATACCCAAAATTTCCGTTGTCGTCAACAAATTGCCTTCAATGGCGTTGCAGCTTTCCTATTGAAACCCACTTCCCGACATCATATCTAACTTGTGTTTGTCGCTGCCCCTTCTCATCCTAATGGATGTTGTCGTTGTCCCACTGGCGCAATTGTCTTGTCTTCTGCCATCGGCTTAGTAGAGATGTTAATAGGTCCGAGAACAATAGGGTCGAGCGGTAAAACCGATTTTTTAAAGGTTGGGTTAGGTTTGAAATATAACAACTCGTTTTTTTTAAAATTAAAGCAGGGGCCTTGCGGGAGTTTTATTATTAATAAAAAGAAATTCTCGGGCTAAGTGGGTTGGACCAATAGGGTCACGATTTTAGCGTGTTGGACCAATAAGGTCACGATTTTGGCGGGTTGGACGGCCGGTCTCAGTGAGTTTAAAAAGTAAAAAATCCCAAATACGTAATAACCTAACCTAAACTTAGAGATGTTAATCGGCTAATCCTCTGACCAACCTTGTCGGTTTCGGTCCCTTATAGGCTGTGGTTTAAACAGTCCACTAAAAATTGCAAACCTACCCCTAACCTGTTAGTCTCGGTTTAAATGGATAACGGTCACACCTAAAAAAAATGAAAAGCGTTTATATATAAATATAAAATTCAAAATCAAGTTATCAATGGACGACGATCAACATTCAACAACACAATCCAAAAAAAAAAACTCATACAACGAGTCGACAATCAACATTCAACGACACATAACTTAGAAATGGTACTTCCGCTGTTCCTAAATAATTGTCGTACTATTTTTTCGTTATGAAGGAGGGTGGATGATTTAATAATAGAAGAGAGTGAGTTGATAAGAATCAAAGAAAAGCTGAATAAGAGCGAGGTTGAGCATCTATTTCTAAAATCTCAAACCATTATACAAGACCAATCCAACATTTTTGAACTTTACCATTTACAGATTCCAAATCTCGATAAGATAACTCCAATCAAATACAAACTAGTTACTTAATTAATCTGTTAATTAACCAAATGATAAAGAATTAAAAATTAGGTTTTATAAATACAGTAGAACAAACATGAAACAACAAAAAATCTTATAAAATGGATCCCTAAGTTCTCAACAAATCAAATCTTTAACCTATAATTCAAATTGCCCAAAACTTGTATATGAATACGAAAAGAAATTAGGGCTTATTAGTTACCAGTTACCATAGCGGGGCGGCGATGGACGACAAGCAACAGAGGTGGACGGTGGCGGGAACCAGCCAACCAGGGAAGGCGACGGCCGATGGTGTTTTTGGTTTCTCTCTCACTCGACACACAGAGAGCGACGCGAGACAAATGAAACAAACTTAAGACTTGTTTGCGGTAGTTTATTAGGTATTTTGGATTTTTTTTAAGAACTCACTCACACTGGCGGCCGATCTACCAAAATCATGACCCTATTGGTCTGACGTGCTTAGCCTGAGAATTAAACGGATTGTTATTTTTCAAACCCAACCCTAAAAAATAGTTTAACCGGCTCGACTCTATTGTTCTAGGACCTATTAACATCTCTACCTAAAGTAACACAAACAAGTCTGAAGTTTGTTTTGTTTGTCTCGCAACTCTCTCGAGTCTCGCGTGGCTCTGTGTGTGTCGAGTGAGAGAGAAATCGGAAACGCCATCAGCCGTCGCCTTCCTTGGTTGGTTGGTTCCCGTTGCCGTCCACCTCTACTGCTCGCCGTTCGTCGCCCTTTGCTGCCACGCTGTGGTAACAGGCAAGTAATAAGCCCTAATTTCTTTTTGCATTCATATGGTAATTTGAATTATTGGTTCAAGATTTGATTTGTTTAGAACTTGGGGATCAATTTTATAATTTTTTTTTGTTGTTTTATGTTTGTTCTACTGTATTTATAAATCCTAATTTTTAATTCTTTATCATTTGGTTAATTAATAAATTAATTAAGTAACTAGTTTGTATTTGATTGGAGTTATCTTATCGAGATTTGGAATTTGTAAATGGTAAAGTTCAAAAATCTTCGATTGGCTTTGTATAATGGTTTGAGATTATAGAGAGAAATAGATGCTCTACCTCACTCTTTGGTTTTTCTTTGATTCTTGTCAACTCCCTCTCTTCCATTATTAAATCATGTGCCCCCTTCATAAACGAAAAAAATAGTTAGACAATTATTTAAGAACAGAGGGAGTACTATTTCTAAATTATGTGTTGTTGAATGTTGATCGTTGATTCGTTGTATGACTTATTTTTTTTGGATTGTGTGTTTTTGAATGTTGATCGTTGTCCGTCGATTACTTGATTTCAAATTTTAGATTAATATATACATACATTTTTTATTTTTTTAGGTGTGATCCATTTAAACCGAGAAGTTTTGCATTTTAGACTTTAGTGGACTGTTTGAACCGCAACCTATTACGGGCCAAAATCGGCAGGGTTGTCCCGATTAGCTCTTCCTCTGCCTCTCTTTTTTTTCCCTCTTTTATCTCCTATTTAGAGAATAGGATGAAAGTCTTGATGGAAAGTAGATAATATGTTAGATGTTTAGAGGGCATTTTGGGAAAATTAAAAAAAAGTCATTAATGTGTTGCCTTTAGCATGCTTTCAAGAAGCACAAATTGTGGTTTGTCTTTTGCTTTTTCAATGCAATAAGGGCGTTGCACATCACTTATTAGCTTTTGCTTGTAAGCTAAAGGATTCATATATAATTTGGTCCTTGAACTTTACCTATCAGAATAATAATATTGATGTTCAAAAAATTCCTGAAGTGGTCCTTGAACTCAAATTTTGGCATTGTGTTAGTCCCTCGTGCCGTTATCTTTGATAGAGGTGTTAAATATTTTGTGAAAGACAAAATTACGCTCACTTGAGTCTAATGAAGATCCACGTGGGCAATTTATTGCTGAAATAAAAAAACAAGCCTAATGTGAAATATAAAAAGAAAAAAGAAATAAAATCATCGTATGAATGGGTTGAGAGGGCAATTGTATTCAAGCCGGAGCTCAAGAACTGAAAAGAGGCGAAAAATACCAAAGTTGAATTCCACTTCCAAGCCCTAGGCTAGAATTTGTTGCAAGAGTTGCATGAGAGAGAGAATCAAACAACGATGGTGTTTTGAGTAACCAAGCCGCTGACCAAACTGAAGAAGACAACCCGAGATGATGGTGCTTTGATGGATTTGGGGGAGCTTTGGCTTGAGCTTAGAGCTAAAAATTTGGAGCATAGAGAGATGAGAGAAGTGGGGAAGCTGTGACCGGAATCTGAGAGAGTTGAAGCTGGAAGGAATTGATAGGAGCAATGGGGCTCGAAGATGGAGGAGAATTTCCGAAGACGTGGATGATGGCTAGAGCTTGTGCGGCATTGACCAAAGATGGTTGATCTCGGCCGGATTCGAGGATGAAAACCGGAGCGTGTTTCTCGAAAGAGGCAACCTCAAAGGATGAGGAGGGGGAGTTGGTGATGGTGGCAGAGGTGCGGAGGGTAGTTGCTTGGGATTGGCTCCGACCAACGATCTCTCTCTCTCTCCTCTTTACTTTCCTTTCTTTCTCTCACTACTATTCCAACGATGCCACAAAGAAGACGTCAATGTGGTGGAGGAGGGTGAAGACGAGTTTGGGTAGTCGATGGGTGACGGCAGAGGTGGTGGTTTGGTGGTGAAATTTGTTCAGATTTCTTGGAAAAGTTTCTGGACTAGAAAAATTCATAGCTGAAAAATTGCTAGAAAAATTTGAAAAGTTGCTGGATTTCTTGAGAAATGAGATGTGGTGATTTGGTGGATGCGGTCCATGCAGAATTGGGGCTATAACCATTGTTTGAAAAGTTTGATCTATTGCAACATTAAACTTCATGGTATATAACAATTCAACTTGGAAAAATCGGAGATGGAGGTTAGTGATAGGCTATGATTCACGGACATGCCTAAGCAACGCGCTGGGTTGGGTAACACGCCGACATGGATACGCCAAATACGGCCTTGGATGTACAAGGACCGAATATGAACTTTTTCAAACTTTTGGCACAGGATCTGGATACGGGTGTCCAAAACTCGGGTACGTCCCCCTCTTTTCTACAAAGATCACATGTACCTTTCCTTTTCGAAGAAGACGAATAGAGCAACCTTAACGTTGCAAAGCACCGACATCTCGAAAGCTTTCTTCATTAATCTACTCCGACGCTTTGAGTCTCGAGAACGATACTTGTTGGTTGTTCTTATCTTCGATCCGCTTCAAATACACCTTTCGTCTCCCCATTCCACCGAAACCCTAACCCTAGATACTAACCTAGTCGTCGCCTTCGATGAGATTTGAAGGGAGGAGAGGGCTTTTGTAGTGAGAGCCTGAGTACGAGACGATTCGTATCATTTGTATCTGAATGTTGATCACCGACTCACATCAATTTTATCATTTGCCACGTCAAAAAGGGTTAATATTTTCAATTTGGTCCTTATATTTTTTATATTTACATATCACCCCCCGTACCCGTATCCTATATTATTCAAAAATTCCGTATCCCCGTATCCTGTGTTGTATCTTTATCCGCGTATTCGTGTCCGTGCAACATAGGTGATGGGCCATAAAAAGATGGTTGGAGATTTTGAGAGAGAAGACGGCCTATCAATTTTTTTTTAAATTTTAATTTCTTTTTTCGTTTTATATTTTACCTTAGGTCATTTTCCATCTCAGGAATAAATTGACCAGGTAGATGTTCATCAGAATTAGATGGCAATTTTGTCTTTTCATAAAATGTTGAACGCCTCTTTCAAAGATAACGGTAGAAGGGACTAATACAATGTCAAAAGTTGTGTTCAAGGATCACTTCTGGAATTTTTCAATATCAATAACCAATTTATTCTGAAAGGTGAAGTTCAGGGACCAAATATATATTAATGGTCACTTGACGTTGGTTAAAAGTGCTTTATCTAATCTCCCTACCTATTTCTCTATTCATGATCCTAGCTTCAGTGGCCAAGAGAATTGAAAAGTTGGAAAGGGATTTTTCATGGGACACGGAGGCAAGGAGGAGAGGAAATTTCATCTAGTGGATTTGACTTCAGTGTGCTCCAGGCTGGAATATGGAGGTTTGGGTGTAAAAAATTTAAGAAAGTTTAATTGTGCTTTAAGGGGTAAATGGATGTGGAGATATATCGTGGACATGGAGGCGTGGTGGAGGAAAATCGTGATGGGAAAATATGGGGAAGGGAATCAGCCCTGGTTCCCCATGGAAGTTAGATGTCCCTATGAGATGAGTGTGGAAGGGAATTTTGAAAGGGTGGACTGAATTTTGCCGAGGTATATATTTCGAAGTAGGAAGCGGGGAATATGTAAGGTTTTGGAAGGATAGATGGTTTGGGGACGTATCTCTACGGTGCGAGTTTCCTAGGATTTTTAATATCGCAGTTAACAGCGAAGCTAGGGTGAGCGAGTTGATTGTTTCCTCCAATGGTTTAGACACGTGGGTCCCTTTGCTTAGAAGAAACTTGCAAGATTGGGAGTTAGGTGAAATGGCTTCACTCTTCGAGAAACTTTACGCTTTCAAGAGACAAGGGACGAATGAAGATGGGGCGGTTTGGGCCAGAACAAAAGATGGGAGATTCACTGTCAAAGTTTTCTACCATTATGTGACAATGAAAAGAGCCCCCCCTTCCCATGGAAATCTATATGGAAGACAATGGCTTCTAGCAGGGTGGCATTTTTTTGCATGGGATTCTTCGAGGGAAGCCATTCTTACGAGGGACAATTTGAGAGCTAGAAAAAGGATTTACGAAAATCGGTGCTATATGTGTAAAGATGATGAGACCACCAACCATTTTTTGATGCACAGCCTTGTAGCTAAGGAGATGGAATTCCTTCTTTCTTCTAGTAGGAGGTTCGTGGCTAATACCTAGATTGGTCTTTGTACCACTGTAGAAGAAGAAAAAATATATTCTTGGACACTGCTCCGTTTGCAATATGGTGGAGTATTTGGAAGCTGAGGAATCAAAGAATCTTCGAGAATGTAGAAGCTGATGTAGAAAAGGTTAAGAAGAATGTTTTCGAGCTTCTTTGATTGTGGTACTTGGAAATAGCTTCGAATGATAGAGAATCTTTTGTGGATATGATGGAAAATTTTTCGTAGTTGTTTTTGTTTTGTATACGTCTTGTGTACAAGGACGCGCCACTTGATTTGGCGCCGTAATTAATACAAATATTACTAATAAAAAAACACTAAAGATAAGGCTTAAAAGTCAAAAGTCACTCCAAATAAGTTGCAGCAAACGGGCACTAAGAATGGTGCAAAATTTTGAATTTTACTGTGGTGATTTTTCGATCTATAAGTTTTTTTTTTTTTTAACTATAGCAGTCCTCACATAATTGAATGATAAGAGGATTCTTGCATTTTTTTTTGACTACCCTTGTGGGATTTGGGTTTATGGAATAAGGCTAAGAACAAAGAAATGAATATGTAATGAAGAAACACGTAAAAGAAGAACAAGGAATTTAAGAAGGAATAACTATGAACAAGAAAGATAGAAGATGCATAACTAAGCGTAACTAGGTTGCTCTGACACCAACTAATGCGAACAATACCAACAATGTGCATATGAGCCAGCAACAATATATTGTTTACCCAACATCTTTTCCTAGAAAGGTTGAAGAGGCATGGAACCTCAACCCGTTGCTTAGCAAAGCAAGACCTCGGTATGTGAAACGCCAAGCGGATGTTGTAGGTTCGCTTGATAAGTCAATAATTGCAACATGGACAATGGCCTTGAAGCACTTGAATAATCACTCAAAGTTTGAGAGAAAACTTGAATTCAATATTAATATTAATCTGTCACAATTACATAGTTGAAGGGCCATTTTATTGGCTACAATACCGTAACAGAGTTTCTAAATTAACTAGAGTAAATATGAAATTAACAAGGAAAAGAAATCAAGTCTAAAGTTAAAACATTTTCCTAATCAAAATAGGTAACTATGAAACCAACAAGGAAAAGAAAAGTCTAACAATAAAGTAACTTTCCTAAATTGAAATAGGAAACAAGCTGCCCATTTTTGAACCCGCACAGGTGCTCCAATGCTTCAGTTAAACTCCACATCCAAGCGCCCCGGTGGTTCAGTTAAGCACCTTTGCTCCAAATTCAAGCGCCTTAGCGCTGTCCCAGACTTTTGAAATTTCACAACAGCCCTGAAACTTCAAACATACTTGCATTACTTGCACTAAGACCAGCTACTTCAAACGGTAGTGAATCATGTTGATGCAAAAAGAAACTTCAAACATACTTTCATTACTTGTACACCTTCAAACATACTTTCATTACTTGTACACCTTCAAACATACTTTCATTACTTGTACACCTTTATAAAGAGGGTTATTTTTTTCATTAAAATCATAATAACAAAAAGAAAAAGAAACACATGGCCAAGTCTACCCATGGTTTTGAAGTTGCTGAACCACCGTTTTCACAGATATGTTTGTCATAAAGTTGTTGGACGAGCCCGTTGGCCTTCGTTATCACCGCATATAGTCTATTTTGAGATCCTCCAACTCAAATCAATGGAAGCACCATTGAATAACAACGGGTTCAATTGTCTCCACTTATCTATCACCAGCAACAATGTAGTCCCGAAATTCCATAAGCTCTGAAAATCCTTCTCAAATATTTAAACCCAATACCCAGATTGTAACCATATGAACAAGTGTAATTATGAAATCATATTTGGAACTGTTCATAGAAATCAAAAGGCAGATCTAGATTGTTAGTGGTGATGGCTTGTACAAGAGAGGAAGGGCCGTGTGTGTGTGATAGAGAGAGAGAGAGAGAGAGAGAGAGGGAGGGAGAGAGGGTGGGTGGAAATGGGTGGTCGGGGTGGGGGAAGGGGGAGGTTGCTGAGTATATTTAGGGAGAAAGAGTATAGGTTGGTGTAGTTATGTTTATAGCGGAAAAGAAATGAAATAAGAATGACTAACTATTTGGCCATGTTGAACTTCATCATCATCAAGTAAGGGAATTGAGGTCTTTTTATTCAATTTTATAATGTAGAAGTTGACAGCCATCAGTTGAGGGACTAACCGTAAGGCCAAAAGCCGAGTTCGATGACCATTATAGGAAGTGTTGAATATCTCAAACCATTATAGGAAAAAGTGTGAAGTTCAGGGATCAAATTATATATTAATCCTACTAAATTCTGTCTTACCTAAGTTTCAGTTATTCTTAAATAAATAATCTTTAAGTAGGTGACTGGCAAGTTGTCAACTGTTGCCAGTAATTCGTGGCATTGAGAAATGGTAAATGTTTATAGAATGTATAAGCATAATACCTCATTTCTTTTGTGGGTTGCGAATCCAATCCTGGCATCCAATAATCAGAGTTCAGACCAGTATCATCTAATCACAGAGACTATTCCTTTTTTCGCTTCCATCGTAAATATTCACAGCCAACTGAGATTAGTAATTGGGTTGGAGCAATACTCATTGTTGGAACCTTTACTGTTCAATAAGCGGAGATTAAATGCAAAGATACCTTTCTTTGAGGAGCTTAGGTACATCATTTCATGACAAATATGGTTCTCTGTATCAACTCCAATCATCCAGGTGACAACAAATAATAACCTAATAATAAGATACTGTTGATTATTCGTGCTAAAGAGATTTGGTTATTTGGAGTTGATTATAGAGCATTAATTACTACCTTTTTTTATTGATTATTGCTCTTTCTTCTGACCACCTTCTGTATTTTCTTGTAAAAGCTGCGGAAATGGAACGAGCGGTGGGTGATCCTAGACCCAACAACAGGAAAAATGGAATACAAGTAAGATGCTATCCACCAATTACTCTCTCTCTCTCTCTCTAAGATTTCCGTTGTTAGAAGTTATCAATTTCAAATCTTGGGATGAGGATAAGGATCTCATTGAGCAGCCTTTCTTGGAAAAGGAAGTAGTGTAGGCACCTAGGAGTCTGAATGGGGATAAAGCCCCAGGTCCGGATGGGTTCTCTCTAGCTTTTTTAAAGCAGTGTTGGGAGGTGGTAAGGACTGATCACTGATGTCATGGAGGTGTTTCACTCTTTTCACAAGGAGGAGGGGTTTGAGAAGAGCTTGAATGTATCTTTTATTGCCGTCATCCCGAAAGTAAAGGGGGGAGAAGAGTTAAAGGACTTCAGGCCTATCAGTCTCATTGGTAGCATGTATAAGTTGATCGCTAAGGTTTTGCTAGTTAGACTTACAAGAGTTATTGGAAATGTATTATCAGATTCACAGCATGCTTTTGTGAGCAATCAGCAGATTTTAAATGCTTCCCTCATAGCTAGCGAGTTGGTCGATGCCAGATTGAGAAGCAGGATCCCAGGCGTGCTTTGTAAGCTTGATACAGCTAAGGCCTATAATCATGTAAGGTGGGATTTCCTTATCTATCTCTTGAAAAGAAGTAATTTTGGGGATAAATGGAGGAAGTGGATTTTTTTCTTCGGTTATATTGTTAGTGTTGGTAAATGGGGAGCCCACAGGATTTTTTTTTGAGCTCTAGCGCCAGGGGGACCTTATTTCTCCCTTACTTTTTATTGTGATTATGGAGGCTTTGAGTCGACTTTTTAATAAGACAGAGGAAGGAGGAATTATTCAGGGATTTGAGGCTGGAAGAGGTCCAGCTCGGGAGGTTTCAGTGTCTCATTTACTCTTTGCAGACGACACCCTGCTTTTTTGCGGAGCTAGTAGTGATCGGTTGGGGTATCTTCGTATGGTCTTGCTTTTTTTTTCCAAGCGATGTCAGGATTGAAGACAAATATAGTGAAATGTGAATTATTCCAGTGGGAAGGGTATAATGTGGAGAGTTTGGCTTCTTTCTTCGGGTGTAAAACTTCTAGTATCCCTACCAAGTATTTGGGTCTTCCCCTTGGCTCATCTTTTAAGAATATAAATATGTGGAATGCGGTAGTGGAAAGGTTTGAAAGAAGACTGACAGGTTGGAAGAGGCAACTTTTGTTGAGGGGGCTAGGTTTACCTTGATTAAGAGCACTTTCTCTAATCTCCCTACCTATTTTTTATCTTTATTTGTGATCCCAGTCTCTGGTGAAGAGAAGTAAGAAGTTGGAGAGGGATTTCTTATGGGAGGGGGGTTCAGAAGGAGGGAATATCATTTAGTTTGTTACAGGAGGCTTGGGTATAAAAAATCACATTAAATTCAATCGTGCTTTGTTAGGGAAGTGGCTGTGGAAGTTTTTAATGGATAAGGAAGGCACAAAGGATAAAAAATTCTTGATGAAGTCTTTTAGTTCCAAGATGGTTGACGTTGAAAGAAATCCCATTCCTTGGAAGGATATTTGGAAAGCTAAAGCTCCCAGCAAAGTGGCTTTCTTTACCTGGGAGGCAGCCTAGGGAGTCATCTCAACGGGGGATAATTTGAGAAAGCGAGGAAAGATATACGTTAATTGGTGCTTCATGTGTAAAAAAGATGAGGAAAGTGTTAACCACTTGCTCTGGCACTGCCCCGTAGTCAGAAAGCTGTGGAATATGGTCTTTCTCTTAGTTGGTGTTTCTTGGGTTATGCTGAGTTCTGTCATTGAGCTGCTCCGTGGGTGGTCTTTATATGTAGGAGGCGAAGGACTTGTTACTGGAGGTCTGTCCTTTAGCGTTGTGGTGGACTATTTGGTTAGAGAGAAATCATAGGATTTTTGAGAATGCTGAGTCAGACATCGAGCAGATTAAGAGAAATTTCATCCAGACTTTTAGTTTTTGGAGTTCGGAAGCTGCTTCAAGTGCAGGGAACTCTTTTGTAGATAGAGTGGATAGGGCTTTTACTGACTAATTCTTTTGTCTTGTATACTCCCTGCGTACAAGGACGCGCCACCTTTTTTGGCACCTGTTTATTTAATCTTAATCAATCTTATCAAAGAAAGATTCCCTTGTGAAGTGTTGTGATTTTCTTTTACAGGGTCAGGAGAAACGAGCCAACTATTAAAGGAACCATAGTATTTGATGCAAATAGCACAATTACTATATCTCCTGTAAACTTTCAGTAAGATTGTTGCTTGAAATGGTCATGTTATATATTCTGAGAAGTTTGTTTTTCAATAAGATTACTACTATTGTGATGTTGTTTCTTGTTTACTTCAGTGGACTACCAAAGTACGATGGTTGCTGTTTCTGTATCCAACTTATTTACTTTTCTTCTTAATTTACTCTTTTTTCCTTTGTAAAAAATTTAGACATTAGAGAACAGGGCTATAGAAGCATAAAAATATTTGGCTACATTCTTAACTAAAGTTTCTTAGATATTGGGACACCACAGAAAAAGGACTATTTCCTTTGTGCAGAAACTCCTGGTGCAACTAGAGCTTGGGTATCGACTTTACAGTGAGTTATTTACTGTTTTTTTTCTCCGTAATTTGTTGAGTGTTGTCAACTCTCAGCTATGATAGTTTTCTTATTTGTATCATCTTTGTTTTTCAAACTCTTCTGTTTAGCCTGTCTATCATCTGGGACATCAATTTGAATCAGCATGCTTATCTATCTTGTCACTATAGGTTGAGAATCATGTATGCTTTTCATTTTTATTTTATTTTTGATGGAAGAAAAATCAACCTCGCAAGTGCGCGAATCAATTGTAGTAGAGTTGTGCAAGTACTATAAGAAAAGAAGAAAAAAAAAGGGAGAAAGACGGAACACAAAACAGAGAAGGGACTGACTCAGAATAGAACCCAACCTGTTTCTTTCATTCACTATTCCAGCCTATATATTGAGAGATACACGGTAATTACAATGATTGAGCCCAGTCAATCAATTTACAACCCACACAAAATACTTTCCTAAACTACTTGCAGCCTATACAAGGTAACTTTGACTATAATACATACATTGAATTAGGACAAAAAAAAAAAAGGAAAGCCAAACAATATCACACGTTAACACCCTCCCGCAAGCCAAGAGGAGTAGAACGAAGCTGCAGCTTGTCCGAAAGAAGTTTTAACCGTGGTTGGGCTAGGCTTTTAGTGAAGACATCGGCAATTTGATCACGTGTAGAAACATAACGAAGTCGATGAAAACCCCGTTATTGTAATTCACGCACAAAGTGGTAGTCAATTTCCACGTGACGGGTTCTAGCATGAAAGACAGGATTCCGAGACATGTGAATGGCTGAGATGTTGTCACAGTGGATGAGTGGGGCATGTAGGTACAGACCAAGTTCACGATAAAGAAAGGAGAACCACCGCAACTCGGCAGCCGTAGTAGCCAAAGCGCGATATTCAGCCTCACTACTAGAGCGGGAGACAGTAGACTGCTTCTTGGCTGTCCAAGATACAACGTTAGGACCAATAAACACACATGCACCGGTGGTTGATCTGTGATCATCCGGAGAGCCTGCCCAATCTGCATCTGAAAAGGCCGACAGAGTGAGATCAGAGGAGGCTCGGAAGAAAAGACCAAGAGTGATCGTCCCTTTAACGAAACGAAAAATCCTCTTAACAGCCTGCAAATGCGAGGTGCGTGGAGCATGCATATGTTGACACGCCTGATTAACAGCAAAAGAGAGGTCAGGTCGAGTCAACGTGAGATATTGCAAGCCTCCAACCATGCTACGATAGAGAGTGACGTCGGGCAAGGGGTCTCCTGTGGTAGAATTCAAATGTGAACCAGTAATCATGGGAGTTTTAGCCGGCTTACAGCCTTCCATGTTGAATTTTCGGAGCAGCTCGGAGGCATAGCGGGACTGATTAAGACTAAGGTGGGTGGTTGTGCGTGTGGCCTCAATACCCAAAAAATACCCCAAGGGCCCCAATCGACGACTTTCGAAGGTTGCACATATTTGATCGATGACTGTGGTTACCAAAAAAGAGGAGGAACCTGTCACAAGAATATCATCGACATATACAAGAATAGCCACCATGCCAGCCCCGCTATGTCGAATGAATAGGGAACTATCAGACTTGCTGACCTCTCTTTTTTTTTATTTTTTTTGGGATTATGGGTTGGAGGTATAAAGCTGGTTTGTTTTTAATTGGTGTTGTTGTCATCATCTGGGTCACCTCTGCAGAAGTCACCCAGGGGAGGAAGTTCTAAGTCTCAATCACATGCAGTGGGGAGGAAATTGTTCGAAATTCATGGAGAGAACTTTTTTCAACGCGGGGAGGAAATTGTTCGAAATTCACAGATGGAAAGAGAAGAGTGGAGATATGTATCGAATCCAGGAGAGATCCAGAGGTAGACTTCATGAGTTAGTGATTTCCAGCCATGAGTTGGTCTGGGTTTGTGAGTATCTGGAGAAGGCGTCTCAGTTCAAAGGAGTTTTTTGGAGGAAGCGACAAGGGAAGTCAAGGGTAGTTATGTTGGCGAGTGAGTTAAATAGGTTGGGGAAATTTTTCAGAGTCGCTGTAAAGGGCCCAGGGAGACAAAAGACAATTTGTATCCCTGAGGGATTTGCAGGCTCTGGGTGGAGCTGGGTGGTGGGTAAGATTCGTAGGTTTGCAGGTATCAGTTCTCCCCGGTCCAAGCGATCACCTAAGTCTTACAAGGAAGCAGCGGAAATTCAGCCTTGGCCAGACTTAGTATCTTGTGTTCGGAATTCAGAGATTAGAGATGGAGGAGTCATTCAGGTGGAGGCCAACTCTTGTAAAGGGGCTTATTCGTTTTTGGAGAGATGTTTGGTGGGGAGGGTTGGGGAACAGGTTGGTCTGTCTCCGAACAAAGACGAGATGCAGAGGTGGGTAGACCAAAGGTGGAGGTCGGCAGGTGGCGTTGGAGTTAAAGTCATGGCAGAGAAGCTTTTTCTTTTTGTCTTTCCGTCTAAGGAAGAAGCAGGAAGGATTCTTTCATATACTCCTTGGGTATTTGATTCGCAACACCTTTTTATGGAGAAATGGAGTCCGTTTACCTGCTGTCATCGAGAAGGGACAAAACCCACTTCGGCGTGGATTTGAGCGGTGGGATTACCAATTCATCTTTGGGGTAGCAAGGTTTTTCGGGCTATTGGAGATTTGTGTGGAGGATTCATTGACGTCGATGCAGAGACGAAGAAGAAGGGGGATTTGAGGTGGGCCAGAATCTTGGTGCATTCTAGGTCAAAGCTCCCGGCTTCGATCACTGTAGAAGAGGGCGTAAACCTATTCGAGGTTCCTATTTGGTTGGAGACATTAGCCGATGGCCGGATTCGGTGTGGGGAGGGGAGCCGTGGCAGAGGAGTGCCGGAGAAGACAAAGAAAGGCAGCGAAAAGGGTGGAGGTTCGTACGTTCAGAAAAATTATGTGTGGCATCAGAAAAAGTATGCGGATGCAGGGGGCAGTGATAGCACTGCAAATGGCACGTGGGCAGTCAGTGCTTCAAATTCAAAATTTAAATCGGCTGTGGGTGACGATGTCGTTTTTGGTGTGGATGAGTTTCAGGCCAAGGTGAGTCATTGTGTTGTGGGTCAACCAGAGCTGGATGCAGGTGTATGTGGGCCTTCTTCTTCCCAAAGCCCATTTGAGTTTATTTTACATCCTGAGCTACAGCAGGCCCAAAAGGGTTATTTGAAAGATTTGTTTAAGGGTGGGCCGAAGGCTAATCTGGATAATTTTAATTTAAATGGGGGGGGGGGGGCTTGGTAATCCTTTATTGATAGATGGGGCAGAAGCCCAAAACGATCAATTTATGAATCAGGTAGACGGGATCATTTCTGGAAAGGCCAGTCCTTTAAAGGGTGGACAGGTTGGGGCGAAGACTCAAGCTGAAGGGCAGGGTGACAGCGTCAACAATTCGATAACTGGCAATGTCGTCAAGGAGGTTGATTTGTCTCAACATCAAGCAGAGTATAGTGGGGAGGCATCGAAAAGGGTTCATTGCGAAAAGGTCGTTGTAGATACGTTTTCGACTGGTCTTAACGAAGCAGCTCCTTCGGCCAATTCGGGAATGGCAGATTCTGGGGATTTTCTGGAATGGGTTTTCAGTCGAGATCTTCATCATAGCAGTGGCAGCTGGGGTAAGTACGAGGATCGTTGTCTCTTTGAGGAGTGGGCAGTTGCTGAAGGTTTTATGGCAGGTGAGAAAGCTTTGCATACTTTCGAGTTAGGTCGGGGACCTGAAGCGAAAATCTTGTATGTTGGGAATTTCGGGTTCGAGTCTTTGTCATCTATTGAAAAGATGGAGGAGCTGCCAGTGGAGGAAGGTGAACCTATTTCCTATACTTCGATCAACATGATTCATCTAGAAGACTCTTGTGAAGTGGAATATCTCACAGATAAAGAGGTGGAGGAGGATATTTCGCTATGGGTTAAACAAAAGGCTATAGGTGTCGGGAAGGGTTTGGGGGTGGCTGGTTCAGGTTATGAGGATCAGATTCTGGCGCTAATTCTAGACATAGAAAAGAAGTGGAGAACGTCAGGGGGTGGCAGTGCAAGGAGGCATAACAAAACTAGGGAGAAAGGTAAAAGGAAACTTAAGCAGTTGTGCAGTAGTCTTAACGCTGATATGTTTCTGTGCCAGGGAGGGGGGGATAGAAGGAGGAGAAAAATAGTTTAATATGCATATTAGAATTGTGTCTTGGAATGTGTGGGGCCTTAATGATGTAAATAAAAGAACTCTGATAAAAGGATTGATCAGGAGATGGAAACCGACTATTGTTTGTCTGCAAGAAACGAAAATGGAGAAGATTGATGTTAGAATCATTGATAGTATTTGGAGTGCTAGAGGGGTGGATTGGGTTCATTTAGATTCTGTTGGGGCAGCTGGGGGGTTCTAGTTATGTGGGACAGAAGTGTTCTGTCGAAAGTTGATTCAGTGCTGGGAGAATTCTCAGTCTCATGTCTAGTGAAGACATTGGATGATAGTAGAGAGTGGCTATTTACAGGGGTTTATGGGCCATGTAGCAGTTCTGTTAGGGAGAGATTTTGGGTAGAACTACAGAATATAAAAGCTAGATGGAATGTGCCTTGGTGTGTAGGGGGTGACTTTAATGCGGTTAGATTCCCTTATGAACGTTCTGGTTCTCGAATCTACTCTAGAGAAATGATGAAGTTCAATGACTTTGTTAATGAGATGGAGTTGGTGGATCTTGCTTTGGTAGGGGGTGATTTCACGTGGTTTAGAAATGGGGAGCGTCATCAATTTTCGAGAATTGATAGATTCTTAATTTCAGTAGACTGGGACTGCTGCTTTGGTAGTTCTGTTCAGTCCTGTCTTCCGAGGCTATCATCAGATCATGTGCCTTTACTTCTTGAGTGTGATGGTAGTTCTAAAGGGAGAACTCCTTTTCAGTTTGAGAATATGTGGTTAAAAGAGCCTGGGTTTCTGGATTGGGTTAAGGCTAGATGGGACTCTTATTTGGTGGCAGGTGATCCGAGTTTTAGATTAGCTAGAAAACTGAAGTTGCTCAAGGAGGATTTAAAAGTTTGGAATAGAGAGATTTTCGGTAAGGTGGAGATTAAAATCAAATCCATTTCGGATGAGATTTGCAGACTGGATGAGAAAGCAGGGGTTGGTATATTGGATGAGGTAGAAGAATCCCTTAGGGTGCAGTTAAAACAGGAATTGAAGAGTCTTTTTATTCGCGAAGAGATCTGTTGGCGACAAAAGTCGCGGCTTCAGTGGTTTAAAGAGGGAGATAATAATACCAAGTTCTTTCACAGGATGGCAAAGATTCGTGGAGCAACAAAAAAAATTAGGTCTGTCCAGATTGAAGGTGTGCAGTTAGAGGATGAGGCAGAAATTAGGGTTGGCATCATGAATTTTTTTAGGCGTCAGTTTGAAGAAAGTGGGGGTTGGAGACCAAATTTGGATGGTGTGGTCTTTGACAGTATCTGATGATTCGGCAGCCCTGGAGCGTCCCTTTTCGATTGAGGAAGTGGCAGCAGTGCTACGTAAGATGGAGGGAGATAAAGCCCCAGGCCCCGATGGGTTTTCTATGGCATTTTTTCAGCATTGCTGGGAGGTGATTAAAGGGGATATCATGGAGGTGTTTCAGTTCTTTCATTCTAGTATGAGATTTGAGAAAAGCCTTAATGCTGCTTTCATAGCCTTGATTCCGAAAAAGAGTGGTGCTACTGATTTGAAAAACTTTCGACCGATTAGCTTAGTTGGTGGCATTTACAAGCTGATCTCCAAAGTGCTAGCCCAAAGAATGAAGAGGATAATGGGTAGAATTATCTCGGTGTCGCAACACGCTTTTGTGAAGGATAGATAGATTTTGGATGCGTCTTTTATTGCCAATGAAGTCGTGGATGACAGATTGAAAAGCGGTGTCCCAGGGTTGTTGTGTAAGTTGGATATAGAGAAAGCTTATGATAATGTGAACTGGGACTTTTTGTTATATATGTTGGAAAGGATGGGTTTTGGTATCAAGTGGATTCAATGGATCTGATTCTGTATTTCTACGGTTCGCTTCTCTGTTTTGGTGAATGGAGAACCATCGGGATTTTTCTCTAGCTCGAGGTGCGTCAAGGTGACCCTTTGTCCCCGTTTCTGTTTATCGTTGTAATGGAGGCTCTTAGCAGGATGTTAGAGGGCAGTGCTGGAAGGTCTTATAAGTGGCTTTAAGGAGGGGAGGAGAGGGGAGAGGAAGGTGTCGGTTTCCCATCTTCTTTTTGCAGATGATACCTTAGTTTTTTGTGGTGCAGATAAGGCCCAGTTGAGGTATTTTCGATTGGTTTTATTATTCTTTCAAGCAGTTTCAGGCCTACGCATTAACATTTCTAAGAGTGAAATTATTCCTGTAGGGGAGGTGGAAAATATTGGGGATCTAGCTGCATTCTTTGGTTGTAAGTCTGCTTTTCTTTCCTGCCTACTACCTTGGACTTCCCATAGGTGCACAGTCAAAGAGCAGGGCGTTGTGAAATCCAGTGGTCGTGCGTTTCGAGCAGAGATTGGCTGGGTGGAAGCGTCAACTTCTTTCCAAAGGGGGGAGATTAGTCCGAATCAAGAACACTCTTGCTAATTTACCGACCTATTTCTTATCGCTCTTTGTGATTCCTGCCACAATAAGGCAAAGATTAGAAAAGTTGGAAAGTGATTTTTTGTGGGAAGGGCAAACAGATGAGCACAAGTTTCAATAAGGCAAAGATTAGAAAAGTTTGAAAGAGATTTTTTGTGGGAAGGGCAAACAGATGAGCACAAGTTTCATTTAGTGAACTGGGAAAAGGTGTGCTCTAGGGTTCAAGAGGGAGGTCTGAATATCAGAAAAGTCAAATTATTTAATGAGACTTTGCTGGGAAAATGGTTGTGGAGCATAGTTGTCAAAGTCGAGAGGCGCCAAAAAGGCCATAGGTCCAAATTTGAGGCGAGATGCTAGACGCTAAAAAGGCGCTCACGAAAAAAATACTAAGGAAAAATACATGTAAGTATATAACTTAACAAATATCAACAAAACATGTTATAAGTAAGCATAATACATGAAACTAAGTGTTGGAAAACTAGTGTTTTTAAGTGAAGTAAATTGGGACTTTGAGGCACTAATTTATTTTAGAGTCATTTATGTAATCACTAGGGTAATTGTGGAATTATATTCTTCTCCATGAATACATAAGAATACCATATTTATTTGTTCAATTCGGATTTCAGATGAATAAGTTATAAAGGTTTAAAGTATGACATTTGAAGTGTTGTAAGTGCGTTATCCCACATTGGAAAAATATGAAAGGTTTGAATGGTTTATATACAAAGGCTCCCTTGTGTTGGGTAAGCTTGTATAGAAAGAACTATCCCTCCCGCGCCCGCAGGGGGTGGGGGTGCAAATCAAGATCCAATTTGCCTCGGGTCAATCACTCGCGCGGACACGAATGTCGGACCAAATTATGCTATCTTGCAAGTCCACCTTTTGTTTATTTTTTGAATTCTAAAAATAGTTTCAAATTATTATTTTTAGTTAAAAAATTGAAGTGAGCGCCTCACGCACATCGCCTCGACTCGAACACATGAGGCGCTACAACCTTGCCTCGCCAAAGGCGCTCGCCTTTGACAACTGTGTGGAGGTATCTCACAGACAAGGAGGCTTTTCGGAGACAAGTGGTGGTTTGCAAGTATGGAGAAGGGGATCATTGCTGGTTCCCGCGGAGACTGTTTAAGCCCATAGATTGCACGGTGTAACTTGCATACATGAGTTGGATTAGTTTGGTCACTGAATCCGGGAGGTTGAGCCATGCACACTTCTGCATTAAGTATGCCATTAAGAAAGGCGTTTCGGACATCTAGTTGTTCAATTGACCATCCCCAAGAGTGTGCTAGAGAAAGTAGTGTACGGATTGTGGGTGGCTTGACAACCGGACTGTAAGTTTCTTTGTAGTCGATACCCACCCGTTGGGTGTATCCTTGGGCAATAAGACGAGCCTTGTGATGTTCAATTGTGCCGTCTGCCTTTCGCTTTATTTTATAAACCCATTTACTGCAGACAACATTCACGCCGGGAGGACGAGGAACGAGAGACCAGGTGCCTGTTTTACGCAATGCAGTAAGCTCGTCATGCATGGCCTGTTGCCAATGTGAAAGCGGAGCAGCCTGTTTGAAAGAACGTGGTTCGAAATTCACAGAATCTGTAGCAACAACAGCGAGGGCTTCAGGAAGAGGATGGTTGTAGACTATTTCATTTATGCTCCGAAATTTGAGAGGAATTGAGGATGTGTCACTGGTGGTTTCTTCCTGAAGTACACATGGAATGGGGCTGTTAGCAAATTCTGGACGTGTTAGCAAATTCTGGACGTGTGGAGGAAGACACATGAGGCAGCGCTACTAGAGGAGATGCATAAGGCACTTGAGATGGACTGAATGGAGAGACTTGAGCTGGAGAGTGGAGGGAGCGGGTTGGCAGAGGCGTGGGCCTTATGGACTGAGACGGATCAAGAGAGGGGATATGAGCCGAAGTCATTGGGTTGGTACCAGAGTACCAAGTCGGGCCAGGAGCTGGAGAGGAGCACACCGGTCCGGTGGTTGGACGAGTGGGCTGAGACGTATGGCTTTGGTGAGGATAATGGTGGACCGGCTGGCTAGGGCTAGGAGAAGAACCCGTGGAAGCAGGAGCTCTAGCAAACGGAAAATTAGACTCGTCAAATAAAACGTAACGAGAAATATATAATCTGTTTGTTTGCAAGTCCAGACAACGATACCCTTTACGAAAACTATCGTAGCCAAGAAAAACACATGGTAGAGACTTAGGCATTAATTTGTGTTTATTATAAGGAACTAAATGAGGAAAACACAAACACCCGAAAGTCTTAAGAAACCGGTAATCGGGAATTCTTTTCAGTAATTTTTGATAAGGGGAGATATAATTCAATTGACGCATTGGTAATCGATTTATGAGAAAAACGGCTGTGGAGAAGGCCTCAAGCCAATACTTTTGTGGGACTTTTGATTGAGCAAGTAAGCACAGACCCATTTCGACAATGTGTCTGTGTTTACGCTCAACAACGCCATTTTGTTGAGGCGTGTAGGGACACGTGGATTGATGTCGAATACCATTTTGAGAGAGAAAAGATAGAAATTGACGATGCTTAAATTCACCCCCCATTTGTCTGGACCGTTTTAACAATGTGTACGCTGCAGAAATTTTTCTAGACAAATGATTTTCAATATGAGTTTTAAAAGTAGTGAAAATTGATGTAACGTCAGATTTATGAATCAAGGGAAAAATCCACACAAACCCAGAAAAATCATCAACAATACTTAAATAAAACCGATAACCCGAGTTTGAAACAATTGGAGATGGCCCCCATACATCCAAATGTAACATGTCTAAAGGATGTAAAGAGTGAAAAGTGCGAGAAAGAAAAGGTAAGTTACACGAGTTGCCCATTGGGCAAACATGACATACACCCTTATTTTTAGGGGATCCGCTAATCGGAATCCGAACCTGTTTTACTAAAGACTAAAAAATAGGAGAAGACGGATGACCCAGACGTGCATGCCACGTAGAGGACGAAGCACGTTCCCCGATGAGAGCGAGCGGATTAAGATTGGTGGTGGAATCAAAATGTAACTGATACAGCCCGTCGGAGCTATTGCCAGAAAGAATGGTCCACTTCGTTTGATTGTCCTTCACACGAAAGCCAAAACCGTCAAACTCAAAAAAACAATTATTATCTAAAGAAAATTTACGAATGGAAATTAAGGACTTGTGCATGGTTGGAACACATAAAACATTACGTAAATTAAAAACGCGGTTACCACCAAGAAAAGAAGACTGTCCGACACAAGAGATAGGCACACTAGTCCCATTAGCCACGGTAACCGAATCAGTACCTGAATATGGTTCGATATGAGAGAGATTTTCCGTGGATGGGGACATGTGATTGGTGGCACCCAAGTCAAGAACGAACGACGGAGTCATGGAAGATGTTCTGTTTGTAGGAGGAAAACCATAAGTGGGTGCTTGGGGAAACGGATAAGGTGTAGGATATGGTTGGTAAGGATAAGGATAGGGAATGGGGTAGGAAACGGGGCTGGATTGGGCTGTGTAAGCGAAATTGGCACGATCATGGCACTGTGGGGCTAGATGACTAGGTTTACGACATAGTTGGCAAGTGGATGTAGGTTCATTGTGAGTAAAAGGGTTTGGTGGCTCATACCGAGCGGTATTTGGATGTGTGGGAGTTGGTAAGAGACCATGTCCACAGCCACCCCGACCTTTATTCTTCCACCATGACCTCCCTTTACCTCGGTTCACACTATTGTTACCTCTATCCGAGTGGAAGGATTGGCCATTTCCCTAGTAAGTGTGATTGTGGGTATGGTTAGGAGATGAACTGGGGTTGTTGTTAGTGTTTGGTTTCGGGTTCGTTAAGGTTGAGGCTACTAGGGCAGTGGTGGAATTGAGGGAGAGGTTGGCAAATTTTTGTTGAAGGTCTTCTTCTCGAAGAAGTAGATCTTGAAGTTCATCAATGGTAATGGCGGGTTTGTTATTTTGGGTGGTGATAGACTCTTTATAAGATGGTCCCAGCCCATTCAAGATTCTACCTTGAACCTCGTTTTCGGGCACAATTTCTCCGGCCTTGGCTAGAGAGTCAACAAGGGTGATAGCACGATGAAGGTAGTCGTCAATGGACATGTCCTAAGGACGAGAGAGGGAGTTCAACTCATCCCGTAGTTTCTGTATATGGACCTGTGAGGTTCCTCCGAACCTTTTAGCAAGAATATCCCACGCCTCGATTGCGGTTTCACAGGGATTAACACGAGGCTGGATTTTGGACGTGACTGTGGCTTTAATCCAGCCTACAACTAGCCCAGAGGGTTGGACAAAGTGGTCGTGTTCTGGGTTTGGGGTTATCCCATCGGCAAGGTGAGAGGTATGTGGGTTTTTCTGAGTGGTGATAGTAAACATCAGTTTGTGGGTTTGCAAAACAGACTTGAAAAGGGAGCTCCAATTCAAGTAGTTTTCGGTTGTAAGGTGAGTGTGACCCATGTACGATTGTATGTATAGAAAGTGGGGAAGAGAGTTTGGGTTTTGGGAAAGGGTTTGGGAGTAGGAGGGAGAAGCACCTGTAGTTTTTGATGAAGTAACAGAACCATCTTCCATAGCTCCTTAGAGGCTCTGATACCATATAAGAACAGAAGAAAAAAAAGGGAGAAAGACAGAACACAAAACAGATTAGGGACTGACTCAGAATAGAACCCAAACTGTTTCTTTCATTCACTATTCCAGCCTATATATTGAGAGATACACGGTAATTACAATGATTGAGCCCAGTCAATCAATTTACAACCCACACAAAATACTTTCCTAAACTACTTGTAGCCTATACAAGGTAACTTTGACTATAATACATACATTGAATTAGGACAAAACAAAAATAAGGAAAGCCAAACAATATCACACGTTCACAAGTACAAGGGTGGAATCCATAGGGATAAGTGTTTTGATTCATTTACAATCTAACTATTAACTAAGCAGAGCAAAGAATAAAAAACAATGATTTTGATTGAATTTAACAATTGCAATGAATTTGGGGAGAAATCAAAGTTGGGAAAGCCCAGGAATAGAGATTCACTAATTATCTCATTTTTATGTTCTTTTCTATTGGAGGCGATGGATTTCTGTATTTCGTCAACTCGTTTCTCCGTGTTAGTGAATGGAGAACCGACAGGCTTTTTCCTACTTCGAGAGGATTGAGATCGGGAGATCCACTTTCTCCATTTTTATTTCTGATAGTTATGGAGGCTTTAAGTTGGATGTTAGACAAAGCGGTGGAAGGGGGGGGGGTTTATACGAGGTCCAAGGTGACTTGCGGATAGAAGTTCGGAGTTATCGATCTCTCATCTCCTTTTTGCGGACGACACTCTTATTTTCTGTGATGCAGATACTTCTGTATTGGGCTACTTGAGGTTACTTCTGTTATTCTTTCAAGCCGTTTCGGGTCTTAAGAGTTAACATAGCCAGGAGTGAGATTATTCCAGTTGGGGATGTTGAAGTATGTATGTTTTAGCTTCGTTCTTCGGGTGTAAGGTTGGAAGTCTCCCCTCTTCTTATCTTGGCCTTCTATTAGGATCCCACAAGAGCATAGCTTTGTGGAATCCAGTGGTGGAAAGGTTTGAACGTCGGTTGGCGGGTTGGAAGAAGTTATTGTTATCTAAAGGTGAGAGACTCGCGCTTCTTAAAAATTCACTCTCAAGTTTTCCCACTTACTTTCTTTCCTCGTTCATACTTCCGATTTCTATTAGAAGTAGATTAGAGAAGTTGGAAAGAGATTACCTTTGGAAGGGCTGTCGAAGGATCGCAAATATCATCTAGTCAAGTGGTATAAAGTGTGCAATATCATCAAAGTAGGTGGGTTGGGTATTAAGAATTTAAGCTGTTTAACGTCGCACTGCTGGGTAAATGGCTTTGGAGATGTATGAACGAGAGGGAGGCTTTATGGAGAAGGTTGGTAGTTTGCAAATACGGTGAAGCGGATCATTTATGGTTCCCAAAGGGTAATTAGAAAGGGTTGGGGGGGTCTTTTGAGAGAAATATTTCTTTTGACATTGGCAAAGGTGACAAAATCAAGTTTTGGAAGGACAGATGGTGCACAACGAGGAGTTGTGTTGCTCCTTCCCGGTTCTTTTTGCTATAGCTACAGAAAAGGATTGCATGATCAGATCAGATCTGAGCTTTCGCAGGAACCTTCAAGACTGGGAGGTGGAATCCTTTCTGTTATTCAACGAGAAGTTACATACCCAAAAGGTGGAGCAGCAGGCTCATAAGGTGGTTTGGAATGGGGCAAAGAGCAATAAATTTTCTGTTTGTTCGTATTATCTTAAGTTGATTAATAGGCAAGTTGATTAATAGGCGCAGAATTACCCTCCTGTGGAAGCTAATCTGGAGATCAAGTGTGATGTGAATCCTATCCGGATGATGTTTATGGATTCCTTCCAAGACCAAATCGAAGAACTCGGAACCTCGAGGACAAACAAAGAACGCGGAATTAGATAATGAAATAATAACTGAAAATTAAAGGATCGATAAGAGTCTCCCTTGACCCACTAGTCGCCATTGACTAGGAACCTCGGGGTGCGAAAGAGAACCATCGACGCGATTGCCTATGACCCACAAACACGAAACGCCACAAGCCCTCGACTCAAACGAGCTTGATAAGTTCAAGGTTGGTTTCCAGTCCGAGAAACCTAAAAAAAAACTCACAAAATCTGTTTGTGAACAAGCGTTTAAACACTTAAGAAATGCCCGTAGCATATATATATATATATATTTTTTTTTTTTTGATAAGTAAATTTTTTTATAAAAAAGCGTCTAAAAGGATACGCAACCTCTATACATAGTGACAGGATCAAAAATTAATTTACAATAGAGATACTGTCCTCAAAATCTGCAAACAGATTATCCCCCTGCCTGTCACATCGCGGCACCAAAATAACATATTCTGCAGAACCGAATGCTTAATTGCCTCTATCGTCCTTTCTTCGTTCTCAAAGCATCTACCATTTCTTTCCTTCCATATGGACCAACACACAGCCAGAGGAGCCACGTTCCATATAAAATTCCTCTTTTTCCTCTTATATAACGTCCAGCTTTCCATTAAGTGCTTCACTGAGCCAGGCATAACCTATGAGATCTTGAAAAGACTAAAAACAAAATCCCACAGCTTCCCTGTCTCTGGACAGTGCAATAGAAGATGATTTATACTCTCCTCGTCCTGCTTGCAAAGAAAGCACCAATTCACATAAATCTTGTTCCTCTTACGCAAATTATCACCCGTTAGGATAGCTTCATTAACTGCTTCCCACATGAAAAAGCTAACTCTGGCTGGAGCCTTAGATTTCCAGACATTCCTCCATGGGAAGCAGCCCTCTTTATCCCTAATCTTCTGATACAAGGATCTGACCGAAAACATCTTATTTTTCTCCCCCTCCCACACTACTCTATCCTCCCCCTACCGCTGACCTTTTGCCTGCACAAAAACTCCAAAAACTGCACCAGGGAAGCCATCTCCCAGTCCTGAAAATTCCTTCGGAAAGATGGAGCCCAAGTTATATCTTCTTCTCCAACCTGCACCACCTCTTTCACCAACTCTTCTTCATTCCTTGCTATGTTGAATACTGCCGGAAAAGCTCTGTATAGTTCCCTGTCCTCGCTCCATCTATCCTTCCAAAAACATCAAGATGTCTTACAAAAGAGTTTTAGCATGCCCTTTATAGGCTTACAAATACTAAAAGGGCTGAAAATATTAACGAAGAAACCATCCAAATTCCAAGAGAATTTAAAGAAGAAACCATCCAAATTCTAAGAGAATTTAAAGTAGAAACCATCCAAATTCCAAGAGGATTTAACACTGTTCAAAAACAGGAAGTCAATGTTCTGCAGATCCTTGGAATTCTCCGGAATTTCTGGTTAGACCCTCCAACTTGCATATGAATTGAGCTTGACTCCCTTGGTCTTTCTTAGCTTCTATTTCACTCCAAATCTCCTCCACAAGCCGGATTAAAGCTGCTTGAATCCTTCTCACATACACACGAGTTATTGGGACTCCTCTTATGCTTAATGGATCGTGATTATCTCAACCCGAATAGTCTTGATCTCCATCATTCCCTTCTTGAAAACTATTCGTCCTCAAATCTACACGTGCCACTATATGATTCGCCCTTGAGACGAGAGACGTCCAATCTGCCCATTGCGTAGAGAAGAAAAGATCATCTATAATTTGCTTCAAGAACCAAGAAACTGGAGTTGGAGTTTCGAAATCTAATGGATCTTCATAGGCATGGAACAATTTTAATTCTTCGCGAACTGCCATCTCATTTTCCCCTTTTTCGAGTTCTTCTTTCTCAATCTTTTCCTTTTCAACTCTCTTTACCCTTTCTTGCTCAGTCTTTTTTTCTTCCTCCTCCCTCCATAGTTATTAAAGGCGGAAGGCGAGAGGTCCATTTTCGAGGCGAAAGGCGAGAGGTGGGCGACCGAAAGGTGAACAAGGTGAGAAATTAAGAAAAATAGTATATATATATATATATATATATATATATATATATATATACTCCCTCCGTCCCTAATTTATCGTCCTAGTTGACCTGGTGCATGGATTAAGAAAAAACAATTGATTTGATTATTTATATTGATTTAATGTGTACTTTCTTTTAAAGCCCATGTGTATGTGGCACATAATTAAAGTAGAGTGAAAAAGTAAGGGTAAAGTGGCAAAAGTGATGTTCTAAAAACGCAAGTTTCAAACTGGACAATTATTTTGGGACGGACGAAAAAGGAAAGGAGGACGATAATTTAGGGACGGAGGGAGTATAAATTTTATTGTAACATAATCCAAAGCATTTATAAATGAAAATAATATCTGAAATTAAGTTAAAATTCACATATAATAGCAACAAGGCAACATCCAAAAACACATGTTCAACATCCTAAATTGCAAAAGATGAAATTAAGAATTAAGTAAAACTTCTAATAAAGTCACGAAACAAGTAGCAACTAGCAACACATTAAGCATCCTCACTCAAGACCTGAATCAAACCCATCATCATCCACTACATCACGGCCGGGGTTAATAGGCTCATGTTCTTCTTCATCCTCTTCATCTACAAGGTGTGCGTGCGACGCACTTGAAGTGCCTATCTGATTCACTCCCACCCTTTGTCGTTGGCTCGAGCTAGTAGCTCTAGTAAAAAAAGCTCTCGTCTCTAGTAGCATAGGCAGGCTCCTCAGCTCCACAAGCTCTACTAACTACCTCCCAATCAAAGTCATCACGAGCACTTCTTCACCACCTTCACGCACTTCCCCATTTTCAGCAACCAACCACTCATTACAATCATCAATGTCTACCATAGAAATTGGGTCAATACGCTCTCGACACATATATCGCCTCAATGCTCTATTATATTTCACAAACACCAAATCGTTTAACTTTGCTTGAGCCAATCTATTTCTCTCCTTCCTATGAACCTGCCCATTTTCACGTAGTTTAAATAATAAGCATATGCAAATAACTTGTATTTTTAATGTAAGTATATTGGTTCAAACTATACCTTATGTGCTCAAAGAGACTCCAATTCCTTTCACATTCCGATGCACTACAAGTGAGGCTAAGAATTTTGATAGCAAAGGCTTGCAAAGCTGGAGTCTCTCCACCATACTTCTCCCACCACTCAACTAGCAAATAAATTTTACTGTCATTAGTGAATTCACATTAAAAATATATGTAAAAAATATGTCATAAACTAGTAAACTACCTGGTGATATTTTTGTTCTGTGCCTTTTAGCTATATCGAACGCAAAGAGACCACTTGCACTCTTATAAGTAGACATCTGGCTGCTGATTACATCTTGCACTGCAACGTCCGGTACCAATCTCTCAAGACATTTGATAAGCCCTCCCATAACCTCTTTATCCATCTCAATATCCGCATTGTTGTAGAAAAATCCAGGGTCAAGTAATAGCCAGCTGCATGCAAAGGTTGATGAAGCTGACATTCCCACCTCTTATTAATGATTTCAAAATACTCTTTGTATTCTTCTTCATTATCATTGAAACTCTTTGCAATTGCCTCCTTCGCTCTATCCATTGCCTCGTAAATATATCCCATGGCAGGTTTACTCTAACCATCAACAATTTGAAGCACCTTGTAGGTAAAAGGCGAGTGTCATATATGCAAAAGGAGGTTGAGAGCGTATGCCATTTATTGATTCATTGTCCTGTTGCGACTCATCTGTGGGATTTGGTCTTCAATTTGTTTGGTATCTCTTGGGTGATGCCGTGCTCGATCAAAGAGCTTTTTCGTTGCTGGTATGTATAAGCGCAAGAGAAGAAAATTTAGGGGAATTAATGATGGGTCGAAGAGATTAGTGATTAAGGCAGCTCTTAAAAGATGGCATTCGCATCTGATTTGTTTACAGGAAACGAAGATGGAGAGAATTGATCACAGGGTAGTTGTGGAGGTAGGAGGTGATAGATGGACTAAGTGGGAATACCTATGGGCAACAGGGACAGCCGGGGGTGTGCTAGTGATGTGGGATAGCAGGATTCTTACTAAGGTGGGGAGCTATGTTGGAATTCACTCTATCTCTTTTGTTTTTGAAGGTGTAGAGAACGGTTCGAAATGGATTTTCTCGGGGGTTTATGGTCCTTGTGAGGATAGTGTGAGAAGAGGATTGTGGGACGAACTGTGTGCTGTTCCTCAGATTGGGGAGCTGCCGTGGTGTATAGGGGGAGATTTCAATGTAGTCCGTTTCCCCCATGAACGTTCGGGGTGGGCGAGCGTTTTCTCAGGCAATGATAGAGTTTAATGAATTCATTAATAATATGGAGCTAATGGATCTCCCTTTAGAAGGTGGAATGTTCACTTGGTCGAGGAATAGCGAAAGGAAGTCGTGTTCACGAATAGACAGGTTTTTGGTATCTTCTAAATGGGCTGAGTGCTTTGAAGGGATGACGAAGTCATGTATGCCTAGAATTGTTTCCCACCATGTCCATGTGCGCCTAGAATGTGGGGAATTGTTAAAGGGGAAAACCCCATTTCCCTTTGAGGCAATGTGGCTGGATTTCCCGGGGTTCAAGGATTGGTTAAAAGAGAGGTGGCAATCATATGTGGTGGTAGGGGATCCCTGCTACGTTATGGCAAGAAAACTTAAGCTTCTCAAAATTGATCTGAAGGAGTGGAATAAAGAAACGTTTGGCAACTTGAAGGTGAATCTGAATAAGTCATTAGAAGAGGTTAGAGAGCTGGATGAGAAGGAAGGAAGTGGAGGGCCTTAATGCAGCTGACTTCTCACGGCGGGAAGTTCTGAAATTAGAGGTTCAGAGACTGCTGCGAAGCGAGGAAATTAGTTGGCGTCAGAAATCGCGAATTCAATGGATAAGGGAGGGGGATAATAATACAAAGTTTTTTCACAGGATGGTGAATGCTCACAAAAATTTTAATCAGATCCGGAAGATGAAAATTAACGGGGAGATGCTTGAGGAAGATTTTCTAATCAGAAACGGCATAACAGGTTTTTACTAAGACTTATACACAGATAACAGTGATAGTGTGTTAACGCTGGAAGGGGTCCCTTTCAGGTCTTTAAATGCAGTAGATAAGGATTTGCTGGAAGCCCATTTTGCAGAAGAAGAAGTTTGGTCAGCAGTAAAAGGTTTGAAAGGTGACAAAGCTCTAGGTCCGGATGGTTTTCCAACTCTCTTTTTCCAGCACTGCTGGGAGATCATTAAGAGTGATGTAATGGCTGTTTTCACTTTCTTTGATGATCATAGGAGATTTGAAAAAAGTTTGAACGCCACTTTTATAGCGCTAATTCCAAAACGGCGGGGCTGAAGGTAACAAAGATTTCAGGCCGATCAGTTTGGTAGGAGGAATGTATAAAATCATCGCAAAGGTTCTTTCAGCTCGGTTGAAATTAGTTTTGGGGAAGATCATTTCCGAGAATCAGCATGCGTTTGTGGGAGGGAGGCAGATTACAGAGGCTGTACTGATTGCTAATGAGATCGTAGATTCGAGGTTAAGGAGCGGGAAACCAGGTCTGCTTTGCAAATTGGATATCGAGAAGGCCTATGATCATGTTAATTGGGCGTTTCTGGAATATTTGTTGACCAGGATGGGTTTTGGAAGTAGATGGAGAGAGTGCATCTTTTTCTGCATCTCTTCGGTAAAGTTCTCGGTGCTGATCAACGGTGAGCCTGCAGGTTTCTTCTCGAACTCGAGAGGGTTACGACAAGGAGATCCTTTATCTCCTTTCCTCTTCATCATAGTCATGGAAGCCTTTAGTAGGATGATGGACATTTCGGTAGCAAGAAATCTGATTCGGGGGTTCGATGTGGGTAGAGGCAGGGATCAGGAGATGCAGAACTCTCATTTGCTATTTGCGGATGATACTCTTGTGTTTTGTGAGGCTGATCATTCTCAACTGGGATTTTTACGCCTAATTCTACTATTTTTCCAGGTGGCTTCAGGCTTAAAGATTAATATCCATAAAAGCGAAGTGTATTCAGTGGGGGAAGTGATTAATCTTGAGTATTTGGCAGATTTCCGGGTGCAAAGTGGGTAAGTTACCGATTTCGTACCTTGGTCTTCCTCTTGGTGCTAGTTCTAGAAACAAGAATATCTGGAATCCGATAATAGAGAGAGTTGAGCGCAGACTGGTGGGGTGGAAAAAGCAGTATTTGTGAAAGGGTGGCAGACTGACTCTCATCAAAAGCACGCTATCTAACATGCATACGTACTTTATGTCAGTGTTTGGAGTGCCTATTCATGTAGTTAAGGGTCTGGAGAAACTGGAGGGAGATTTTCTTTGGGAGGGGAATGCCGAGGAAAGGAAATATCATCTGGTAAAGTGGGAGTCAGTGTGCGCCAATATGAGAAAGGGGGGTTTAGGAATAAAAAATCTGTAAGAGTTTTAATACTGCTCTCATGGGAAAATGGTTATGGAAATATGCCAGTGAGGTTGACACATTATGGAAGAAAGTGATAGTGGGAAAATATTGGCGGGGTCAATAAATGGACTCCCAACGTGGTTAAGATGACCTATGGGGTGAATGTGTGGAAGGGTATTAGGAAACATTGGGACTTGCTGAATCGGTGGATATTGTTCGAAATTGGCAATGGGGAGTCAGTCCGATTCTGGAAGGATAGATGGAGCGGGGATAGGGAACTATGCAGAGTCTTTCCAGTGTTATTTAACATAGCAGGGAATGAAGATGAGTTGGTGCATGTTGGAGGAGAAGATTTAACCTGGGCTCCATCCTTCCGAAGGAATATTCAGGACTGGGAGATGGATTCCCTGGTGCAGTTTCTGGAGTTTCTGTACAGGCAGAAGGTCAGCGGTAAAAATAAGATGTTTACGGTCAGATCCTTGTATCAGAAGATTAGGGATAAAGATGGTTGTTTCCTGCAGAGGAATGTCTGGAAATCTAAGGCTCCAGTCAGAGCAAGTTTTTTCATGTGAGAAGCTGTTAACGAGGACGACGAGGCTCATTAACATTTCTGATCTCACATGGTGGTGCTCCTTGTTCGCTCGGGATCGAAAGAGGACCACAACAAACGGGTGAGTCTACAAGACTCAACAAGTTAACTATAATATGTTATGAACTGTGAGTAATGAATGTAACGGTATGCCATGATGTAACTATGCAACCACATAACGCATCACTTTCACAAACAAGTTGTAACGATCACATCAATGTTAATACCACAACTTATTTCAACACATTTCGAAGAACATGAGACTGAGGTACACCTCTTGTCACACCCGCCTTATTTCTCCACTTGTTGATGAAGAGTCGAACCAATCTGTCACAACAAACAATAGCCAGCTCAAAGTCTAGCTCACATGGAACCGGTCTACTACTCCTCTTTGAACCATGGAGGCACAGTAATCATTATTATACTAGCAAGAATGGTGCCGAAAAATTTCCCATGATGGGCAATAACGGGGCTCGGACAGGCACATAGTTATTAAAGGCAGGCAAGAGGTCCATTATTGGGGCAAGAGGCGGGGGACCAAAAGGCGAGCAAAGCAAAAACTTAAGAAAAATAGTATATATATTTATTAATTTTAATGTAACAAATTACCAAGCATGTATAAATGAGAAAAATATATGAAATTAATAGCAACAAGTCAACAAAATTTCAACATTCAAAGAAAGAAACAAAGATAAATATTATGTGTTTGTTTTCAGCGAACAGAGATTGAAAAAGATTTTTTTTTTTTGATAAAGATGAATAATCATAGATCTTATTTTTATTTTCATCTTGGGGACGGGATATTATTTTTCTACAGCAGGAATATTTACAAAGATGCAAGTAGAAATGAAACATTTGTTAATAACAGGGTATCTAAAGTAAACAAAGTAATCAGGTGTTGCTTAAGTGTAATATTTAAAAACAAAACTGAGCATCACTTGGACCCAAGCATGTACCAGTGGTAACTTGCAACCCCCCCAAAAAAAGAGAAGCATCAAAGAAGATTGCGACCTAGTCTGTCAAAACCAGCTTTGGATCTAACATCTGTTGGTGCCAGCAACCTGTCTTTCTTCTCCGCCGAGATTTCTCGGCACCTGCGACTTCGCCGCCATCTTTTCTGGTGAGATCCAACAGCAAAAAAGGTACGAACGTGTTCGCCTCCTCAAGGAGATAACAACCGTGGCCTTAGATTGTGCAAATATTAAATTGATTTGTCTAGTTCTGGGAAAATAGTTCCAGATCTAAATTTTTTTCTTCCAGGTTGGTTCTTATCTGTTTGACTTAGGCTGCCTCTTCTTGCCTTTCGCTCCTCGATAAATCAAGAAAGGTGACGCCCCAGGCCGGAAAAGCAAAAAAGCCTCACCTGACCTTTATTGAGGTGGAGACCCCTCGCCTCTTGCCTCGCCTCGGGCGGTCAAGGCGCTTGCCTTTAATAACTATGGACAGGCATAAGGACAACCATTCCATCTACTGCTGCGCTTCGCCCACGACATAGCGGGCGGTGCCATTACTCCCTTACAACACATTCCACCACGCACGTAATTACACATAATTTTCCACATATTACACATTTTCAACTTCACAATTACTAAGAGATACCCTCTAAAACAACATAATATGGTGGAATGTATTCATATAATCTGATTTTAATTGCTAGAACAACATGAAGTCTAACATATAAGCTCATCACCACAATTAACTTACTAACTTTCCCAAAATCTTTAGTTACGCAATCCAATTTAGCACATGATTGTAGCATGCCCAAAAAAGTAAATTTTCATGTTATTTGATAAAACAATATGACATACTACCATAGAAATTACCACCAAATAATGTGAATACTTTAACACCAGGATTTCTAGTTAAAAGACTTGTAATTTAACATACATCGTTCTCATCTAATAGCATTTAACCACAAATAATTTATAATAATAGTTACTCACAATTTTGTAGAGATTCTCCACTAAAGCTTGATTTTCTTCCCTTGCCTAGGCACCCCAACATTTGTTATTCTTCAATAATATCTAAAATGTAATGAGGTGTCAAGGCATGGGGAGTCCAATTGCTAGGTGTCTTGGTCTAATTGGTTGTGGTTTAATCCAATTTTAAGCTAATCAAGCATGTTTTATCTCTAATTAAACATCATGAATACTAACTAAAGGGCTTTAGGTTAATTATACCTTCACTGCAATCGATTATAATAATTAAAACATTTTTAAAAGTGATAAAATTCAACAGATCAGAATTCAGGGGGTCAAAGTGCAATTTTCCAAAACTGCGTGCTAGGGCACCCCACCCACTAAGGTGCGCCTCAAAATTTTCAGCTCTGAACATGTTGAGATTCTGGGAGTTGCATGGCTAGGGCACAATATTGCGCTACGATGAGCTGATAGGGTGTGCCAAGGTCGAATTTTGTCAATTTCTTGTGTTTTCTAGTACCGTTTTGGCTAAGTTTTGGGACCATTTTAGAGCAGATTTCGGGCCTCTAAACCTGCACCAACATGCTACAATTCATACCAAGAATGAATGGTAAACAATATTTGAGCTAGCACATAAGATCATGCAATCATGTTAACATGTTATGTATGCAACTAAGTGAATCCAAGAATTTTTCGGTTATTACATGTAACCTCTGAAGTATGTTCAGGCGGAAATGAACTTGTGCTGTTCAAATATTTTTCTTTTTGAAGGCAAGGACGTCCTCTAGGAGGAACCACTCCGAACCCTCTTCAGCAATAGATGCCGTAACCACCCCAACACCACCACCACCACCAACACAAACACGATAATCAACGATAATCAAGGTATAAAGTGTATAACCATCCTTCCCTATATTTCCCAGCCAAAGAATGCATTAATATGAACCCTATAGTAATCAATCATTCTCCCCCTCACCGTGGCCAAATTGTTCTCCCCAAAAGGAGCATTGGCATAAAATTCTGCACTATTGGCACCACAGCGGGAGGCGGGCTGTCAGCCAACCTGATGTGAACCCTACCCGGATGAAGGATACAGATTCTTTCCAAGACCGAATCAAAGAACTCGGAACCTCAAGGACAAACAAAGAACGTAGAATTAGACACTGAATAACGAAATAATAACAGAAAATTAAAGGATAGATAAGAGTATCCCTTGACCCACTAGTCACGATTGACTAGGAACCTCGGGGTGCGAACGAGAACCGTCGACGCGATTGCCTACGACCCATGAACATGGAATGCCACAAGCCCTTGACTCAAATGAGCTTGATAAGTTCAAGGTTGGTTTCCAGTTCAAGAAACCTAAAAACTCACAAAGTCTATTTGTGAACAAGTGTTTAAACACTCAATAAATACACTTAGCATATATGATCCGAGATGATTTTACAAAAGAGTTTTAGCATGCCTTTTATAGGCTACAAAATACCAAAAGCTTGATAAGTTCAAGGTTGGTTTCCAGTTCAAGAAACCTAAAAACTCACAAATCTATTTGTGAACAAGTGTTTAAACACTCAATAAATGCACTTAGCATATATGATCCGAGATGATTTTACAAAAGAGTTTTAGCATGCCTTTTATAGGCTTACAAAATACCAAAAGCTGGAACACGGAATAACGAAATAATAACAGAAAATTAAAGGATAGATAAGAGTCTTCCTTGACCCACTAGTTGCGATTGACTAGGAACCTTGGGGTGTGAACGAGAACCGTCGACGCGATACGACCCACGAAGACGGAACGCCACAAGCCCTCGACTCAAACGAGCATGATAAGTGCAAGGTTGGTTTCCAGTCCAAGAAACCTAAAAACTCACGAAATCTATTTGTGAACAAGTGTTTAAACACTCAATAAATGCACTTAGCATATATGATCCGAGATGATTTTACAAAAGAGTTTTATGCTTGCAACAAAAGCTGGAAACCAAAACCCCCAAAAGCTGGAAACCAAAAATCCCCAAAAGCTGGAAATTCCTTACTGATTTGTTGGTGTGACAAAACTTTCCTCTAGCTTCCCAAACTTGACTCTTGAGCCCCTTTATTTGTAAAGTGTCAATCCTTAGGATCACATCATTCCCTTCTTCTTGAAAATGATTCGTCCTCGAATCTATGCTCGCAACTCGATGATCTGCCTTTGAAACGAGGGACATCCAATCTGCCCATTGCGTAGAGAAGAAAATATCATCTATAATTTGCTTCACGAACCAAGAAACTGATGGAGTTGAGTTTCGAAATCTAATGAATCTTCGTAGGCATGGAACAATTTTATTTCTTCGCGAACCGCTATCTCATTTACCCCTTTTTCGAGTTCTTCTTTCTCAAACTTTTCTTTTTCAACTCTCTCTACCCTATCTTGCTCAATCTGTTTTTCTTCCTCCTCCCTCTTAATTCATTCTTTTTCAACTCTTTCTTTTTCTTCTCTCTCTTTTGCAATCCTCTCTTTCTCTTTTTCAATCCTCTTTTTTTTTATTCTTTCAATTTCAAGCCTCTCCTTTGCAAGTTTTTCTGTTTCAAACATCAACACCTTCATAGCGTTTAGATCCTCCGTCATTGCAATCACTTCTTTTTGATAGAGCTCCTTTGTTGTTAATGGTGCAAGTGTAATTTTCTTTTGATTTAACACAAGAAAACCTATTGAAAGCATCACGTTTGACTTGGCGATCAACTAACCGCGGTAGGCCAAGCACCAATTGTCCATCTAGACCTGACACCACTTCACACCAAACTTCATCCTTATACCCTCCCATGGAAAAAAGGAATAAAAGCTTTCTTAATTCGCCTATTCTCCTCATTATCATAAACCCATTCGACACGAATTACCAATTCTTCAACGACTTCTTTACTCACCAAATTAAAATCAGCATATACATTTAATTTGAATTCACATACTGTGCTTTGGATGTAACAATGAGAATGAAAAATTCGACCATGCTTCACCATAAAGAATGAATAAAGTTCAAAGTGAGATGCAATTCACAACGAAAGTAAGAGGAGAAAATGAAAATCAATGGGTAAATTGAAAATTTTTGTTTTTATTTTCTTTTCAATTCAGCACTTTCTCTCCTTTTCTTTTGTTTTTGACCTTTGAACTAGGGCTTAACGAGATAGGATTTTCAAGAACAACAAGAACACCAATTGCAGAATTTTGTAGGACAAAAACAACAATTGGAGATTTTTTTTTTTCAATTTTCTAGAGACTTTGTTTAAGAGAAGAAGGATGAACGAAAGATTAGACGAAAATTTGGGTTGCCTCTTCGATTGGCTCTGATACCAATTGATGTGCACCATACCCGGATGAAGGAAACAGATTCTATCCAAGACCGAATCGAAGAACTCGGAACCTCAAGGACAAACAAAGAACGTGGAATTAGTCACGGAATAACGAAATAGTAACAGAAAATTAAAGGATGGATAAGAGTCTCCCTTGACCCACTAGTTGCGATTGACTAGGAACCTCGGGGTGCAAACGAGAACTGTCGATGCGATTGCCTACGACCCACGAACACGGAACGCCACAAGCCCTCGACTCAGACGAGCTTGATAAGTTCAAGGTTGGTTTCCTGTCCAAGAAACCTAAAAAAAACTCACAAAACCTATTTTTGAACAAGTGTTTAAACACTCAAGAAATGCACTTAGCATATATGATCCAAGATGTCTTACAAAAGAGTTTTAGCATGCCTTTTATAGGCTTACAAAATACCAAAAGCTGGAAACCAAAACCCCCAAAAACTGGAAACCAAAAATCCCCAAAAGCTGGAAATTCCTTACTGATTTGTTGGTGTGACAAAACTTTCCTCTAGCTTCCCAAACTTGACTCTTGAGCCCCTCTATTTGTAAAGTGTCAATCCTTGACCCTAGGATCACATCACAACCGCTCCCAACTACAGGCTGCAAAGCTATTCATCGGCCCAAAATTAGTGAAATGGAAGCCCCTCTCAAGGAGAAGGGTTTTCAACCCAAGACCCTCATGGTAACATCGGGCAAATTTGCATTCACAAAACTGGCGTTATCAAATGGGGCATTCTCACTAACCTCATCATCACATTGAGCAAAGGAAGATGTATGTTTACTTTGGAAGCATATCATAAATTTATGAAAATTGTTTATCCATTGTTTTCTTCATCAATCTACAAGGAAACTGAATAGGTAGCACATATGGTTTGGGGGAAGATGGCTTTGGCTTTTCTAGGGAAAGATCTTCTTTTTGTTTCTCCCCCAAATCATTGGTCAAATAACAAGTTTTATCAGAATAAGGTGTAGAATGCACTTCTTGACTAGTTTTTTTACCACTAAGAAGTGTTGTGACCACTTTGCTGTTCAAAGTTGGCTTGGGAATGTACCTTGCTTGTGGCTTTAAAGAGTTTTAGTGATTTTCCCAAGTTGCACCTCCAACTTCCTAAATGGAGCTTCATGCTGCTAGTGTTTCTGATTACTTTCCATTAGACATTCTTGATGTAGTTCGTATACTTCCGATGTCAATAGGACGGCATCACCTGCTTTGACGCTTGTTTTATATCATCTTTACTTATAAAAAAAAGTCTGTGCAGTGTCACACTTACCTATCAACAAAAATGAATCTGAGTGTCTCTTCCAATGAGGGCTTGTTTGGTTGTAAAGTAGCTTGTGGTTGAGGTAAAGGTTCTTGATGAAGTAGTTTCTGATAGGGCCAAAAATCCCTTACTTTTTCTCTCTAAAACCGTGTGCCCTGTTAACATCGAGGGGCCTTCGCCAAGGAGACCCTCTTTCTCCTTTCCTCTTCATTTTAGTGATGGAAGCTTTGAGCTTAATGATGGATAAAGCTATATCGAGGTTTTATCGGTGGTTTCATAGTCGGGAATGGTAGAGTTCCTATCTCGTGTCGCATCTCCGCTCACGATGACTCTCTTGTGTTTTGTGAAGCGAAGGACTCTCGCTTAGGCTATTTACGGATAATCTTGCTCTTTTTTCAGGCTATCTTGGGTCTAAAAGTGAACATTTCTAAGTCTGAAATTATTCCCGTGGGGAATGTAGAAAATATTGGGGAATTGGCTGCCTTCTTTGGTTGTAAGGTGACTTCCCTTCCTTCTACCTACTTGGGTCTTCCCTTAGGAGCTGCTTTCAAGAGCTCGAATATGTGGGTTCCGTGATAGAAAGATTTCAACGCCGCTCAGTGGGAAGAAGCAAGTGTTTGTCTTCAAAGGCAGGCCGCCTTACTCTCATAAAGAGCATGTTGTCTTCGATGCCTACTTACTTTATGTCCTTGTTCGTCATCCCGTCATCAGTTAGCCGAAGATTGAAAAAATTTGAAAGGGACTTCTTATGGGAAGGTTCGATGATGGATCGGAAGTAGCACCTAGTCAAGTGGTCCAAAGTGTGTTCTGCTATAAAATCTGGTGGCTTAGGGGTTAAAAACATCCGAGCTTTCAATATAGCTTTGTTGGGTAAATGGTTGTGGAGATTCTTGATCGATAAGGACGCTTTGTGGAGGAGATTGGTGGTGAGCAAGTATGGGGAAGGAAATCATCTTTGGTTTCCTAAGGATGTTTCCTTGTCTCATGGGGTGGGAGTTTGGAAAGGAATCCGGAAAGGGTGGGACGCTTTCGCTAGAAATATCTCTTTTAAAGTAGGAGATGGATCTTCGGTCAGATTTTGGTTGGATAGGTAGTGTGGTCCCGTGGAGCTATGGAGAGCCTTTCCTAGTCTTTTTAGCATTGTGAGTGACAAAGAAGTTCTGATTAGTGATATTATTTCACTCGAAGGAGGTTCGATTAGTTGGAATCCAGTTTTCAGAAGGCTTCTTCAGGATTGGGAAGTGCAGAGTTTCCTCCAGCTCTCTGAGTTGCTTTATTCCCAGCACCTGGATAGGAGTTGTGTTGACAAGGTCATCTGGGATAGGGATAAAAACAAAATGATCTCGGTTAAGTCTTACTACTTCGGTTCAGATTTTGGGGGAAGGGCTCTGTTTACCTGGAAAGCTATTTGGAAGTCTAAAGCTCCGGCTAGAGTTGCTTTCTTTATTTGGGAAGCGGTGAATGAAGCCATTCTTACAGGGGATAATCTTAGGAGACGCGGGAAGGTGGTAGTGAGCTGGTGCTATATGTGCAAATGTAATGGTGAGAGTGCTGATCATCTTTTGCTTCACTGTCCGGTAGCTGGTGCCTTGTGGGACTACATCTTTCACATTTTTAACTTGTCTTGGGCCATGCCGGAATCCATTAAGGATCTCTTCCTTTGTTGGTCCTTGCACAAGAGGAAACTGAGAGATTTTATTTGGCAGACTATTCCTTAGGGAGTATGCTGGGTGATTTGGAAAGAAAGGAATAGGAGAGTTTTTGATAACGTGGAAAGGTCTTTGTCGTTGCTGAAGAATGATCTGCTTCAGCTGCTGTTTTTTTGGTGTAGTGACGGTGTTAGGTCTGAGGTCAACTCTTTTGCTGAGTTTGTAGTGAATTTTTGTAATCTGTAATTATTGGAGTTTTCCTCCCGTGTAAATAGGTTGCGGCTCCTTATTTGCCGCTTTTGTTTTTTAATATATACCTTATTTATTAAAAAAAATAGGGTTTTATTTATACAAAACCTTCCGGAAAAAGGAAACAAACTGCCAAACGTAAGGCTGCTGAACACGCAGACCATCCAACGTCGCGCTAAGGCGCTGGGGAACAAGCACTCTTCCTTAGTCTTAATCTCGCTGAAGTTCAGACATGTTTTGCGCAGAAACTGATAACATTGCGCGAAGGTGCTGCGCAGTTTTCCTTCAGCTTCCTTTTACTCCTAACTTCTGCACCCCCTTCAAGTCTCCAAATCAGCCAAAATTGCCTTCTTTTTGCTTAATTACCACCCAAATCCGTGGAACTATAACACAGCACTAAAACCCATATTAGATAACAAAAACCTTGAGAATTAGCAAAGTTGAAGCCTGATCAATACCTGATAAATGAGTAAAATACTCGTTCATCAACATTTTGAATTGAAGTCCCAAGACTTGTGAGAATGTGACCTACCCCTGTTTTGGATCCTATGGATTTAAGGTCAATGATGTTGGGAACCCCGACTCTCTAGAGTCGCCTTGAGTGCATGGATGCACATTGACTTGTCTAAAACCTTGTTTGGGAATCTTGGATACCCAAATTATGTCTAGCTTGATATTGAGATAATTATTTGTAACTGAAGTGATAATGGGTATCATCGATGAGTTCTTAGGGTGGGAGACTCACGCTGGTAAAAAACACTCTTTCAAGTCTTCCCACATATTTTATGTCCTTGTTCATTCTTCCGAGTTCAGTTAGAAGTAGATTAGAGAAGCTGGAAAGAGATTTCCTTCGGGAAGGGATGTCGGAGGAATGTAAATACCATCTAGTCAAGTGGGATAAAGTGTGTGATATTAGCAAGGCAGGTGGGCTGGGTATTAAAAGTCTGAAGCTGTTTAATATCGCTTTGTTACGTAAATGGCTTTGGAGATTCATGAAGGAGAGGGAGGCTTTATGGAGAAGGTTGGTAGTTTGCAAATATGGTGAAGGGAAACATTTATGGTTTCCAAACGACATTTCTGCTCCTTATGGAACTGGTGTGTGGAGGGCCATTAGGAAGGGTTGGGTATCTTTTGAGATATTTATTTCCTTTGTCATTGGCAGAGATGATGAAATCAAGTTCTGGAAGGACAGATGGTGCAATAATGAGGTGTTGTCTCGCTCCTTTCCAGATCTGTTCAAGGAATGTCTGATCAGTTCAGTCCTGAATTTTGGGGAAGGCAGTGTCTCGTGGTGTCCGGTTTTTAGAAGGAATCTTCAAGACTGGGAAGTGGATCCCTTTTTGTTATTCAGCGAGAAATTGCATTCCTATAAGGTGGATCAGCAGGCTCACAAGGTGGTTTGGAATGGGGCTAAGAGCAAGAATTTGTCTGTCCGTTCGTATTATCTCAAGCTGAGTGATAGGCGCAGAATTTCATTCTCGTGGAAATAAATCTGGAGATCAAGTGCCCCTATGAGAAAAGCATTCTTTGCTTGGGAAGCAGTGCACGATGCTATCTTGACGGGGGAAAATCTGAGAAAGCGCCACAAAATCTATGTGAATTGGTGCTATATGTGCAAAAGGAGCGATGAGAGCGTAAATCATTTGTTGATACATTGTCCTGTAGCGTCCCAGCTGTGGGATATGGTTCTCAATTGTTCGGAATCTCGTGGGTGATACCGGGTTCGGTCAAAGAGCTCTTTCAAAACTGGTCCTTGTATAAATGCAAGAGAAGCAACTTCATATGGGACACCGCTTTGCTAGGAGTGTGCTGGTCGATTTGGCAGGAGAGAAATAGGAGGGTCATTGAGAATGTGGAAATGCCGATGCCTGTTTTGAAGGAGTCTTTGCTTTGCACTATATCTTTTTGGTGCTCCTCAGAGATGGCCAAGGTGGAGGGCAGCGTGAGTTCTTCCTTTTCTTTTGTTGAGATCTAGTATAGATTTTCTTTTACTTTAGTTGTTGGGTATACTCCTAGTGTACAAAGGGGCGCCACCTATTTGGCGCTAGTTCTTAATATACTTTACATATCATTTTTTTTTTTTTCGTTTAACGTTGAAATGGTTTAGATTTGTGAGCCCATGGGTAAGATTGCTCCATGTTGACCTGAGGGTCATATTGACCCTCTCCTGTAATAATGGAAATCATCAATAAGTTTTCTAATGAGTCTCATTATTAGCCCGCATGTTCTACAATTTTCTAAGTATATGGGACCATCCTTTTCTAGAGAAGATGCACATCCTTTTGTTTCCTAGTTAATATCCTTATGTTTTACTGTTTCTAGATCTTGAGAAGGAACGTTGTACAGTGAATTAGCTACATCTTTCTTTTGTAAATTTGTTATTTCAGATGTCCTTCTCTCTTACTGTTTCCAGATCTTAAAAAGGTATTTTACATAGTGTTTTTTTTTTTTAAGTTTTCATTTTTTGTAGCAAATCTATTGGTTATTGTTGGAGAAGAAATTCATCAACATTAGAGGCTGCAGAAAAGTAATGGTCACTTGGCAGTCTTGGTTCAGCACATTAGACTATTTCAATGCATGCTTGACTTTTAATTTGAAATTAAGTTTTTTTCGATCAGATGGACATTTAACCTTCTAGGTTGACTACAATAGTTACAAACTGAAATATTCACAAATATACTTTCCAATTTCTTCCCCAAAAAATAGGGCAGCTCAGTTGGTCCTAAGAGCTCATAAGGAGGCCGTGAACTCGTTAGCTGGAAACAGTTCTGCAAAACTAGGAACAGTTGCCACGGTTGTTGCTGCTGCCAATTCAACTGCTCTGGAATGTTCCAAAGAAATTGAAGCTGCGATGCAGATTGCAATGAGAAATGCTTTAGGAACAATGATGACTAGAACACCTGATGGCCCGTTGGATGATATGACAATCATGAAGGTACAAAAAGTTCTATTTCTACGAGCAGTTATTTGATGGTAAAGTTAGTCTTTTCAGCAGTTATAGTAGTTTTAGGACAAAGGATCTGATCTGAACAGCCCATGGAACCAAGTGTTGTTTAGTAGTTGGAGTGAAACCAGAAACTTGATTTAAGTAGGTCAATCTAGTCACATTAAAAATTGCTTCACATTTCTTATGTTGATTCTTGTATCATATTTTCTTTCATTTTGTTTCTAACCTTCTATGTTAATATAGCATCCAAGATTTTAGTAACAACTACCAAGACATTGCCATTAAAAATGGCATTATAACAAATTATTTTTGAAATTTGCACATTTTCCTCAAAGGAGTGCGTTGATATATATTATTGTGAATATTAAGTTAACTAGAATGATGTATAAATTTGATAGAGTCAGCGAGAAATTCCACTAAAAACAAGCAAACATGGGATTACAAGATCTTTCCATAACCAAAAAAGAAAAAGAGAAATTTATATACCATATGATCAATAGGCAGATCTATTTAAAAGTTTGGGTTTATAGTGAATCCCATTGCTTGGAAGCTCAGAGTAATTTTACGAGGGGGGCCAAAGAATTATTCTACTAATCTATTAGGTACTTGTTGCAATAACTAGACAATTTCTGACCCCAAAGGGTAGGGGGAGATGGCAAGGGCACTCAAGCAAAGACCTTGACGTCTTTGGTTCCAATCCCCGTACCAACAAGGGGTTACACTTACCTATATAAAAAAAACTAAAAAATTTCTGTGAGCCATGGTCCGTAGCCTTATACTAGCAATCTAGCATCTCCACTGCCTACTAGGATGGTTATATCATTGATCTCACGAGAGACTTGGTACCTGTTGCAAGATGATGGAGAAAATCCTGTTTTGGGTGTTCTGTAATAACATTAAATCTGGTAACACTAGGGAGATTTTGCTATTATCTTTTGGAAAATCTATAGAAGGCTTTTTGGTCGCTCTATTCCTTGTTGATATATCTTATGATAATTTAATCACATTTGTTGGTATATTATACGAAAATCTTGTGAATTTGTTTTATGATTTTTACTCCCAAAATTACTCGTGGGACGGAGTTAGTTTCCTGGCTTCTCATTGGGTGAGTATTCTGTGGGATTCCCTTATCGGAGATTCAAAGCAATTGACATGTTTTGCTTTTTCTAATCGTCTTTCTTACTTTTTTTCTTCTCCTTTTTTCCCTTTTGTTTGGTTTGATGGACTTCTAGTCCGTCTTTTTTGTGTTTTTTCTTTTTAAATATGATTGATTCTTTTCTGATCAAATGAAAAAAGAAAAGAAAAATGACTACTTGGTGATTCACACTAATGTGAGTAATCCTACGGAAGAAGGGGCCTTGGGTATTGGCAACCTTGTATCCAAGGATATTTTATGACCCTTCCCTTTAGAATCTCTTCCTCAGGCACAAGTTATCATTAGCAACTAGGCATGATAAGGAATGGTTCGGATTGTAGCATGAGGATTCAATGTCTTTTTCTACTTCCTTAGTCATTTACAATTTTTTTTGATAAAGGTAAGAATAGATTAAAAAGTTCCAAAGCAGGTGATGGGGCCTTTGTACACTACAAGTATGCACTACACAAAAATATTCAATTTCTAGTCAATGTGGTTTTTTTTTTTTTTGTTTTTTGATTAAGTAAAGAGTATTATATATCAGGCGCCAAATAAGTTGGCGCGTCCTTTTTTTTTGATAAGTAAAAGATTCATTAAAATCAAAGCGCCCAAACTAAGGCGCAACCATGTACACTAGGAGTATACAACACTTAATTAAAACGAACAGAACCTATCCACTAAATCCCCAAGGGATTGATGAACATTTTCAGCCTCAAACCCCTGATTCCACCACCATTGTAAAGTATGCATCAACTGATCCTTTAGTTGGTCCAACGTCCGCTCCACATTGTCGAATGCTCTACTATTTCTCTCTCCCCAAATAATCCACCAGATTGCGAGCGGAACTACTCTCCAAAAGGGATTCCTCCTCCTACCACTAGAGCCAGTGCCAACACAACAGAAGTCTTTCACCGATCTAGGCATTACCCATTGAATTTTAAACAGCCTTAGGATCATATTCCACGATCCGAAACAGCTTGACAATGGAGCAAAAGGTGATTCGTGCTTTCGTTGCACTTCCTGCACATGTAGCACCAATTCACATAGATCTTACCTCTCCGCCTAAGATTATCCCCGGTTAGAACAGCCTCTCTACAAGCCTCCCATGCAAAGAACATCACTCGAGCAGGAGCGCGAGACTTCCAAATACACTTCCACGGGAAAGGAGGAGCCCTATATTCTGATCACTGAGCATACATCGACTTAACAGTAAACTCTTTGTTTTTCGAGATTGCCCACATAACCTTATCCTCCCTGCTAGTATCTATTTGGATAGAATACAACCGCTCCAAGAATTGAACACTAGAATCCATTTCCCAATCCTGAAGATTCCTGCGAAAAACCGGATTCCAAACCACTCGTACCATTATCCACCTGAAGCACATCACTAACTGAATGTCTCGATCAACCACCAAATTGAACAGATCCGAAAAACAATACGGAGCTCCTCCTTCCCACACCAGACATCTTTCCAAAATCTGATTTTCAAGCCATTTCCTAGAGCAAACGAAATATTCCTCTCGAAGGCTGCCCTTCCCTTACAAATCCCTTTCCATACTCCAGTACCATGAGGACTATCTATGACGTTAGGAAACCACTCATACTCCCCTTCCCCATACTTACCAATCACCACTCTTCTCCACAAGGCATTATGCTCCACCATATATCGCCATAGCCATTTCCCAAGGAGCGCTGAATTAAACAAACTTAATTTCTTCAATCCAAGACCGCCATCCTTAATCTTTGAGCACACTGTATTCCAGTTCACCAAATGATATTTACGCTCTTCTCCTTGACCTTCCCAAAGGAAGTCTCTTTCAATCTTCTCTATCTTCTCTCGGATCGCGGAAGGCATCACAAAAACTGATAAAAAGTATGTGGGAATACACGATAAGGCATTCTTCACCAAGGTTAACCTACCAGCTTTGGACAGCATTTGTTTCTTCCATCCCGCCAATCGCTGATCCATCTTCTCAATCACCGTATTCCACATGGTCTTATTTTTATAGTTAGCGCCTATCGGCAGCCCCAAGTAGATAGAAGGAAGCTTCGCAGACTCACAACCGAAAGCCAAAGCAAAATCTTCCACATCTTCCACATCACCTACCGGGATAATAACACTTTTCTTAATATTGACTTTCAGCCCAGAGACCATCTGAAAAAACGAGAGAACTAAACGGAGATAACCCAAATGTTCAATGTCTGCATCACAAAAATAAGAGTATCATCTGCAAAGAGCAAATGGGAGACCATAACTTCTGATTCCCTGGAATTGCCTATTTTGAAACCACTCATGTAACCACCTGCCGCAGCTTTATCCAACATTTTACTCAATGCCTCCATTACTAGGATGAAAAGGAAGGGAGAGAGAGGATCCCCCTGTCGCAGACCTTTAGAACTCGGAAAAAATCCTGCGGGTTCCCCATTCACCAACACGGAAAAACGAATCGAAGAAATGCAGAACCGAATCCCTTCTATCCATTCAGAGCTGAATTTCATCTTCTCTAAGAGATACAGCAAGAAATCCCAGTTGACATTGTCATATGCCTTCTCTATATCTAATTTGCACAAAAGCCCCGGATGACCACTTTTCAATCTTGCATCCACTACTTCATTAGCTATAAAAGAAGCGTCAGTAATCTGTTTGCCCCCCACGAAAGCGTGCTGTGAGTCAGAGATTAGTTTACCCACTACCTGTCTCATTCTCAAAGCAAGAACCTTGGATAGCAATTTGTAAAAGCTGCCAACCAAACTAATAGGTCTAAAATCCCCTGCATATTCAGCCCCCATTTTTTTTGGAATCAACGTGATGAAAGTTGCATTAAAACTTTTCTCAAAACACCTGTTGACATAAAAGAATTTAAACACCTCCATAACATCATCCTTCACCACTTCCCAACACTGAGCAAAGAAGGCCATTGTGAATCCATCCGGACCCGGAGCTTTATCCCTGCACATACCCCGCAATGCAGCTTCCACCTCCTCTTCCGAAAACGGCGCATCCAGCATTCTTCTATCAGCTTCTGTCAAGGTGTTGAAACTGATACCATCCAGCTTCGGGCTCCAAACCCCCTCATCCAAGTACAGATCTTCGAAGAATCCTGCAAGACCCTCTTTTATTTCATGCTGATTTTCCAGAAGAACACCATTAAACGACATCCTTTCAATCTGACTTACTCTTTTATGCAAACTAGCAGTCTTGTGAAAAAATTTAGTGTTTTTATCTCCTTCTTTAAGCCACTGCACTCTAGATTTTTGCCTCCAGGAAATCTCCTCCTTAACTAACAAAGACTCTCCCTCTATTCGTAACTCTCTGCGCCGAGCCTCCTCCATCTCATTTAAACCACCACTCCCACCTGCCTTCTCATCCAAAACTCTCACCTCCTCCATAACTTGTTTGATTTTAATATCAATCCTCCCAAACACCTCTATATTCCATAATTTGAGATCCTCTTTGAGCATCTTCAACTTTTTCGCGAGGATGAAATCAGGATTTCCGTCAATCCTGTACGAGCACCATCTAGACCTGACCCAATCCACAAAACCTGGCTCACATAGCCACATGGATTTTCGAATTATCTCATGGAATGTGTGGGGTATTAACAGTTTGAGAAAGAGACAGAGTATTAAGGCAGTTCTTAGGAGATGGAATCCACAATTAGTTTGTCTTCAAGAAACAAAAATGGCAGCTGTCGATAGTAGAGTAGTGAATAGTGTAGGGGGCAGCAGATGGTTTGATTGGGTTTCTGTTGGAGCTAATGGATCAGCAGGGGGAATTTTGGTTATGTGGGATAGGAGAGTTATATCTAAGATCGATGTGGTCAAGGGTGATTTTTCAGTTTCTGTTTTGCTGCAATCAGTGGAGAATGATAAGCGATGGATTTTTTCGGGAGTTTATGGTCCCTGTGAGGATAACCTGAAGCAATTTATGTGGGATGAACTGAGGTCAATTAGAAGCAGATGGGCTGAGCCGTGGTGCATTGGGGGAGATTTCAATGAAATTAGGAATCCAAATGAACGATCGGGGCCGAGCGTGTATTCTCGAGCGATGGTTGGTTTTAATGAATTTATAAATGATATGGGATTAATGGATCTTCAGTTAAAAGGAGATAACTTCACTTGGCGCGTCCTTATACACGGGTATACAAGACAAAAGGATTATAAAACAAAAGACCTATCCTTAGTATATACATAACAATCCCCTGATCTAGGATCAGCTTCTAAAACCAAAAACGAAGGGTCTGAAGAAAAGCTTTCTTGATTCCTCCTATATCAGTCTCAAAGTTCTCAAAGATCCTTTGGTTCCTTTCTTTCCAAATGGTCCACCAAATCGCCGAAGGAGCAAAGTTCCTTCATTATTAAACACCCTCCGGTTTCTTTCTTTCCAAATCATCCAACATACACCCAACAGAGCAACCTCCCAAATCCTATTTCTGTTCTTCCTTATACTGACTGACTTCATTTTCAAGTCAGCCTAAGAGCCCTCTTCATTATACTGATTGACGTCAGTCTTTCCATCTTTTTTTGCTTTTTCTTTCTTTCTTTTCTTTCATGACTCATTAGAGACTCTGGTCTCAGAGAGGTTTTGAGTCGCGAGGGGTGCGAAGGATTGAGTCACCAGGGTGTGCGACATTGATAAAGAGGCAAAGGAACTCGTGGTTTGGCTGCTGGGTGTTGTGCACATGGGGGGTCAGACGGGCATTGTACGCAACATCACAGCCGTGTCCTTGCGTTAATAGACCTGCACGAGGTCAATTTTCTGAGCATGTGCCACCCAGGGAGGATCGCAACGTTGAGGCGACGGCATGAGACCAGTTCCCATCGTCGAAGCTCCGGTCACACGCCAAATATGGGGGAGTTAATGGAATCAAATGTCAAACTTGAGCCAAATAAGGGGGAGCCAATGACAGATTTTGGACGATATAGGAGATTTGGTGGGTAGACTTATAATTCGCCCAGATATCTCCTTTATTGAGTGTAGTCCATAGTTATTAAAGGCAACTGCTTGAGGCAAGGCGAAGTGAGGGCTCACCGCCTCTACGAAGGTTGGGCGAGGCTTTTTCGCTTTTCCGGCCTAGGGTGCGAGCTTTTCTCACTTTTTCGAGGGGCGTGAACACAGAACTTGGTCGCTAGCACAAAGGCTTTTTTATTAAATTTTTTTGATAGGTAAGTGTGACCCCTTGTTGGTATGAGGATTGGAACCAAGGACCTCAAGGTCATTGTTTGAGTGCCCTTGCCATCTCTCCCACTCCTTGGGGTCAAAGGCATGGTCATGACCTCAAGGTTATTTAAAGTTAGTTGACTGGTTTGAAGAGGATTTAGTAGTTTATTGTCCATGTATTTGAATATCCACCTTTTATTTTAACATTTTCAAGAAAAAAGTGTTGTTTTTGGTTGAAATACGAAACTTAAAAACTTAAAAAGTTGAATATCCACCTTATAAATATATATATCTGTTGCTCCCCTTCTGAATGTTCTGATCTGCGAAATATTAATGGAAAACTCTAAGAGGTTTTCAATCTGTTCTTTCGATCTTCAATTCACGTTTCAACATGGTATCATAGCAATTCAGCAATTCAGCAATTCACTCAATCATATGTGCCTTCCACTGTTCTCTAATCGAAGATGAGTTCTGTAGATAAAACTCATTTCCAGGCTGGTAGGAAATCTTTCGAGGTGGTCAGGAGTACTGTTCTAAATCGGGCATGTTTCAAGTTCTTGGAGAGGTAGAGGTAGAATCTTCGAAGCAGTTTTGTCCTATGAAGAAACCTTGTGGATTAGTAAGTGGATTGAGAAAGCTTTTCTGCAACAAGGCTCTTTCTGGAAGAAACTTTCTGCTAAGTGCAGGGAGGTATTGTTTGCGAAGGAGAGAAATCAACATGCGTATTTCTTAGAATTTCTGTTTGGGGTAAGGGCAGTCCTCGTTCGATTCTAATCCCGGAAGTAGCTCCTGATTCAGGTTGGGATATGATTGCTGGTAAAATTAAGAGATTTGTGAGGGAAGAGAGTTCCAGCAAAGGTAAAACTTATAGAGATGTGGCAGAGATTTCTTCGTGGCCGAACTTAGACCATTTCATTTCGAATGGCAGTGGATCCTCTGTGGATTTTGATATTGATGAAAGGTCGTGTGATGGTTATATGGAGTTTTTAGGTCGGTGTCTAGTCGGGAGTGTAGGGAGAGGACCCTAATCCAACCAAAGAGGAAGTGCAAAAATGGGTTAATATTCGTTGGAAAGTGGCTGGAGGAGTCAAGATTTTAGATTGAGTGGGGTTCACTTCCTGTTTGTTTTCCCCTATGGGAAAGAGGCTCGTCGATTTTTTAATTTGAAAATGATGGACAGTTAATCAGAGTCCATTACATTTGGAGTGTTGGGATCCAGTGTCGCTGAGTTGTGGTGATGGTAGGAACCCTAAGGAGGTTTGGGTGAGGGCACTAGGGTTACCCTTGCATTTGTGGGGTAGGTCGGTTTTTATGGAGATTAGCAAGAGATGTGGAGGATTTGTGAGGTTAGATGAAGCTACTGAGGACAAATCAGAATTAAGATGGGGTCGTATCTTGGTTCGTTACAAGGAAGACATGCAGGCGACTGTCCACATTGGGGTTGGGGACTGTTTTCGCTGTTCCGATATGGGTGGAGTCTTTTGCGTCTTGTTTTCCGCGGCGAAGGGTAGACGAAGGTAAGATTTCAGAGAAGTTGTTAACGGTGGTGCCTACCTTTGTGAGGAAGGCAAGTGAGGAACACGCGGGGACTCATCGAGTGAATAGTCAAGTCAAAAGGAATGCTGAAAGTTTCTGGCAGAAGGCAGTGAGGAGAGGCCAAGCACCTGGGCTCAGAGGAATTCAAATTTTAAATCCTCTAGGCCAAACGACGTGGTTAAGAGGAGGAAAGGGTTGTTTTCGAACAGGAATGGTAGTGGTAACAGGCCTCATGGGCTGTCTGTCAATAGATCTGGGCCTTGGGGTGACCAGCTTAATAAAAGAGTTAGTGGAAAGACAGTTTGGGCCCCTTTAAAGAATAAGTCTATGGACTCTCAAGAGAAGGAGGTTACAGGAGGCAAAATAAGTGGGCCTTTTGTATCTGCATTCAACATTAATCCAAATAGCAGCCCAGTCAGAGGTAATGGGTCGGGTGTTACGGAGGATCCAGTTATTATTAAGGATAGGAATTTGGGTGCTCAAGTGGAGACCGACAAGACGAGATTCTTGTTTCCGGAGATATTCGAAGATGCGACGGCGGCGTCTCCGGGAGAGAGGTGCAAGAGAGCGAGTTCGACGAAGAAGTTCAAGGAATGAGAGTGCCGAAAAGGGTTCCGTTCCTCCAGAAGGGAGTCCGGAGCGAGAATCGATCGCAGATAGTTCCAAAGGGAGTCATTCTTCTGCAGGGTGTGTGATATGATTCCTAGACGCGTACTCGCGATGGAGGAATCAAAGAGCACGCAGCACGGCAAGCGAAGAACGTCAATGAATTGATGGATTGTGACACCTTGACCCAATGCTACGATCCGTTATTGAACGTGGTACTCCGCGATCCAATTACGAGACGAACACGAACCTTGGTATAATGAAGAACGCGACAATAGGGATGAATATCCTATTGATAAGTTCGAGTTTCGATTACTTAGCCTCTCACCAAATAATCACAAGTTCAATGAAGAACAAAGAGGTTTTGAAAAAACACTCAAAAACTGTATTAATCAATAATCAGGAAGTTGTCTCAAACAATAAACCACAACCCTTATTTATATGGGTTGTGAATCCTAATCCTAGAATAAAAGGGTAACCTAAAATAAAAGGAAACAACTCAACTTACCTAATCTATGTAGGTAACAATTAGGTAAGATACCTATTCTAATTAGGAAACATAAAACAACCAAAATAAGGAAAATCTACCAATCTCGTTTTTCTGGAAGGCTCACTTTGTAAAGTGCCTAGAATCTTCCCCTAACCCTAATTTAACATAGGAAAACAACCACTTAGGGTTTAGGAACCATAAGGACATCATTTTGGTCCATTTTGTGCTCCCAAGTTGATCCTTGTGCCTCCTAGGTCGTAGACCAACCTTACGGGAACTCTTGAGCCTCGAACCTTGCACTTTTGAACCCTCGAACCTTGATCTCCAAGCTTCCAATGTCTCTCCCTTGCTTGTGACAATCTTGGTTCTTGGTTGGTGGTCAGAATCATATCAGTGTGCTCAGTCGATGGAGGGCCAAGTGGAAGATTTGGTAGATAAGGAAGAAATGGCGGAGCCAATCAAATGCACCCCTCTAAATACAATTCATCCTGACGATGTGAGCGATGCTGAGTTGCTGCAGAATTGTTCTTCGCAGGATGAGTAATCGTTATGGGTTCGTAGGAGAGCTAAAGGTTTTGGCAATTATTTGGGGGTGGCCTGCGATGGCTTTGAAGACAAGATTATGAACTTGCTCTTGGATATCGGGAAACAGTGGAGAACTTCAGATGCAAAAAAGGGACCGCAAAGGACAGCTGTGAGAGAAAAGGGAAAAAGCGAATTGAAGCAATTGTGTAGCAGTCTGAAGTTTCACAAGTCTGGTAGTATTGAAGGGGAGGGGAGGAGGAATCGCAAACAGAATTAAGTTTATCATGCATCTAAGAATAATTTCATGGAATGTGTGGGGCATAAACAATGTGAGGAAAAGACTAACAATTAAGGCTGCTTTAAGGAGGTGGAATCTGCATTTAATCTGTCTTCAAGAAACGAAGAGGCAATCGATTGACAGTAGGGTGGTTAGTAGTCTAGGGTTTGGCAGCTGGACAGATAGGGTGTTTTCACAGTCTATTGGATCAGCAGGAGGCATTCTGGTTATGTGGGATAAAAAGGTGATTTCTAAGGTGCATGTAGTGGTGAGAGATTATTCAGTTTCTGTACTGATAAAGTCGATTGAGGATGACAAGGAGTGGATCTTTTCTTGGGTGTATGGGCCTTGTGCAGACAACATTCGTCAGAAATTGTGGGAAGAGTTAAGAGCGATCAGATTGAGATGGAGAGCTCCTTGGTGTATAGGAGGAGATTTAATGTGGTCAGACATCCTGTGGAACGTGCGCAGGGCTTTTCTCGAGCGATGTTGGAATTTAATGATCATTAATGACATGGGGCTGGTGGATCTGAATTTATTGGGAGGAAATTTCACATGGTTTAGACATGGGGATAGACAGCAATTCTCTAGAATTGACAGATATCTTGTTTCTGGAGACTGGACTGATGTGTTTAGTGATATGGCGCAGCATTGTTTAACTAGAGTAGTCTAGGACCATGTCCCCCTTATGCTGAAGTGTGGGGTTATGTGGAAAGGGAAGTCTCCTTTTACATTCGAGAACATGTGGCTTTTAGAGCCTGGATTCTTGAACTGGATACGTGCTAGATGGTGTTTGTATGAGATAAATGGGAGCCCGGATTTTATCCTTGCTAAGAAACTGAAACTTCTTAAGATGGATTTGAAAGTGTGGAATACGGAGGTGTTTGGGAGGATAGATATCAAAATTAAGAAAGCCATGGAAGAGATCAGATTGTTAGATGAGAATGCAGGTTCAGAAGGTTTGGATGAGACGGATGTAGAGTCACGGAAGAATTTGAAAAGCGAGCTTGAGTTATTGCTTTTTAAGGAGGAGGTATGCTGGAGGCAAAAATCAAGGGTCCGGTGGCTGAAAGAAGGGGATAAGAATACAAATTTTTTCCATAAGATGGCGAGTGCGCATCTGATGTGTATACGGATGCTCGAAATCAACAAATCTGCCCAAGTAATATGGACATCCCAATGGCCGAACCAAACTGTCCAAAACAGCCCGAAATCCTCCTAGATTCAACCACAAAAACTGCTCCAAAGCTCCTTCTAAAAACAGCCCTACACCTGCCAACTACCCTCACCACACCCTATTTAATTTATGTATTTTTCCTTACAAAGATTCCCCAAAAATCCTAACCTTGTTATAGAATTAATGCAAGGTGTAATCTACCCCAAGCCCTACACCAACAACCCGTGAATGCACTGCCCAAACAAAGTGTGTTTTGGACTGCCCAAACCATCACCCAATTCAAGCAACTAACACACACATAAGCTGTCCAAAATACTTGCCAGAACTCACGCCCAATCTGCCCGAAGACGGCCCACGTTTTGATGCTTGAGCTGCCCAAAACTTCCTCCTTTAGAACACGCCAATCTGCCCTCAATTCCCTTGGCCGTGACTTCGTGAGATTGCAAACAACCCACACGCCTATTGGAGACATTATGCTGCCACGAACTGAAAATAAATAAAAGTAGAAGAAATAGAAGAGGATAGATCGGCTTCACCGGACAAGCTTCACTCACTTGTTGTAAAGAATACTGTTTGATTAATCTCTCTAGGCTTCACTCACCTTGAAAAGAAAAATTGAAAGAAGAACTAACTCGTTCTTTGCATGCGTTTTCACACCAAAAATAATTTGCTTTATTGATGAATTGAAAATGCCGTATAAAGGCTTACAACGTTTATCCTAAACCTAATATGAAAAGAACTCCTACCTTTAATCATAAAAGAAAACTTATTAAGCAAAGTTACCTAATTTATCTCTTTCCTAGAAAGCAAGTAACTCTATATTCTACCAGCAGATTTTGTTTCCTAATTTTACTTAATGTGTTCACATTACATTATGGAGGCCGCCCCCCTTTCCAAGAAATTCCTTGACCACCTTGCATGCAAGCCATGCTAGCCTTCCCCTAACCGTGCCTCCTTTCCAAATGTAGCCGTGCACTTCCCAAGCCTTGTCCCTTGACCCGTGTCCTTTCCCCAAGAACCACACCCACGGCTTTAGCTCCCATGTGAGGTTCACGGCCTCTTGGTCCCTTACTCCCTTCGACCTACCTTGAATCCTTTCAAAACACGGCTGCCCCATCCCTTTTCCACCATGCGAATGTAACCCCTCATAGTCTCCTAGGTTAACATTGTCTTGACCCCATGCTCCCGTAAATCAGATTTGGAAAGTATCAATTGGAGAGAATCTGCTCGAAGATAGGGATGCTATTTAGGAAGGTATAGTGGATTTCTATTCTAAGCTTTATTCGGATAGTGGGGAATGACGTCCTGAATTGGAAGGCACTTATTTCAAGAATCTAGTTGAGGAAGCTAGGTGTTCATTAGAACGCCCTTTCTCGGAAGAGGAGGTATTGGCAGCCTTGCGTAGTATGAATGGTGATAAGGCTCCGGGTCCCGATGGTTTCTCTATAGCCTTTTTCTCTTCTTGTTGGGAGATTCTTAAAGATAATATTATGGATGTGTTCTACTATTTTCACGCCAACATGTGATTCGAGAAGAGTCTCAACGTGCATTTGTGGGGGAGAGACAAATTATAGATGCGTCGTTTATCGCCAATGAGGTTGTGAATTCAAGGCTGCAACAGGGCTGTCCCGGTTTGATGTGTAAACTGTATATCGAGAAGGCATATGATCATGTTTATTGGGAGTTTTTGGTGTTTCTTATGGAAAGGATGGGCTTTGGTGTTAAATGGAGGAAGTGGATTCAATTTTGCATCTCTTCGACTCGGTAATGGTTAATGGTGAACCTGCTGGTTTCTTTGCTAGTTCGAGGGGGCTAAGGCAAGGAGATCCCCTCTCTCCATTTTTATTCACATAATTATGGAAGCATTGAGCAGCCTTATTGATAAAGCTGTGAGAGGAGAATTTATTTGTGGTTTTGGGTTGGGCAGATACAGAGGTGAGGAGTTTGCCATCTCTTAGAGATACTTCAATTTTTTGTGAGGCGGAGATTGCGCAGTTGAATTACCTTCGACTTCTGCTCATTTTCTTCCAGATGGCATCGGGTCTTCAAATTAATATCGCTAAGAGTGAAATCATCCGGGTGGGTGTGGTGGAGAATATTTATCAGCTTGCTTCAGTGTTTGGGTGCAAGGTATCTCATTTACCTTAGACTTATCTAGGTTGGCCGATTGGTGCATCTTTCAAAAGTAGAGCTATGTGGAATCCGGTTGTTGAAAGCGGGTAGACTTACGCTTATAAAAAAATACTTTATCCAGTTTACCCACTTATTTCTTTTTGCTGTTTGTGGTTTCTGCTTCAATGCTAGCATATTGGAGAAGATGGAGAGGGACTTCTTGTGGGAGGGTCAAGGGGAGGTGCATAAGTTCTTATTAGTTAAATGGGATAAGGTAACATCAGGGAGGGAGGTCTAAGTATCAAGAAATTAATTTGCTTCAATTCAGCTTTACTTGGCAAATGGCTATGGCGTTACATGGAGGAGGAGCATGGGTTGTGGAGGAGGGTGGTGATCAGTAGATACGGAGAGGGTGATCATCATTGGTTTCCTAAAATCGTCACCGGTTCTTTCGGGTCAGGAGTTTGGAAAGGTATTTGCAAAGGGTGGGCACAGTTTGAAAGGTTTGTTTCTTTTGAGGTCGGCAATGTTTCGAAAGTTAGATTTTGGAAAGACAAGTGGTGTGGGGAGGATGAACTTTGGAGAGTCTATCCTAATTTGTGCAATCTGGCTGTGGATAAAAATTGTTATGTTAGTTCGGTGCTGCAAATTGACCATGGTAGAGTGGTTTGAACCCCCCCTTGTTTCGTAGGGATCTTCAAGACTGGGAGATGGAGATTTGTGGTAGTTTTTTCACTTCGCTATATTCGCATCAGATTGACGGGAGTAGAAGTGATAAGGCGAGGTGGGCTGTGTCAAATAGCAAAATGTTTACTGTCAAATCTTATTTTCTTGCTACGTCCGGCAGCGATGGGTATTCCTTTCCATGAAAAGGAATACGGAGAAGTATTGCTCCCAGTCGCGTTGCATTTTTTTTGTTTGGGAAGCCTCCCATGAGGCGATTCTTACTGGAGAAAACATTCGCAAAAGGGGATGGTTTATGTGAACCGGTGCTACATGTGCAAAAGCAACGATGAGAGTGTTAATCACTTGTTACTGTATTGTCCGGTGGCTCGTTCTTTATGGTATACAGTACTGGGGCTTTTTGGGATTTCATGGGTAATGCTCAATTCTGTTCGGGGGATGCTTTTGAGTTGGTCGCGGTTCAATCGCATGGGGAACAATATTCTTTGGGGTGCTATTTCGGCGGTGTTTGGTGGACCGTTTGGAAAGAAATGAATAGAAGAATCTTCGATAATATTGAGGTTTCGCTGGATCAATTGAGAGACTCTTTTGCGTACGTTGTTTTTGTGGTGTTCTGCGACACATCAATCTCTCGATCATTATTTTGTGGATTTTGTGAATAGTTTTAGTATTGAATAGTATGCATATTCCTAGTGTACAAAGGACGCGTCACCTGTTTTGACGCTCATATTTATACATATTTTTACCTATAAAAAAAATGAATTACTTTTATTTACAACTAGTTTATGAAAAAAAATACAATATCTAATATTTTAAAATTATTTTTTCTTAATTGTCGCTTTGTATGCCTTTCGGTTGCCCTCCTCTCACCCAAAAGATGTACCTCTTGCCATCCGCGTTTAATAACTATGGCTCTCATAGCCTCTTCCACCGACCGTAAAGCCTATTCTCCACGTTTTCTTGTCTTGCGGGGTAAAGCCTCCACCTTAAAGAATACAACATGGAGGCTTTACGAATATGACATGCCATACTAATTTAGGTTTATCATCATAGGGATTGTCGGAGGAAGTTCTTTTTTTTTTTTGGATAAGTCGGAGGAAGTTCACAATGACGCAAATTTGATCATCAATACCTTACGGCAGAAGCAAAACAAAAAAAAGATAAAAAATTAAGTAGAAGAAGAAAGAAGAACTGAGAAGAAACCTTACCCTCGCAAGGGATTAGACACGCCTGAAGGCCACAAAGGCAAAAGCCTTAACTCAAATATTATAAATGGCAAAACACACCTTTGGGCCACTGTACTTTCCCAAAACTTGCAATTAGGCCACTGGGACGTCAAAATTTTCAAAGTGGCCAATGTACTAGACTTATCTTGCATGCTAACCCATTTTTTGGATGGACGTTAAGTTTAACCGTTAAATATGTAAAATACCTATTTTACCCTCTTCCACATCATCATCACTGTCTTCTTCAAACCAACTAACCCAGATCTGGGTTTTAAGGGCAAAACTAACAGAATCGAAAGAATTAGAGCAAAATTTTCGATGGCGCATCTGTAGCTCCAAAGAAAGCATTCAAATTGCTTGTTTGGGGATTGGATGGTTTGATCTGGGCAGTTGAGAAAATTGCATAATCTTTCGGGAGCGAATTAGGTGCCTCAAAAGAATTCAAACGGGTATTTAAATCAAGGATTTTGATTCTCATTTGGCAAACCCAGCTCTATTGAATTCCCTCATTAAATGGTTTTGGGAACCAAAATGGATTGACTACGTTTGATTTTGAAAAAACATTAAACTCCAATGGGGAAGTGGGGCTTCTAACCAAATCACAGTCTGCGACTTTGGGACTTAACCCTACAAATGCAGACGGATCATGCAAATAAAAAGGAATTGGTTTTGTGTTTACGCCGAGAAAAGTATCGATCTGGGTTTTCTAGGACACCGCGACTTTGTGTTTCTTCTTCGCCATCGAATCTCCATCGCCATCGTCATCCTTCAAGCTCTGCCTTATACATCCATAACCCCCAACAGCCATCGGTGTCCATCGCCGCCGCCTCCATCCTAGATCTGTTCCATCTTCGTCTCCCTTGTATGCGATCTTCATCTCCAAGATTTCAACATAGCAAACTCAGCCCGCCAAATCCTTCCTCTCCTTCCGCTATCTTCCAATGCTCGGCATCTCTCTCATCTCTCAACTTCATCAAAGCCGCCGGCCTGGGTTTTGCCTCAAACCCAGCGAGCATCTAGCTCATACAAGCTTTGGAGAATTTCCGTCCTTCTCCCTTCTGTTAGAAAATAAGGGAAGTTTAGTAATTGTGTTATTAGGGTATATGTTGTATATATATATATATGCTCATCGTTTAATAAAAGTCAAGAAAACGCAGGGTTTGTGGACTGCGAAGAACCCGTCATTGACCTGTTCGTCTCTTGCCTGCTCTTCTCTTCTTCTCCTTCTTTATTTCTATTAACATGGTATCAGAGCGAGATTCCGAGACCAGGGAATAGTCATCGAATTTGTATGTGTAAGTAGCTTGCTGGGAGAGGACTCGAATTTGGCTTTCGATTTCGACCCACCAAATCCGAAAGCTGGGTTCGAATTAATCCGCGCGAATCCCAGTAAGTCGAATGCTCATTGCCCCAGTCGCCTCGCTTGATGTTTGTTGCTCGCTTGACTAGCAATTTGTCGGCGTAGTAAACTTGCTTCGCTGAGGCGAAGCAATAGCGACTGGTTTGCATCTGGGCCTTCGTGAGATGGGGTTTCGACAATGTTCTTGAGGTTTCGGATTTGTGTCGATTTCAGATTTGTGCCCTAGGTTTCTGTGGGGTACGTCGAACTTGTGTCTGATTTGATACTTGTAGGCTGGTCTAATTGTGCATTTCAATGGCTGAGGATGCTTCTTCGTCGGGACCAATTATGACGATTGTTTCTAACCAAAATAGATTGATTGACATTATCTTGGAGGCGACGGGTCTAATTTTGCGGAATGGCGATATTTAGTTCGTGAATACGGGTGGTTTACTTGAAAGGACATCTTATCAAGATTGTCCTACCGATCTGCAAAGGTGGCTAAGGTGTGGTTGGATGATGACAAGGTGTTGTTTCCAAAGATTGTGAATTGTATTAGTAGAAAAATTATATCGTTTACGCAACACCGCAAAAAAAGCTTAAGGAGCCGCGTGGACACTCTTGCATAAATGGTTCTCGGAGCGAGCAATTTAAATAGGTTGTACAATTCTGTCAAGAAGTTCATCGCCCTAGTCGAAAAGGGCGAGTATTATGGATTATTATTATGATTTCATGCGTATGAAGCGAGGATTTCACCGCCGCTATGCCTATTTCGATGATATTGAGGAGATGAAAGCTCAACGTGAGAAGTCGTTGATGTTTAGTCCGGCTATCGTGATTGGAGAAAGAGTATGATATGGTTTGATCTCGCTATTATCAAATAAGGATTTGGGTACCTTGTCTCGATGCCTTTGATAGACTTTTGATCGCGATTTAGGAATGGCGAGTCATCACACGTGGAGGTATCTCGATAAATCAGCATTAGTTTCACAAGGGAATGGTTATCGTGGAGGTAGAGATGGAGGTCGTGTGGTTTTCGAGGTGGAACTCGTGGTGGTAGAGTGTCCTGGAGGTCGTGGAGGACCTAGAGTATGTTACAACTGTGGAGAACACGGTCATTTTAAAAGCCAGTGTCCTAAGCCTCTCACTCAAGAAATTGAGTATCAAAGAAAATGCAGCCTAGATTCGCTCATACGCTGCGTAAATCCGAGCAAGTTTGTCAAGCGGAGACCCATAATGTTGTTATGAATGATGAGGAGTTTGCCAGTTTACACAAGCAGGATGTCTCAGCAGCTTCTTCCTCCTCTTCCAAAGCAACTCTAGCCAAGTCGGGTAAACCCATTACATGTCTTTTGTCTTCCCACCGGGTAATTGACTCGTGGGCTACCGATCATATATTTGACCGAAATTCAAGCTTGTTATCTACTTATGAGTCGTCGAATAAGTTTACTACGGTTACTCTTGCTGATGGATCCTTCTTCCAAAGTCTTGGGTAGTGGTAGTACTACTGCCGCTTCTTTATCATTGACATCTGTGTTATACTTGCCCAAGTTTCCTTATAATCTGATATCCGTTAGTCAACTTACAAAGAGCTTAAATTGTTGTGTTTCTTTCTTTCACGGTTATTGTCTTTTCAGATCCGAGGACTTGGGAGATTATTGGTAAAGGAAGTGAATCGATGGATTGTACTGCTCGATGAAGTTGTTGCTGCACACTCTTCTACCGTTGCTTCAGTTGCATGTCAAAGTACTTTGTTCCCTTTCCAGCTACATTGTCGTTATGGTCATCCGTCGTTACCTGTCCTAAAAAAATTGTGTCCTGAAATAGGGTCTATTTCTAGTTTACCTTGTGAGTCGTGTGAGTTTGCTAAACACCATCGTGTGTCGTATCCTCCTAGAGTTAATAAACGGCCGCGTCCCTATTTGAGTTAGTTCATAATGCGATGTTTGGGGTCCTTGTAACGCACCTTCCAAATCGTGGTTTCGATATTTTGTTACTTTTGTGGATGATTATTCCAAAAGTACTTGGCTTTATTTGATGAAATCTAGTGATGAGTTGTTTCAGTTATTTTGCTCTTTTTGTGCTGAGATAAAAACTCATTTTAATTGTTTGGTTCAGAATCTTCGTAGTGATAATGCTAAGGAATACTTTTCTGCTATTTTCTCCTCTTATATGTCTCAAAATGGAATCATTCATCAGTCTTCATGTATTGTCACCCCACAACAGAATGGTGTTGCTGAACGCAAGAATCGCCATCTCTTGGAAGTTGCTAGGGCATTGATGTTTGAGATGAATGTTCCTAAGTCCTTTTGGGCTGATGTTGTTCACACTGCTGCCTTTCTTATCAATCGTCTTCCATCATCTGTCTTAAAGGAGAAATACCATATTCGTTCTTCGTCCATCGCAGTCGTTGTTTCCCGTTTCTCCAAAAATGTTTGGCTGCACTTGTTTTGTTCAGGATGTTCGGCAATAGGTTGGTAAGTTAGATCGAAGAGCTCTCAAGTGTGTCTTTCTTGGATACTCTCGAACTCAAAAAGGATATCGTTGTTATTCTCCGGATTTGGGTCGGTACTTAGTGTCTGCTGATGTCACTTTCTTTGAGTCTAGCCCGTATTTTGGTCGGTCATCTTCTTCTGAGTCTGAGTTTGTCTCTCCCGATGATTTTCTCACTTATACATTGGTTCGTTCCCATAATCCCGAGGCCGGTGTTGATACCGAGGCTACTTCTCGCCTCCTATAACTCAAGTGTATACTGACGCACACTGCTTTCAATCCAAGAACCGCCGTTGCAGATTCTCCAGATTCACTCCCGATACCGGTTCCCACGCCATAAGACCCGCTCTCGATCTCCCTATAGCGCCCGAAAAGGTACACGCATTTGTGTTCATCCTATCACCTCTCAGGTCTCGTATGCTCACTGTGTCGATTCTTCTCGTTCATTTATTGTCTCTCTTGATTCCGTTGTTACACCTAGAAATGTGTCTGAAGCTTTGTCTCATAGTGGTTGGAAGTCCGCTATGGAAGAGGAAATGCAGGCTCTTGAGGCTAATGAGACTTGGGACTTGGTAACACTTCCTGATGGTAAGAAGGTTATTGGATGTAAATGGGTGTACGCAGCTAAAATGAATCCTCGATGGTACCGTTGTTCTGGTTAAAAGCTCGATTGGTCGCTGCAAAGGGTACGCACAAGTGTATGGTGTTGATTATACCGAATACTTTTTCTCCTGCTGCTAAGCTCACTTCGCTCGCTTTTCGATATCGTTAGTCGCTTCTAATAATCGGGCCTCAGACGTTGATGTCAAGAATGCATTCCTTCATGGTGATTTGCGTGAAGAGAGTTTACATGGAGCAACCTCCTGGGTTTGTTGCTCGGGGAGTATGTGAATAAAGTATGTCGGTTACGAAAGTCGCCAGATGGGTTGAAACAGCTCGCGGCTTGGTTTGGCGTATCGATCTTTGTCCGTGCTAGAGTTTGGGTTACGAGGAGTGCGTGTGATAACACCGTGTTCTTTCTGCGCGACTAGCGGTGGTTGTATTGTTTTGGTTGTTTATGTAGATGATATTGTGATCACGTGTAGTGACGCACATGGTATTGAAGCACTCAAATCGTGTCTTCAAACAAAATTTCGTACTAAGGACTTGGGTACTCTAAAGTACTTTCTTGGGATCGAAGTGATACGGTCCAAGAAAGGGATCTTTTTGTGTCAAAGAAAATATGTCCTTGATTTACTTGAGGAAGTTGGAATGCTTGGAGTAAAACCGTGTGACACTCTAATGGATCCTAATGTCAAACTTGTAGCCGGAGAAGGGAGATGTTTGAGGATCCGTAACGATACCGACATTGGTTGGTAAGTTGAATTATCTTGTAGTAACTCGTCCCGCATATTGCTTTTCCCAGTGAGTGTAGTGAGTCGGTTCATGGCAGCCCCTACTACTACACAATCGAATGCATTGGTTCGAATTGTGAATATTTGAAAGGAGCACCGTGTAGAGGTATATTGTATGCGAATCATGGGCATACACGGGTAGAGGCATTCTCTCGATGCTCGATTAAGCAAGGTGATCACGAGATGATGGTAAGTCAACTACGTGATATTGTGAGTTTGTGGGCGGAAATCTTGTATCTTGGAAAAGTAAGAAACAGAGTGTGGTGGCGAGATCAAGTGCAGTCGAGAATATCGTGCTATGGCTCGACAACCCGCGAACTTATGTGGATACAACAATTGATGGGAGAGATTGGATTTAAGGTTCCTCCGCTACGAGATTGTGGTGTGATAATCGAGTAGCCATGCATATTTCTACAAATCCAGCTTTTCCACGAAAGGACTAAGCATATAGAGGTTGATTGTCATTTTATTCGAGAAAAGATCCAACGTAATCTTGTCTCCACCTCATATGCGTGCGGAGAACAACCACCGATATGCCGACTAAAGGCTTGACAAATTAAAGGGTGGATTATATTTGTAACAAGTGGGCATGATAAATATCTATGCTCCAGCTTGAAGGGGAGTGTTAGAAAATAAGGGTAGTTTAGTAATTGTGTTATTAGGGTATATGTTGTATATATATATATATGCTCATCGTTTAATAAAAGTCAAGAAAACGCAGGGTTTGTGGACTGGGAAGAACCCGTCATTGACCTGTTCGTCTCTTGCCTGCTCTTCTCTTCTTCTCCTTCTTTATTTCTATTAACACCTTCAAATCGGGTTTGATTTTCGTTTTAGATTTGGTTTCTATTGGTTTGATCTAAGCATTCAAATTGCTTGTTTGGGTCTATTGGTTTGATCTGCGCATCTGTAGCTCCAAAGAAATGACGTTTAAGTGATGAAGGCGAGGGCAAAAAGGGTATTTCACTCGAAGATAACGTCAAAAGGTAACGTCCGTCAAAAAATGGGTTAACGGTCAAGATAAGTCGGGTACAGTGGCCATCCCGAAAATTTTGACGTCTCAGTGGCCTAATTGCAAGTTTTGGGGAAGTACAGTGGCCCGAAGGTGCGTTTTGCCATTATAAATCAACTCTTATTACACGATGGGCGTGACATCGATATTTATTAGACAAAAAGTAAATCCTTAACCTACTAGAATTAGGGCTAATTAATGGTAAAGCAATCATCGAGAGACTTTTCCAACTATTTAATTTTTGAAAGTCTCTTTGATTGTTAGCCCACAAAAGAGTGATTTGTTCTAAATTGATAGAACGTTGGTCAAAGTATTTTTGCACACGATCCATTAGAGGTCATAGATAGGAATTCACTTAGATTTTCTTTGAAGAATGAGTGTAGTTATTTAAGGCGAGCCCCTCGACCGCCTGATGCGAAGGGTAGCCACCTCACAGAGAGGTGAGGCGAGGCATTTTACCTAGGGCGGTTGCTTTTCTCGCTTTTTCAAGGGGCGAGAGGCAAGAAGAGACCGGCTAAGGCGAACATGAGAGTACTCCGACACGAATTTACACAAATCATGAGAGAATTCCTTTAGATCTCAGCATATTTTCTTAGATCCACACAAATCTACTTAATATTTGTTCAATCCAAGGCCACAATTGTCATCTACTTGAGGAGGCGATTATGTTCATTTCTTTTTTTTCCACTAGATCTTATCAGAAAAGTTGCTAGCGCAGGCGTTGGTTGGCGGAAAGTTTGCCGGGGAGACGACAGACGAGGTCGCTGGACTGCATAGGTTTTATCGAAAGTTGGTTGGTTTGAAGAGGATTTGGATGTTTATTGTTCATATATTTGAATATACACTTTTCACCTTTTGTTTTCAAGAAAAAGGTGTAGTTTTTAGTTGAAATATGAACTTAAAAGTTTAAAATGATGCTATTACTATCATTTGTTGGCTAAGTTATAAGAATTACTTTTACTTATTACTTAGTGGACACAACAACATTCAAGTTGTGCACCACCACTTCATTTTGCTTGTGTTATTTCTATTGAGTCTTATCCACATACTATTCTACTGCGTTATTGAATATTCATTTCAATCGTGTGTTAGTATCCAACTACAATCCGTTGTTACCCATTTATTTAACGGGTTGTGTCGGAGATGGGTTCGGGTTAAACCCGCTTCAGCCTGTTCTAATAAGAAAATTAATCGAAATGTGACCCTAAAATATTATTTAGTTTATAATTCAAATTATATTTCAATAAATATTCAAATAACTTTTCTAGCCTAGTGGTACCCCTTAACAACAAAGTTATATAATTATCTATATATATTTTTAATTAATAGCATGCGGTGGCCGGAGGTGCAGTCCTTAGACATCAGGTTGTGGTGGCCGGAGGTCGTTGACAGCGGGGGTGGCCGCCAGAGGTTGTCTTCGACGGTGGCAGGCAGTGATGGTTTGCTAGCAGTGGTTGCCGGCCGGAAATCATCAACGGCGATGGTGGTGCCGTGGTCATAGAGGATTGTGGCAGTTGGTTTTGGTTATGGACATCGCCGTTGGTAGCAGCTGGTGGTGAGTGGATAGGACGGTGGCCACAGGTTCAAATTTAAAAACTTTAACTGGTAAATATTGTGTTATTAGGTAAAAACGTACTTCAACCTGCCACATTTTATGCAGTAAAAAGAGTTACCTGCTTTAACCCACTAGTATAATGGGTTGGGTTGGGTTGGGTTGGGTTGGTATTTTAACAAGTTGGGTTAGGTGGGTTAGTGGGTAATGGGTAAATATTGACAGCCTAGTTCGCATGGTCTATTTCAATTGTCTCCCTCCTTGTTTTTCTTTCCTTTCTGTCTGTTCTTTACATGATGTAGCTGTTCTTTGTCAGCATCCTGTATGTGCTTCTCCTTATTCTGATAATGAAGAAGAAAGAATGGAATTTTTCTGTTCTTTGACGACAGAAGAAGTTTATTAGTTCAAGAAATGGAAATACAAATCGGCAAACAATCCATCCACAGAAACATAACAAAAGAAAAAAAAAGAAAGAAAAGAGAAAAAGGGGATACGCTGCGCCTCACATTCTTTTACTTAAAAAGTATTTTCTCTGTGGTGCTAGGGTTTAGCTTTTGTCTTAACATTCTTTTTAATACTTGTATATTTAATCTCCTACTATGTAATTATTCCGTCAACTTGCTGGCAATCTCCTCAGAGAGAGCTTTTAATGTATTTCAGGAGACACTACGAGTGAAAGATGAAGAGCTGCAGCATTTGGCTAGAGATATTCGTGCTAGGGATTCAACAATAAAAGAGATAGCAGAAAAACTAACTGAAACCGCTGAAGCTGCTGAGACTGCAGCATCTGCAGCTCATACTATGGATGAGCATAGGAGAATTGCATTTTCAGAAGTTGAGCGGTTAAAAAGAGATGCAGAAAAACAGTTGGAGTCATCTGGCTTGAAGGTTAAAAAATATTATCATCGCTGTGATGCTTCAGTTTTGCTAGTGATATTTCCATAGTTACAATTCAGTAAAATTTAGGCCCAATGCTAAAGTTAACCACTCTGTTTTGATGAAGCTCCATTTTTATGACAACCGTGTTTTTTCTTTCTTTTTTCCAATCAAAGTAGAGTGGTTCTTTTTTGCATTAGGCTTAAAATATGTCTATGTAATACCTGATTAATAAGTGCATCCTCACTTTGCCCAAAACCATTCCAGTTTATGGTCTGATCGGATATGCTGTCATGAGATATAAGATAATGATGTGGTTTCATGTTATATTTCTATGTAGGTAAGAGAGTCTGAAGACAAGGTTATGGTTTTAAGTAAAGAAAGAGATGAACTTATTAAGCAGCGAGATTCTGCCATTCAGGAGGCACATTTATGGCGTTCTGAGCTTGCAAAGGCTAGGGAACGTGTGGTGATTTTAGAAGGAGCTGTTGTTCGAGCCGAGGAAAAGGTTCGGGTGATGGAGGCAAATGCTGAAGCTAGAATAAAGAAAGCGGAACATAAAGAGAGCATTGCCGTAAAGGAGAGGGAAGAGCTTTTGGCTTACGTGAATATGCTAGAAGCTCAAATGCAAAGGTTTTACCATCTTTTTCTACTTTACTCTTCATTGTGTTGTGCTGTTAGCTCTATTTAGATGTGCAGTCCACATCTTAGACCTCAAGATCAGTTTTAAATTTTTTGCTTCTGTAAATTTCTGATTCTGAATAAACTTTCTGGGTAAGTGCGGACCAGTATCACGAATCACTGTCCTGGAATATAGCATCATGCATGAAAATGAAAAAAATGAAATTATGTTTGATAAATTTTAGTGAAAAATTTGCGTTACATTAGGGTCTATCTGCTCCTTTTGACTACTATCCATTTTTCCAAGAAAAAGATCTCTGAGACCTGTTATTACCATGAAAAAACTTCTTTTCTATTAGTGAATTCTACGAGGAATCCATGTGCTTGTTGGTGACGCAGGTTCTGGTTCCTCTTTAACTATTAACTCGCGCGACTCCTTCATCTCCTGTTGATTCGTGGACATTTTTCTGTTTCTCACTTCCCTGACTCTCCCCACTTGTTGATTCGTTTATTGTATAGCTAACAAACTTGTGATAAAACACACTTGTTCGCTGGTAAAATGTTAGCATGATGATGATGAAAGTCAATGCCTCAGATGTTTTGTGTTAACAGGCAGCAGGAAAACACTAAGCAAGTGCTGGAAGAGAAGGCCGAGTCTTGCTCAGATATTGTTGACACTCAACCACTGACAAAGCACGTAGATCCATCGGAGGAGAATGTGGACAAAGCATGCCTTAGCATTTCAAGGGCAATACCAGTGGCTGAGAGGAGTTTAATTCACCTTACAATGGACCAAGCTGATGATCTGCATTCAGTTGGTGATGGTGACTGGAATGACATTCAAGCAACCGAGACACAAATAGATGATGTCAGAGAAATTGCACCAGACATTGAAAGGAACAGCTTAGATATTCCTGTGTTTAGACAACCAGATGATAGTCAGATTGAGCAGGGAGCAAATCCTTACCATCAGCCTTGACATTTGAACTCATACACGGTGGAATATTTTCCTTCTGACTTCTGACAGATAACATTCAAATGGTAACATTACTAAGAAAGGGCAGTTTGTTGATGTAGCCTTATAGTTCTCTGTTGTGCTTATAAGATGAATTATAGAAGTTTCATTTTATTAGTTTCTTACGGCTTAAAATGATTGGGTTGTGATAGAGAACACGTGTAATAATAATTGAAAAAAAAACTCAGGTTTGTTGGTCATTAATTTCTCTATATTTAGTTATTTCAAAAAAAAAAAGTATTTGGTACGACGAAAAAAAGTACCATTAAACTTTGCTTTTAAGTCCCTATATGTATAGTCAACTTGCTATTATGGTATAAGGACAAACCAAAATTGCACATTTTCTGGGTTTGAGTGATCACTTGTACTCTCTCCTTTTTCAAATAATCGTCCTCTTTGATCTCGGATATCGTTTAAGAAAAGATAATTGAATGTATTATAAATATTAGTCTAATGTGTGGTTTCCTTTAACGCCCTTGAGCATGTGGTCATAATTAAAGTAAATAAAAAAAATGATAAAGTGATACATTGTTTTCTTAAAAATAAAGTTTTGAAAGATGATAATTATTTTTGAATAGACAAAAGAGAAAATGTGGATAATTATTTAGAAACGGAGATAGTAACTTGAAATTGAATGTGATTACTGAGAAAAAAGTGCCACTCCCTCCTCTGTCCCTAAATCATTATTTAGTTACTTTAATGAGTTAGACCGACAGTTTTTCAAACAAATTATTAATAGTACCCAAAAAACTCCTATAAATTACATGTTTTATAATTATTTTTTCAAAATATATGCTAAATTTTCATTTGAAAAACAATATGTTTTGACTCAAAAAAGATAAAGTGGGCAATGTTAAGTTTAGAGGCCTATCTCAAAACCAATTGGCTATGAGAGGTGTGGTTTCGTGATCTTTATTAAGTAATTGCAAGGCTTGATTATTCCTGATGTGGGTTTACTGTCTCAACATGCCATCTCAAGTGTAGTCGAGATTGAAGCTTATAACATGGACTCATTAGTTTCGGTGGTGTGGAGCAAGAGTGTGGGTCATTGGGCTAACACGTGTAAATAGTACTCCCTCCGTCCCTAAATAATTGTCCTGCTTGACCCGGCGCACAGTTTAAGAAAAAGTAATTGACTTGATTATTTATATTAGTTTAATGTGTAGTTTCCATTAATGTCTATGTATATGTGGCCCATAATTAAAGTAGAGTGAAAAAGTAAGGGTAAAGTGATAAAAGTGATGTTCAAAAAAGGTAAGTTTCAAAGTGGACAATTATTTTGGGACGGACGAAAAAGGAAAGGAGAACGATAATTTAGGGACCGAGGGAGTACTTAATTTGATACCATGTTAAAGTCCGGGGTTCATTTCAAAATCAATTAGTTATGAGAGAAGTGGGTCTATGATCTTTATTAAGTGATGAAATAATTATCGGTTGGCACATTTTGGTAAAATTGTAACCGCTCCATTTCCCTAAAAAAAAAAAATTCAACCGCTTAAGTTTACTTTTATGAATTTATTTCAATAATGTCCTCGTCTTCTGCTTTGTCTTCCTCTTCCTTGCAGAAATCTATCTACTGAGCTTTGAAGCTTTAGATGATAGCATAAGAATTACAAAACCTTTTTCTATCCTTGAATCTGTAATGTAGTCAATGGGTTGAGATTGGACAACCTCCTCCTTTTACTTTAGTAGAAGGAAGGAGCTATATATGAAAAGCTGTCTTGATTCCCTCTTGCTTCCGAAATCGAAGGCATGTTTTGAACAGAGGAAGATCGCATTCACAATGCTTCATGTGCCCTTTTTTGATCAACTAACTACACTTCGCGAAAATTACAACCTGAACAAAGCCCTTTTCCATGTCCACCCTAATGTAATGGCGATTCTTGCAATTGAGTTGATGGAATAGGGTGAAGTATATCAAACACCCAGAATGCTCCTCCTCTTCTTCGATCGTAAACGCGGGCATCGTAGCTTTGATGTGGGGGTTAGAGTCTTCGATGTGGGGGTCGGATTCTTCGATGTGGGCGTTAGAATCTTGATGTGGGCGTCAAATTTTTTATGTGGGCGTCGTTCATTTTCGGATCGGAATTCTTGTTGTCCATGTAATCTAGGAAAATAAAATGAAGTAGCAGCAACAACTTATGTTGAGGGAAAGGTAAGGTTCTTTCTTATTGGCGCCGGTGGACATGGGGACGGGAACAACATCGAAATTGATCCCCTTTTCGTAGAGGCAAGCAATAACTCGGATCACATTTGTCGAGACTGCGTTGCCGTGGACTTTGATGATCGCCATTGATTGAGAATTGAATATTTTCTGAAATTGATGCAGGGATAGTCATTGTATATGTAAGCAAGGTTTGGCTGCCTTTCTAGGACTGGAGCCTTGTGATAACAGTTATTGGGTAAATTTTTTGAATTTGATGCACAATATTTTTTAAGCGAAGCCCAATGTTTTTCTTTGCGATGCCCATATTTGGGCAGTGGCTTTGCGCGCGTCTTTTATTCATTAAGGGTATTTTCGACATTTTACCCTCAAAAGTGTATTTTAGCGGTTGAATAAAAAGAAAGTGGACTGAAGAGGTTATAGTATCATCCCATGGGACCGGCCTGGTTATCACCCTTAAGTGATTGCTAGACTTGATTATTGGGTGATAATCAGACCGGTCCACTCCACCCAAATGTCAACCACAAAAGTCTTCTATATTTATTTAATCAGTAAAAGACACTTTCTGGATGAAAGAATTAATATACTCGTAATGAAATTGAATTGGGTGCGTTGCATCGAAAATTCAGTTTGCGCATTGGCAATCCAGTTTGTTCATCAGAAAAAAAATTGTGCATTGGGATTTACTTTGGTATTTTAATTCAAAATTTTCCATGCAAATCTAGAATTGTGCATCAGGATTTTCTTCACGGCTAATCTATCAGAAAATAAAAATTGTGCATCGGACTTTACTTTTGTATTTTACTTCCAAATTGTGCATCGCAAATACAAAATTGTGTAACAGAATTTTCTTCATGGGTAATCCAGTTTGTGTATCGAAAAATAAAAATATGTTCGTCGGGTTTACTTTTGTATTCTACTTCCAAATTGATGCATCACATTTCCAAATAGTTGTGCTGTATCGAAAATCTAGTTTGCGCATTGGTAGTCCAGTTTGTGCATCAAAAAATAAAAATTATGTATCGAGATTTACTTTTGTATTATATTGAAATTGGATTAGGCACGCTACATCGAAAATCCAGTTTGTGGATTGGTAATCCAGTTTGTGTATTAGAAAATAAAAAATTATGCATTGGGATTTACTTTTGTATTCTAAATCTAAATTATGCACCGGGATTTTCTTTTTGTATAATCTATCAGAAAATTAATATTGTGCATCGAGATTTATTTTTGTATTTTCATTCAAAATTGATGCATCACATTTCCAAATAATTACATCGCGAATGCATCTATTTCTTCTTTTCAAACCTTTCCTTTCGAATTAAAAAGCAATCAAATGCAGTTCACCCATGCCTATGGGCAGCAATGGTACTAAGGAAGCATATGGTCACCTAAGATTCGCGCTTCGCATTGGATAAGGAAATAAAATATTCTCTGGCGTAAGATCTTGATTGCTTCAAGGGCTGGTGATGAGTCCCTAGGTAGCCATGGTAACTCAAAGATGACACAAGCACCATATGGATCAACCACAAGGGCAAGAGTTTTGAGGCATGAGGACAAGGCCTTGGAGGGGAAAATAAAAATGATGAGTGAGTGTGAGTGCTCCGTTCCGCATCCTCTCCCACTACTGAGAAGCGGGTGGTTTTAAAACTTAAAACCCGTAGAATACGCTCGACCTCATTTGTGGACTCAAAATATTAAACAGAGTCGCCACATCTATTTTAAGGAATAAACAGAGAAAAACCAAATATACCAGAATATAGGGGTTCAGAGGCTAAGTTATGAGTTAGGAAGGTATTAGGCACCGAACTCACCATTTCGGTCTTAGAATGAGGTTTTAAGCTAAATATGTTCTTTTTATATATTTAATCTAAATACAACATTTATATATATAGATATATGTGCGATAAAGAAAATAAAGAAAAACTTGCAACAGCTACATTTTAAAGTTGCAATAAGAGCGGATATAAAATAGACAATATAATACCGACTTATTTTATAGCCATTTATACTAAATATTTTACCAGTATAACGACTTATTTTATGTCACCATATTATTATAATAATATTATTTTAGACAGAAAAGGAAATAATTTTGGATAGCTACCTCTTGAAGCGTGATGGTTTATACCCGGGGCCACTTTACTTAGGCAGGCCAGGTGTGCTCGTTTTGTCGTCTCCTCGAAAGAGAAACTCTTTTTGTTGTTGAAATTTGGGCAGCGTAACCACTTGCATTTGTTGCTTTTCACGCTGATTTTTGGGCGATGTGACGGATGTGTTTGTTGCTTTCCACCTCTCAATCTAGGCGGAGCAACTGCTTGTATTTGTTGTTTTTGTGTTGAGGTCGTGTCTGAAATTGAGCCGAGTAATTGTTGTGTTTGTGGCTTTTTGGAACCGGGTTTAAGGTGAGAACCTAATCGGGTAACTAGGTTTATCTCTGGACGGTGGTTGTAAGTGTATAGTCAGGGATCACTCAGCCTAAAGGGGGGAAATTGAATTTGGTAGCTTAACAGCTCTCTGTAAATATCTCTATGGTCTTTGCTCTCAATCTTTCCGTCTCCAAAAAAACTGCCCTGTTTGCACTGGGTGAAGGCTTGTATTTATAGGTTGAGGAATCTTAATCACGAAGGTAAGCAGCAAATATTTTGTGTTTGTGCTTGAATTGGCTTTACCCTACACTGAAAAGATTGTACCAAACAAGGAAAATATATACGGAAAAAACAGAAATAGGCGTTGCCTACTACAAGTTTGGGCCAGCGCCCAAAACTACTATAGGCGGCGCCCAAAATTGTAATGGACTGCACCATTTTTTGTTTACTCATTTGGGAATTTTCACTTTTCCCCCTACTGTTCATTGTTTGTCTTTTTGCTTTTTGGTTTCTTCATTTAACGTTTTGAACCCCCTGAAAGTTTAACGTTCGTTAGTCCTGATGACTAGATTTAACATTTATGGAATGTTACAAGGGTACAAAATTGAGGTTCTACAGAGCCCCTCAACGATGAAGTTTATGGGTAAATCGAAATTTATCAATAAACGAACATCGTTGATAAGTATAGTGTAGACACCCCAAATTCGTACCCCTAATTTATATATGTACTAAAAAAATATATAATTTAGAAATTCTAAAATGGGCTAACAAGTGTTAAGTTTTCGTTAAAGAGGGGTTTAAAGCGTCAAAAAACAAAACAACAGACAAGGAAGGAATAGTAGAGGGCGGGATGAAAAATTCACTAGGCCTAAGATAAATAGGCCCTACCGATATCACAATGGGGCGCATCGCCCATTTATGTACTACGGGGCGCCTGATGAGGACATCCCCAACAATGTCAACAACTCAAAAGAGAGAACGATTTACTCACGGGGAGATGATGAGATCCTGTCAAGCCTAAGTCCGTGTCAAAATCAAATGTTGATCAAGCATGGAGAGTTCGTGGTTGATCAAGGAACCAAGTGCCCAAGAAATCAAATTAACTCTTTAAGAGGCATGGAATACGATTGGAAAATTCAAGGATTCTATACAAACTTGATTCGTGGGTTCATTGGAGATTCGAGCTACTATAATGGATACTCGACAAATCAAAAGAGGCTGGTGAGCGTGATTCAGAACAAGAAGATCGTGAGGCTGACATTCTGGAGACCTTGCGGACGCAAGGTTAAAATAGGCTTGCGACCGCAAGGCCTGTCATTTATAGGACTGACTTTCTGCCGACCTTGCGGACGCAAGAGGCCAAGGGGCTTGCGAACGCAAGGGTCCCCGAATTGCCGTATCAGCTTTAAAACAATTTAGTATCGAAAAGGAAGCCTTCAAATGGGTCCCCATATATTCAGATATGACTTGGGGAGCTTTTAATAACTATTGGAAAACTTTTGGGGCCAAAATGCAATTTTAGAAAATAGGCCCTTGTAGAAAAACGGGAATTGTTAGAGTTTCCTTATTTTAGAGGATTTATGTTTATTAAATAGATTAGGTAAGTTGAGTAGTTTCCTAAGTATATTTTATTTAGTGTCCTAAGATGATTCTACTTAGACCTTTTCCTTTTACTTTTAGGTTTAGGATTCACAACCCATATAAATAAGGGATGTGGCTTATTATTTTGTACACAACTTTTCTGATTATTGAGTAATATAGTTTTGAGTGTTTTCTTCGAAACCTCCTTGTTCTTCATGAACTTGTGAATACTTCGGTGTGATTCCGTTGTGTTCGAATCCTAACTTATCAATAGGAATTCCATACCTATTGTGGCGTTATTCACAATACTTAGGTTCTGCAATTGCTACGATTGCGGGTTGCGGCTGTACATGCCAATGTTCTTTTCGTGCTAATTGTTGGGTCGAGGTGTCACCCCCGCAAAACATCATTCGATCCTAAGCTTCCGCCGCGTGTGTAAATCGTTCTTCAACGAAGCCTTCCGAGAAGATCGTATCATTTTGGTATCAGAGCAAAGGTTCGTTTCCACAATCTATCTTACTTTAAATTGTTCTTATTTTGATTATCAATTCGTTTCTCTTCCTACTTCGAATTAGGGTCTTCAATCCTATTTTGTTCTTTTCGATTCTTTGTTTTTGTTATTTCAAGCCCCTAATCTTCTAGGGTTATAAATCAAAAAAAATATACGTTCATGCTTACTTTGCTCATCGCCTGCTTTGTTCATCGTTCACGATCTTGCTCATATAAAAAAATTCTGTTGTTTTGAATTATTTCGGACAGCTTGACTACCAAAAAAAAAAAGAATTCGGACAAAAAAAAAAAAGAAAACAAATCCGGGAAAAAAATTACAGAAAAAAAAATCAGATTTAAAAAAAATAAATAAAAAAATAAAAATTTGTTAGTTGCCGAAAAGAATTAGTGATTGCTTGAAATTGGAAATTGCTAGTTGTGCGAATTGAGAAAGTTTGAAGTATTGTCATCATCTAGGTTCAAAAATTTATATCGAATTTTCTTTTACAAATTGATCTTTGAGCCTTTCATCCTTGGAATTCTATTCTTAATTCATTATTTCTATACGTAGAATATTATTGATTGAGTTTGGTTTGTTTACTTCTCAATTCACCGATTTATTTGTTAGTTCTTTTAGAACTTGGAGGAATTGAAGGTGAGGGAGAGTAGGTAAACACGAGAGGAGTGATCATTGCTTGAGTGATACACGTAAGGGAGTGTGTGAGATATAAACTTGTTTATTTCTAACATATTTTCTGCAGGTTTCATAATGTTTAAAAGTAGAAGTGACAATATGGATATTTCTAAACTTAGAGATCACGAAAGTCATAATGAGTTATCTATGCAGAAAAGCATGCTAGGTGACTAATTGGTGACCCTAAGTACACAAGGCAAAAGAAAAGAAGATGTATTTTCAAACATAAGACGATGTCTTGTGTTCAACAAAGTGTGTAGACTAATTATTGCTAAGGATAGTGGTGCTAATGTTGCTAGCACTGTTTTGGTTGAGAAATTAGGACTTCCTGTTGTTAAACACCGACAACCTTATAAATTGCAATTATGTTCTAAAGAGCTGATAATGGTGGATAAACAAGTGAAAGTCACATTTAGCCTTGGGGAGAACAAAGAGTGTGTCTTGTGTGATGTGGTACCTATGAAAGGGTGGCATCTCTTATTGGGTCGTCCATGGGATTATGCTTGTAGAAAAAAAGAGAAGGATGAAAAGAAAAGAATTGATGAGAAAAAAATTGAGAGAGAAAATCTTGAAAGAATAAAGAGAGAGAAGTTTGAGAGGGAAAGATTAGAAAGAGAAAAGAAAGACGAACAAAGGTTGAAAGAGTATCAAGAACTAATGGAGCTTGCATTCGAAACTTCACAACACGTTCCACCTACAACAAATCAAGTTCTTGAAGATGATGAGAGAAAGGCTATGAGAAGCCTTACAAAAGGAGAGCTTGAGAGAAGAGAGAAAGGCTATTGAGGAAAAGAATATAGAGAAGCCTTCACAAAAGGAGAGCTTGAGTGAAAATCTAGAGAGTTCAGCTTGTGAGAAAAGTAAGGTTTGTGAGATAGCCGAGAAAAAGGAGAGGTTGTGTGAAAACAAGAGTGAGAGGCAGGCTCAAGAGGAGATAGTTAGTTTTGAGATAGCCGGGCAAAATGAGAGGAAAAATAGAGAGAGTGAGCAGAAGAAAGAGTGTGAAAAAAAGAAAGAAAGTGAGACAAATTTTCATACTAACAAAATTGAATTGTTTTTGCCTAGTTTCATTGTTTCTCATTCACAGATTGTTCATGAGTTGAAGCCTACACCGTCTAAAGAAATTGTGAGACTCAAGGTTGAATACCAACAAGGTAAGGAGATTGTTGTAGATCCTACACTTTCTCAAAGGTATGATCTTACTCTTTCTTGGAAAAATAAGATATGTGATGAATTGTTACATGATAAGCACCATGATATTGATCATAAGCTCAATAGTGTAGTTGTTGGGTTTGGAAAGTTAAGTAGTCTTGTAGACACTTCAGTCATGGGTGAGATTGTTAGACCAATTAATTTATTACATGATGTACACCATAACTTTGGTGATAAGGAATTGTGAGAGGTGTTGCTTTGAAACATTTGATTAATTTTGTGAATGCCTTATTCATGAAAAAGATTGTTAGACCACTTGACTTGTTTAGAATGTTTCAATTTCAAAATTTGGTTAGTCACCATGGTCTAAGTGATTAGATGAATTGTGATAAATACATTGGTGATGATTTAAAATTGACTTTGCATATACATAATCATTCGTATGTGGATCCATTCATGGATAGTACATTGGTTGATAAATTGGTAGGAGTGCATGGTGCATTGAAAGTTGGAAAGAAAATTTTGAATTTTACTTTGGAAATTTCTAAGTTTCATCAAGATGTGAGTTCTAAACATGTGATTATGCATGATGTTTCTATGATGTATTTTGTTGCATGTCATAAAATTGTTGAAATTCCTCATGATGCGTTGATATTTCATAAGATTTATGGATTGCATATAGTTTCATTGAGGGACATAAATTATGTTAAGCATGTTAAATCTTGAAAAGGTTATGAGCTTCATGTTATTAAGGGATATAAGCATGATTTGACTTATAGTGTTATTTTTTAGCATAAAGGATGTTTATCCTTGAGATTGCACTCTGGTTGTAATTTTTTATCGTTGCATGATTCATTATTGATAAATATGGATATGCAAAAGATGAAAGTTTTTAGATTAATCTTCAAACCTGACGAATTTGGTTGTTGTTTGTTTCAAGTCGAAGGAATAAATTAGAAGACTTCAATTTTCGGTAATTGGAAGAAAGAGACCATAGAGTATGGTAAAATTGTTTGTAGTGAAGAAACCTTGACTTGTGATAAGTTGCTCAAAGAGGAAGGTGACTTTGGTTCTATAAAGGATTTTTATGAGGGAACATCGATTTGTGATAACTTGATGAGTGAGATTATAAACATTGATGGATTTACTTGTCATGACGGATTTGGATACATGAGTTGGTATGCCATATTGCATATTATCTTCTTATACTTATTAATATCTTTCACTGACATTCCTTATGATGATCTCGTTGTGTTTAATGTTGCATATGTGATGTTGTCATTCATGGAAAATCACCGAGTAATGCAAGTGAGATATGTTAGATTGATATTTGAACCCGGAGATGGAGTTTGAGTGAAGCATAATATTGAAAGAGACTTTGATTGTGCTAAATTGAGCATGATGATATGTGATTACTTGTTGAGTATGAATTGTCGTGCTAACCACTTTGATCATCTTGCATCGTGTAGTGTTGTAATGTTTCTCCTACAGGTTTGGGCAAGAATTAATGTGGAACACAAGGATGGATATGATGCACATCAAGTTCGATTAATTCATGATCCAGGAAACGTGGTTTATGTGGACTTGGACGGAAAGCTCATTCAAGAACAAGTTGATTTTGTGCATGACTACAATATGATTTTTAAAAGTGGATTTACATGGTAAGATTATGTGAGTTCATACTTTTCGGTTGCTAATTCACATCCATTTGATGTAGATCTAGATTTGAGGACAAATCCTTTTGAAGAGAGGGGGGATGATGAGATCCTGTCAAGCCTAAGTCCATTTCAAAGTCAAATGTTGATCAAGCATGGAAAGATCAAAACCGAGCACATAATAAATCAAATGAATCCCGTAAAATGTGTGGAATATGTTGGAAAGATTCAAGAATTCTACACCAACTTGATTCGTAGGTTCATTGGAGATTCGGGCTACTATAATGGATACTCGACAAATCAAAAGAGGCTGGTGAACGTGATTCGGAACAAGAAGATCACGAGGCTGACATTCTGGAGACCTTGCGGACGCAAGGTTAAAATAGGCTTGCGACCGCAAGGCCTTGATATTTCACGACATTCTTTCTGCCGACCTTGCGGACGCAAGGTGTCAAGGGGCTTGCGGCCGCAAGGGTCCCCGAGCTTGCCTTTTGTGCCGTATTAGCTGTAAAACAGCTCATTATCGAAAAGGAAGCGTTCAAATGGGTCCCCCACCTATTCAGATATGACTTGGGGAGCTTTTAATAACTATTGGAGGACTTTTTGGGGCAAAATGCAATTTTCGAAAATAGGCCCTTGTATAAAAACTGGATTATTAGGGTTTTCATTATTTTAGTTATTTTTAGGGTTTCTTTTTCTCCAAGTATTAGGGTTTATTTGTAAGGCTATATATATGCATTTTACTTTCATTGTAAAACAGTTTTAGTTTTAGTTGATTTGAGATAATATAGTTTTGAGTGTTTTTATTCGAAACCTCCTTGTTCTTTATGAACTTGTGAATACTTCGGTGTGATTCCGTTGTGTTCGAAACCTAACTTATCAATAGGAATTCCATACCTATTGTGGTGTTATTCACTACACTTAGGTTCTTCAATTGCTACGATTGCGGGTTGCGGTTGTACATGCCAAGGTTCTTTTCGTGCTAATTGTTGGGTCGAGGTGTCACCCCCGCAAAACATCCTTCGATCCTAGCTTCCGCCGCGTGAGCAAATCGTTCTTCAACGAAGCCTTCCGAAAAGATCGTATCATAAACCAACATTAATTTTTAACCAATGCTTGTTACATCACATTTATTGATGATTATAGTAGAGATCCATCTTACATTGATTATAAATTAATATTGATTTTAGAAATCGTTAAAGTACTCACATAATACTTGTTGAAAAATTAGTGTTTTTAGTGAAAGAAACTCAGCAACTTGAGGCACAAATTTCTTTACGTGTCATTTTTTTGTTGGTAAATGTAATTGTGTAAATGTGTTCTACTTGGTGAGAGCATCAAAATTATATATTTATTTGTTAAAATCGAGTTTTTGATGATTAAGATATCAAAGCTTAATGTATGATGTTAGAAGTGAGTTATTAGAGTAAAATACTCACCCAATGCCAATCTAATAATATAATCTTACATTGGTTAAGAAATAATGTTGATAGTAAAAGTCTTTCTATATAAGATTACCACTATTATAAATAATAGAAGAGATTAATAATAAATGATTAATATCACAATATCATATTAATTATTATTTTTAGCTAATGGCTAAAAATGAAAAGTTTCAAGTCAAGTGATGTAGAAGCTTGGGGATTCAAAAATATCAAAAGTTGGGTGAGGTAGCACAACCATAGTGTTCCTCACCAACTTTATATATATATATATATATATATATATATATATATATATATATATATATATATATATATATATATATATATATATATATATTTACTAATTTTGCTTAGCAATATGTATTAGTACATAGAACCTAACATTTCAGTCTTAAATTATATAGACTTTTAAAGTTTGGAAGTGTGAAAATTGACTTGAAGGTTTGGAGGTGTTTATGTTACTCTTGAGAAGAATTGTTCATTTATATATAATTTCAAAATGTAACTCGTGGTGCATCTGAAAACTATTGATTTATATGCAGGTCCATGATAGCTTTGTCTTGTCCCGGACGATCTCAAGTAAAATGGTTCGAGATTGCATGAAACACTTGTGCTAGAATTTTTTGAACTTTTGCAGGATCTCTCGGAGTCCTAGTTTGTTATTGTCCTAGAGTAATCTGAAATATTTTAGAATCTAGAAGAATTCTCTTGTATATAGTAGTGTGAAGTAGAGTATTTAGAATATATATTAAAATTCTAGGAAATGGTAGGAACATCTTACACTTGTAGAGATCATTATAGTTTGGGACGTAGCCTATAAATAGGTGATGTCTTATTCACAACAGGACACTTCCAGAGATCAATTAAATGTGTTTCCTTCTTTGATTTTTTTGAGTCTTCTCTCATTTCCAATTTAGTGTATTTAAATAGGTATAACCAAATCTTACACATATGCCCCGCCAAGTCCTCGAAGGACTTGGCCCATTGCCTGGGTAATTGCACGAGCTATACCATTCACAACAGAATTGTATAAGGCTGAATAAGAATTGGTGCCACACGAATATGGTAGAGTTGGGCTAAAAGGTTAACTCCAAGAGTGTTTATCCCAAGATGTTTACCGTCAAAACTAGGGATGTACATCGTAACCATCAGAAAAACCTATATATTTTTATTTATTATATATATTCACATTTGTTAACTATTTTGAGTCGTTGGATCATTTGAGATGCATAATCTAGGTCCTTGATTTAGTCATGTACCTGGTTCATTATGATCTTATAGCACGATGCAAATTTGAATTAAATTATTAAATTGATGCATTGCGGTGCAAAAATTGGATGTAACGCGGTGTAAAATTGGATTAGTTAATTATAATTGATGCATCACGATACAAAAATTGATGTAACGATGCAAAATTTGATTAGGTCATTTAATTGATGTATCGTGGTACAAAAATTGATGCAGAGCGATATATTTGAATGAGCGATTTATTTGAATGAGTGATCCATAGCACGTCTCATGGTCATTAATGTTATCGTAGTCTTTTCTTCTCAAAATGTGAATTTTTCGATTAAAAACAAACATATGATACTGTACGCGATTAAAAACTTATCAAAATAGACCAGCCCAAATTTACCCCAATTTTTAAAAATAATTTAAAATGGGAAGAACTCTATTTTTAGTAAATGGATGACTCAATATTAATAATTGAAAGTTTTACAACCCAATTTCAAAAAGTCGTCTTGCACCTAATGTAGACATTACTCCTACTTTCGTGTTTGCTTGAACGATAAGTTTAATAGAGAAATTTCTGACCACATTGTCTCTTTCGTCACTCCTACTTGCGTGTTTGTTTGAACGGATCACTTTTGCTCCTCTATAATATTCAACTTATTAAAAATAAATATAAAAATTTATCTTATATTTATTATGACAGTTTAATACAAATCTCAATAATCTTTCATATCCCATCATCTTATCTCCAATAATTTAAAACCTACAATTTCTCTCATATCAAAGGCTATATCAAAGACTATAATCAACGGCTCAATTAATGCATACGGATTTGTATCAATGATTGATCACTATTGCTTATTATAATAATATGTATCACTAATTGATTGCTATTTACCTATTATAATGGTTGACCGGATATGTATCTATTGCTTATTATAATAATATGTATCACTAATTGATTGCTATTTATCAATTATAATGGTTGATCGAATATGTTTCTTAATAGAAAGAAAAGGTCATAGCAAAAGAAATAATAAGGGATAAAAACATCGTATCCACTGCTTTCGGAGAAGAGAGAGATGACAGTGTACGTGTGGGTATTTTATGAAGAAATTAACAAAAAATGGACTTTGGATTTTAAAAACAAAAATAGGGTACTTGGGCGTTTTTAAAACGAAAATATGGTACTTAGGCGATTATAATTTCACAAAATAAGACCGACCCGCAATTAATCCTTAATACAGGGGATCTGGAACCTCCTCATTTATGAATCCACTCCATTTGGTCCATCCAAGAGTATAAATTGTACAAACACATTAATAAGTCTTATTCAATCGTTCAAAATATGTAGTAACTCTATCAATGGATCGGATTTTGGTTTGAATTCAATCCAAAATCTCGGATATGGATTTGTATAATGGTTCAATAACTCAAATCTAATAATCTATTTACTTAGTGGATTAGATATGAATTTACCTATATCCAATTCGTTAAAAACCTGATATAATTCGAAAATGACATATTTATTATTATACATATATATAATATACACAATTATGTATAGGTGTTGTCTTTTGATCTTCTTTCCTTTCATATTCTCATTGTTTTTTATCTATAAATCTCTATTTTGGATCGGATATATGTTAACTGGTAATGAATTCAGATATAACATACACTTGATCCGTTGGATTATCGGATCGGCGATATAATGTTTCTAATCGTGTTATGATATACTTATATTTGATGCATTAACAAACCTAATTTGTAGCATTTACACCAGTAAATTTTGATTCGCACAGTGCAACATCAGCGGTTATTTTAAGTTTCTAATGCAAATGATTGTGCATTGAATAAAGATCATTAATGTGATGACACATTTAACACCCTTGAATAAAGATAATCGAATTTAATTGACATCCTCATTTTGCACTCGACTCCCTTCGACTTCTGTGGTTTTACACTAGATATACCCTTGAAATCCTTTAAGCCTGAATTTGTGTCTCCTGCAATGTCCTTCGTGTCTTTGCTTGATGTATCAGCTGTGTCTCTTTCTTCATTTATAGCATATGTACCATTAAAATTGTAACGGTCCGAGCCCGAAAGCCTAGTTCGCTACGTGTAGCTCACGCACTGGCCCACTGAGCACGCAACACCTTGGGTCATCAGGCCCACCACAAGCCGACCCAAAAGTCCATGGATGATGTTGGTGCGCAGAGGTAGTGTGTGGCCACCTTATAAATCAAACACAATTCCCACACCTATCCGATGTGGGATTGGGGTATTATAATCTCCCCACTCAAATCCTTGATGTCCTCGTTAAGTCCAAATCATACCCCGAGCGATGCAGGATTCGACTTCTGTGGTTTTACACTAGATATACCCTTGAATTCCTTTAAGCCTGAATTTGTGTCTCCTGCAATGTCCTTCGTGTCTTTGCTTGATGTGTCAGCTGTGTCTCTTTCTTCATTTATAGCATATGTACGATTAAAATTGTAACGATCCGAGCCCGAAAGCCTAGTTCGCTACGTATAGCTCACGCACTGGCCCACTGAACACGCAACATGCACCTTGGGTCATCAGGCCCACCACAAGCCGACCCAAAAGTCCATGGATGATGTTGGTGCGCAGAGATAGTGTGTGGCCACCTTATAAATCAAACACAATTCCCACACCTACCCGATGTAGGATTGGGGTATTATAATCTCCCCCACTCAAATCCTTGACGTCCTCGTTAAGTCCGAATCATACCCCGGGCGATGCAGAAATCAAGAGGTGGCTCGTTCGAAGATCAAGAGGTGGCTCCCACCTTCTGCGGTGTAGCACTTTGACCCGTACAACACTTTGTTCCCACATTTCCTGACCCGCTCGATACTATTTGTAACCCGAGCCCGAGAGTTCGCTATGCCACGCCCAGGCGAGCACGCATTGAATCATCAGGCCCACCACAAGTCGACTCAAAAGTCCATGGATGATATTGGTGCCCAGAGGTAGTGTGTAGCCACCTTATAAATCAAACACAATTTCCACACCTATCCGATATGAGATTAGGGTATTACAAAAATAGATGTTGAAGCTTTGAAACCAACTATCATGAACAGAGGTAGAGTAGAACGAGCTGATCATTTTTGGCATTTGCTTAGAGCATCTTCATTGTATAAATTTTTTTATACATCTTCTTAACTGGGTCCCACTGCCATCTAGATATTTTTATCTTCTTACTCACTTAAGAATATATCTTTACATTATATAATCTTTTTACACAAAAATATTAAATTTAACACAATCCATATAAATACAAAACCCTCCCCCAACACACTCACAAAAAGGCAGCCGCCACCCCCTCTCTCCTTACTCTCTCCCTAAAGTCTTCTTCTAAAGATGGAATATTTTTCTCTCTTATTTATCAATTAAGAAAATCAACAATGAGTTGCAGGCTCAATTAATGGGTGAGTGAATGTCAAATCAATAAAATAAGCGTTTCTATTACGGAGTACTTTAGATGGCTACTAGTCAAACCATGCTCTTGTTTCTTGGTTGTCTTAAGTTCGTTTCCTTGATATTTAATCATTCAAAATTGGAGAAGGAAGAAGAACTTGTTTGATTATTTCACTTTATAAATACTCTATCAAACAGTGGAGTTGCTCTATTTGTGATTCAAATTTACTTTGTTTCATTTCCGGTTGCCACATTAGCAGATATGATAGGGTCAATAAGGCATCAAGAAAGATGTTCATGACGTACGTCCCCTTCTTGGGTTTCGCTGTTTTAGCATTTTTGCGTAGTTTGTCCCTAGTAACACATTCAGCCAAGACAAATGGAATGGGCAAAAAGAGGGCTTGATCTTCATCTTCACCTTTCACTTTACCCTTACCCCAGAGTTGGCTTGGCTGGTCATATATATGTTTATTTTCTTAAATTGTAGAATTTGGACGTGATTTGTAATGGTGAGAGCTCTTTATTTGGTTCCGTCTGCTGCTCCCAAGTTGTTCTCGTCAGTACCGTTTGTGGCTTTTGTAACTGTTTCAGTACATCATTTTTTAAAATCGATAGAAGGCATTTTTGTGGGAAAATGTTGTCTATGCCCTCAAGAATTTTAACAAGTGCGATGCATCACAATTGCAAATCGATGCATCACAAAGGATTGTGTGTAGGTGGGTTGCGCTCTTGCTTATGCTTGTTCCGGTTGTGAAGAGTGTTGGGAGCAGCAATAGATGTGTCGAAACTGTTGAAACAATTCTTTAGGTTTTTCGGAATATTTTAGGAACAATCTTTGAAATGTGGACTTTGCTAATTTAACAAATACTAGTATAGCACCCGTGCGATGCACGGGATAAAATTAAATTTGAAAAAAATGAAAAATAAATAACTTTATAGCTAATAATTACATTAATGAATAGAAATTATCATAATAATGATTAAGAGTATCAGAATAACCTTCGACATCAAACCCCATAACATAACAAATAATTAGAATATACACATTACTACCAAGCCAAAAGGCTAATGAAGACAACTGTATAAGTTTATAACTCAACATGATTACTGTTAAGTTGCTTGCTATAAATATGATAGGAATAGCAAAAAGGAGGTCAGGCAATCATGGGGTCTGTAGACACCCCAATTTCGTACCTCTGGTATGTGACTGACATAAAATATCAAGAACTGTTAAAACTTAACAAATGTCAAGTTATAGGAGTCAAAAATGCGAAAAGAAAAGCATGATGCGCGAAACAGTGAACTGCAGGGGGGAAAGTGCACAAAATGAAAGATAAAAAGCTTGGCTGGTGCCGCACCAAGGGTCCCCTTGGTGGCACCAAGCCTTTCACTATTCATCTCTCTCAGAAAGAAAAAGCACAAGCTTCGAAGCACATGGTACAAGCGGCTGATGCAGGGTGAACAAATCAGGAAATTCCCACCGGGTCCCTGCCTTCAACTATAAATAGAAGCCTTCGGCTTCTCATTTCAGTTGCTCATTTCCGCGATTAAAAATCGCAACGAAACTCTGCTTCTTCGTCCTGCCGATAATATTAGTACGAGAGGTGCGAGATAGGTGAGTGGAAGCCCCTAGAATCTCCAAACCCCGTCCAAACTCTGCCAAAATAAAAACCTATAGGTTATAAGTGATCCTAGCCTAGTTGTTAGGTATCCACCTCATTTCCCGACCCAAAATCTCAAAGTAAGTCGTTACTGCGCCGAGTAACGGCTACCATATATAAGTCGTTATTCCGCCCAACCAAAAAGGCCAAAACCACAAAAACTAAGCCGGCATTCCGCCCGACCAAATAAGCCAAAAACCACTACATACAAGCCGTCACTCTGCCCAAATCAAAACAACAACCACACAACAAACAACACAAAAGACTCCTCTCGAGCAAGACGGAAGCGAGCACACCCCGCTCTAAAAGGTAATAGCTTTTAAGGGCGCTTTTTATTTATTTATTTACTTATTGTTTATTTATTTCTTTTTAAGTTGTTATTTAAATCCGACACAATGTAGTCAATATAAGTCGTTGTGCTGCCCGGATTAGTATATGAAATAGTATGTAAAAATGACGTTATAATGACCAAATATTTTTAAGTACATTTGTAAATATTGTAAGAAAATGGCTACAAGTTCGTAAATAATGTAGCCATGGATGTATTTGTTTTATTTTCCTGTCATTTAATGCTTTATTTATTTACTAAATGAATATAACAATAAGCATACTTCAGCCAAAAACCATTTTTGAGGCGAAAGGCGAGTTGGGTGCCTAGCACCTTCCCAACTAAATAACTTAGCCTCCGAACTCGTTTTCTTTTTCTCGGTTTATTTTTTCTTTTCTTTGGTTTTGCTTTATTTGCCTTAAAATAAAGATGGCGACTCTAAAAACTTTCAGATCCAGTGGGGCCTCGCAACATTCCTTCTTTGCACTTTCCCGTTCTTCCCTAAAAAAAGGAGAAATGAGAATGGAAGGGTGATGTATTCCCATATCCTGGTATCCCCTAAAAAAGGGATAACTTGATGCGGGAAACCCAAAGCTCCTATAGTGATCTGAATGGGCCATAAGGCTATTTTTAATAAAATACATAGTGGGGGCGTCATAATATCCTTTTTGCACTTTTAGTTTCCCAAAAAAGGGAAAATGAGAATGAAAGGGTAATGCATTCCCATATCCTGGTATCTCCTAAAAAAGGGATAACTTGATGCGGGAAACCATAAGTTCCCATATTGGATACAAAATCCACTAAAGGCAACCGATGCACATTCAAACGTGCTAACATAAACAGAACTTCTCTCGCACTTTTGATTTTGTCTTCCCAAACAAGGGAGGGTGGAAGCGAGCGTGGTGTCTGCATCACTTGCACGTCTGGCGCACCCATCCAAGGCGCGGGGCGCGGGAGCACATCCAGGAACCTCGCACAAAGTGGCGACTGTGGGAGTTGTTTTATTTTAAATAAAATGGAGGCTAGACTTCGTAAAATAAAACTTTTTGTTTTTATTTGTTTCCTAGTATGCTTGTTATATTAATTTACACATTTGAATATAGTGTTCCTATACATCCAAGTGTCTATATTTGTGGATATGATCCTCCATCTTCCAGCGAGTTTTGTTCCAATAAGCATTACTGGTGTATATTAAAAATATTATATAAAAAAATCAAAAAAATCGAAAATAAAATAAATATGAAAAAGCAAAAAAATCAAAAAATATATATATACTCCCTCCAGTCCCTAAATAATTGTCTGTTTGACCCGTATGTTTAAGAAAAAAGTAATTGACTTGATTATTTATATTGGTTTAATGTGTAGTTTCCATTAATGTGCATGTATATGCATATAGATTCTCGGACACTTCATTGACCAGACCGGTTTTTTGCATCTTCAATTGTGTGAGTCACTAAAAAAATGTATGATATATGAAAATAAAATAATAAAAAAAAGCAAAAAAAAATATATATATATATATATCTAAAAAAATGTGCAAGTTTAGAAGAAAAAAAATGAATGATGAAAATAATCGCAAGAACAAAAAAATTTAAATAAATAAGCAAGCTGGGCCGATTTATTATTCCCGATGCTCGACCTAGACCATTTCGAATGGTGGATCCGGAAAGAGTATAGGCCCTTTCTCGCCTGACCAGATCCCGCCCAACTCGGGAGTCGAAGCGAGTGGAATATGTTGGTCCTATACTCTGGAGAAAGAATCCACTCGCTCCAGAAAGTCCTCGAGACTCAAAATAAAGCGTGTGCTTATCCTGGTCAACCTCAGTAGGAACAAAACAAATAATAATAAAATATACTAATAAAGGCACGCCAGAGACTCCAAACCCGCTCAAATGTACCTCCCGATACCTCCATAACCCATTTTCCTCGAAACCTGCCCGAACTTGGAAAGCAAGAGATAGTATCGGCCGGTTGATACGAAAGTAAAGGCGTAAATCGAATGTAGGTATCGACGATCGGGGACAGGCGTAATCGGGCATTGCAGGAAATGCATCCAAGCAAGTATGACAACAAATGAGCAGTCCGATATGGGTACAGATTCAGGGGCTCCATGATATACTCAGACTCCGGCAATGCAACAATGGCTAGACCAGAATCTGGATGCACGAAATGAACACTTGCTAAGCCAAATAGCAAGTCTTATACAAGGTCCGAAGCCCAGTGGTGAGGTAAATTCTTCCCCTACAGTCCCCCAGGAAATATCAACATCCCACGTGCCTCCAAACCCAACTCCTCAGCCAAACACTAACCCACCAAATATAGCCGCTACCCCAAATCCCAATCCTCCACCAAGTCCCTACTACCCAAATATCAGCCCTTACCCGTCATATCCTTCATATCCTGCTCCAAACACCAAAATTCCCCAAAGCCCAAATGACCTCCCTGCTCCCATAACCAACCCACCTGCAACGTACCCCATATACGACTCCACAAAATTATAACCCGCCAGGCCAAGTTACCACTTATTTACCTTATAACGATCCTGGCCGCCCAACCGAAACCATCCAAAATCCACCAGCCCAAAATCCACCAACCCAGAATCCTTATCCAGCCCAGAATCTGTATCCAAACCAGAACCCACCAGCCCAAAACCCTTACCAAACACCGCAGCCAGAAATTAACTCAGCCTTCCCTAATCCAACCAGTATATACCAAAAGCCAACTCCCCCAGCCACCAAAATAGAGGCCGACGTGGAAAATATAAAAGCTATGGTACTTAAACTTCTCAACAAAGGGGAATTTTCTACGCGGGCACTGACGTTACAACCTGCGGCAGCATTGCCTTTCAAATTCAAAATGCCCGACATAGAAAAATTTGATGGGACTGGATGCATGCCCTATATCCCACTTAAAATCTTATTCCACTGGCATGCAGTCAAGGGGAGCTAGCTTCGAGGCTATGACTTCCAATTTTCACCTCACCCTAATAGGGGCTGCCAAACAATGGCTAATGTTGTCCGATAGCAAAGACCATGAATACGTGGGACCAGATAGTCAAGCTGAGCGTTCTCGAAAGATACAAAGACAACACCGATCCGAAAATAGAAGGGACCTTGAGTCGTGCACCAGGAGGAAAAAGAAACATGTGCCGAGTTCGCGTCAGGTGGAAAAGGAAGTTGGCTCGACTTTTGACAGGGCAGATCCAGCCGAGTCATGCCGAATGTTCATAAAAAACCTCCAGCCCATTTACCTAGAACACATGCGGTACCTTCCTTACACCAATTTTAAAGAAATAGTGGAGATAGGAGCCCGTATTGATGATGATATACGGACGGGACAATTACAATCCAATACGCCTCCTACCTCTTTCCGTTACTCTAAAGGGAAGACAACCGCAGCCACACCCGCATCAACTGTCAATGTGGTAGGAAATACATCAGCCCCTTTTCCTACCCAAAATTATGGCACTGTTCTATGGTCTTATGGAGCGAATAGGTCTGTTAACACAGTCGGAGGAAATAATGGCCCGAGCAGAAATTTCATAAATCAGAACCGCCATTATGATAAGCCGCAAGCCTCGGATCCCGCAGGCTAATGGCACAAGGAGTGTTAAAGCCTATGGAAAATTATAAGCCACCAGACCCCTTGCCCAGGACCTGGAATCATGCCCAGTACTGTGAATATCATCGCTGCAGTGGTCACCTCACCGATAAATGTTATCTGCTCAAAAATGCTATTCAAGATCTTATAGATGATAAGGTTATTGAAAAGCCCACCCCCAGACCAAATATAATCAATAACCCTCTACCTCAAATCAACATGATTGAGGTTGATGACAGCTTCCTGGGCATGATAGGCAGAGGTACTGATTACGAGAAGCTCCCTGCTGAGTTTGAGTCCATTTCTCATAAGCCTCTGCAGAACTAGTATACTAAGACTGGTCCACTTTTGACGCCCACAGACCTGGTGGACTACTTCGGATATATTACCCTTATTCCTTTCCCTAGCCTTACGAATTTGGTCATCTACCAATCCGCTCCCTAAAATTGGGGATCTCAAACCCCAGGTCCTCAATAATGTAATTAACCCTGTACGGTGTGCTTTTAATAATAATCTAAACGTCTTTGCTTATTTCTTAGTTGCACCTACATTAAAAGACGCATTAAAAAAATTATAATAATGAGTCATTTAATAGGACCCAAAAGATAAAAAAAATTATTTGCTTGAGCTTGTAAAGTCAGCAGAGCACCAGAGACAACATCATCAACAGCAACTGAAGGCTGATCCACTATCAATCTGGGGCTGGACAATGAAATCAAAAGAAGTCAAAATCGGCAACTACCGGCAAGGCTCTAAAAGGATAACACCCACTGATCTCCTCAAAAAAAAATTATGGAAATACTCGCCTGATCCTATGAAGATGTGTCGAGGGTAGATCCAGCCATAGTCGAACACCGGATCCCCACATGTCCGGATGCTCAGCCAATCAGACAAAAGCTCCACCGCATCAAGCCAGAATGGTCACTACAAGTTGAAAAAAAGAAAAAAAAGCATGAAACAAGACGTCAACTTCATTCGGGTAAAAAAAAGAAGAGTAAAAAAAAAAAGAAGAAAAATTAAAGCATAATAAAAAAAATATATACCCGATCTGGCTGTCCAATATAGTGATCATTCCCAAGCCCAACAGTTTCCTTATCAATGGCATGCTGAGCTATAGTCAAATCAAAGGCAGCAGGAGACCAAGAAAAGACCTCATTCACCATCCCTTGGGGAACCTACTGCTATCATGTCATGCCATCTGGGCTAAAAAATGCTGGGGGCTACTTATCAAAGGCTGCTACCCCTCTCTTCCACGATGTGTCGTATATTGTCAAAAGGATCCGGTCAGGAGATGACGTACTCCCCACAAGCCAGGAAAAAAGACCTTGTTCAGCCCTCCAATCTCAATGAGCTTAAAAGGTATTATGCTTGAGACACTCTATCCGGCAAGTGCTTCCCTCTCCAGCCCGCTAGGCTGAAAACCCGAAAGGGCGGCCTAGGCAAAAGTTAGGGCATAAAAAAAATAAAAAAATAATAATAATAATAAAGGCTCACTAGGTTGAAAACCCAAAAGGGCGGCCTAGGCAAAAATTAGAGCACAAAAAAAAAAAAAAAAAAAAAAATATATATATATATATATATATATATATAGAAAAAAATTAATAAAGGCTCGTTAGGTTGAAAACCCGAAAGGGCGGCCTAGGCAAAAGTTAGAGCCAAATAAAAAATATATATCAGGAGAATAAAGAGAGAGATGGCACTCTTTGAAACCCCGACATCTTACCTCCAGTCTTCGGCATGCAAGTGGGCTCGTCTGATAGAAGAAAAAGAAAAACCACGACATGAAGCTCGCAAATAAAACACTAAAATATAAAATTTTCAGGTCCTAAGGTGCAACTTAGGAATAAGTGCTAAAGAAATTTAGATTATACATTAATTGCCTGTACATATCAATTATTGCCTATACCCCCTTTGTTTCCCCCAAAACTATCCTTCATTTGCAGCTTAAGCCCCGGAGCAGTCCATCAGTGCCTGTGGCATCCGCCTGGCCGGTCCCATATACTTCTTCTGCAAGGCACAGAAAAGGCTCAGTCTCATCAGACACTACAACAAAAAAGGGTATTTACAACGTTTTTTCTACAACGTTTTTAAAGAAACGTTGTTAATAGTTTATATAGACAACGTTTTTCTAACTTAACCTTGTGTATCTCTCTATTTACAACGTTTTAAAAAACAAATGTTGTTTTTACCCTTTTTTAACAGCGTTTTTTGATACAAACGTTGTAGTAGCCAATATTTTGTACAACGTTTTTTTACATAAAAGTTGTGCTTTTCACTGCTTGCGTCGTCAATTTTTTTCCTTCTCCCGCTCATAGCCTATTTGGGCGGTAAATAATTTCAGAAAACCCAAAATCCCAAGACATTTCTTCTTAAACCAAACCCCTAAATTTCTCTGTTCTTTCAACCCCTTTTATCATTGTTCTCTCTAAGCCTTACCAGCAACAAATACGAATGTTTCTGTCATCCCAAATTGATCTAGGCTTAAGGGATCTAGGGATTATTTGGTGGAGGAGTTCTAATTGCAACACCGGATGAGTTATCTATTGGTACGTTCTGACTGTCTTTCTCTCTAGCTCTCTCTCACTCTCTTTCTTTCTCGTTCTCTCTATCTCTCTCGTCCAAAAATTATCTCACACTCTCTTGTTTTATTATGATTTTTCATTTAAGAATTTAGGGTTCTTAACAAAGTTGGGGTTTGGGTTGTCAGCAAAGAGCGAGAAACAACAACTGTTCGTTGTTATCGGTACTTACTCCTTTAATTTTCTCCATTTTTTCCAGCCCTTTCTCAAAAGTTATAATGTCGTGGCCAGTTTATCTGTTGATGATACTGATTTATAGTTGTTATTGATTGTTATTCATTGTAGATTTTTTTGGAGAATAATAGATTAAGGATACACATTTTATTTTATGAATTTCATACTTCATTTCTATAACTCTACTTGGTATTTTGGTCCTAGTGTTTGAGAATAAGGAGTAATGAATTATGTCAATTTCAGCTTTAACTTTCTAAATATGAAAACAGAAGACTGAAAAGTGCACTCAATGTGTTTGATAAAATGACCAAAAGAAGAAATTGGAGAAATTTTCAAGAATTACTCAACCTTGAGCCCGCCATTAATTTTGTTTGTGATTTGTTTGAGGAATGTATATATAGTGTTGTGATTGGTTTTAGGGAGCCATGCTGCTTGGGTTCTTACACTTACTCTGATACGGTGCCAAAAATCTGAACCAACAACCTGTTTCAGCTCTCTTTATTCAGCCCCAAACCCGACTCAAACCTGCCCAAAATTGCTAGCCAAATAACCAATAATTCCCAGCCCTTTAGACTGTCCAAACCTGCTCAAAACTGCCCCAACTTCAGCCACAAAACCTGCTCAAAACCCCTTCTAAAACAGCCCTGAATATAGCCTCGCAACACCAATTTTTAACAGCCGAAAATCTGCCCAGAACTACACGAGCAGGCTGTTCCGAATACAAGTCCAAAACAGCCTCGTAACAGCCCCGAAAACACGCACAATACAGTACCAAATGAAGGACGAATAGGCGGAATCACTAGTCGAGTTTCACTCGCTCGACGTAAAGAAATCCGACGAAGAAATCAACCTAGGCTTCACTCACCTTGGAATGATTAATTTGGTTTGAGAGAAGAACGAAACTCGTTCTTTGAAGTTTCTTGCGTTCACCAAAATCTGATCTGCCTTTTTCATTGATTTGAATTGCCTTATAAAGGCTTACAAACATCCTACTTTTAATTGAAAAGAAACTATAAAACTTGGAGGAAAAGAAACTATGTCCTAATTAAAAAAAACTTCCTAACCAACTAGAACATTAAAAGGAAACTAACTGTAAGGGAAGTAAAATAACAAACTAACTAAATAAGAGATTTAATAAGCACCCTAGTCTAATCCGAATTCCTTCATGAATGGTGGATTCCAACCGTGACTTCTTGGATTGCCTTTCCCTACAAGGTTCATCACCCCCAACCCCACATCAGCCTTGGTCCGTCCGCATCGAGCCCAACTACCCTACTCACTACCATCATCCACGGCCCCTCTTCTAGTCCGTCTTTGAACCAGGAACCTGTAATTGCTGGAATTATGCCCAGGCTGACTTGTAACCCAATCCACCCCTCAAAGTCTCGAACCCCCTTAGGCTTGTTGCCCTCCCAACCCGTATCATTCTCTCAATACATTTGGAAAGAAAACTCATATAAATTATTATAAGGCAAGCAAATTTTAAAAGGGATTAAGTCTGATGGTCTCTGAGATTAGGAATGACATAGCAAAATTACTTCAGGAAGCATCACCAATCATGTTCTCATAAATCATTTGCATCATTTTTCAATAATATTTCGAAGAAAGGGGAATGTAAAAGGAAATTTACTAATGATCCTTAATTCCTTAGGCCTTAAACTTATTATGAGTGTCAAACATTGGAATGGTTCAGTTTTTTATAATATTGTTGTACATTAGACGGGTTCAACTTCCATTAACTGTTTTCAGGTGGTTCAATTGCTGGAAACGCCTTTCGTGAATCTTATCAATTAGGCATCACTTGTCATTACAAATACTGTGTGGCATCGCTTTGTTGCTGGAAAGTCCAAAAATCTTCTCGAGTTTGGACTTCGACGGGCACAGGTTGTTTAGATTCTCATCTTCTTTCATGTCCTTGCGGGGATTATAAGGTTCTAATGTTCTGTTTCTTTCATATATAGGATCCTGATGGTGGTATGAGTGCATCAAAATATTGCTACATGGGAGGATTTGACGCAACAAGGTGATCTGTTGAAAATATTTTACCCTTTAACTTTTTAAGTCAGTGATTATGCATTTATTGGTCAGTTTTTTGTTTTTGTTTGGATAACTTGTATTCAACAACTGGCTTCAGGAAACATTTTGCTTTATTGAAAAAAATATATTTGCTTAACTTATCAAAAACAGACTGCTTGCCTATTTGAATCTTTTAAGTAGGAGATTGTTTTTTGTAAGTGCAAATTTTCCTGCAAAATCAATAACATCTGATCTCTTCCAAATGCATTACATAAAGTGTTTGCATTTTCTCAAAGTTTGATAAGTAAATTTTTGTTAGAGAGAAAGTAAATGAATTTTTATGTATGATCAATTTGATCATTGGGAGAAAGTGGTGGAAGAGTGATATTATGTAAGATATGTACTTAGCTATTTTGGGGTCTAAGCTGAGTACATATTTTCTGTAGGGAGGTAGGTATTGTAAGATTATTATAAGCAGAAGAAAGAAAGGATTGTGCCAAACAATATCAAAGTTTAATAGAGTTGAGCATTAGAATGTAATCCAAGCTTTAAGACATGGTAGTTTCCTTTTATGAGTACTGAATGCTGAATTGTCCAACCATGTTCTTTGGTGGCTTGGGTTTGAAAACTAGAAACTAGCAAGGATATGACACGGCCAAGCTAGGTAATCTCCTTGATGACATATCATTTAAACTTACAGGCAACCACCTCACTGTTGATACTCCAAAAGAATCTATCAATGGGATATTCCTATGGATAACCTTGAAATGATGGTTAAAGGCTTTGTTTAAGAACCTAAGAAGGCTCGACACCTAGAGGCCTCTTGTTCTTCATCATTCAACTTACGCAAGCTCTCCCACTATGACTGATGTTTTTATCTTGGCTCTACATTCTTAACGCATATGCTTTATGTGCATGATACCAACTGAATTGGAAACAAATTCAAAAACAAAAAAAAAATGGTTAAAACGATCAAACATCCTTGATTTAGAGCCTAATTCGAATGACAGAAAGTGAACGAAAGACTCACATCTTTGGCAGCAGATGATGCGTATTCGGATGCACGAATCAACAAATCTGCCAAGTAATTTAGGACAGCCCTATAGCTGAATCAACTTCACCAAAACAGTCCCAAAATCTGCTCCGAAAACTCTCCAAAACAGCCTTACAACCCGTCACAATCCCTCCCACAATCTGCTCAAAATCATAAAGTTTCCTTTGTAATTTACTACCCAAACTCCCAGCTTAATTTGGACAAATTACAAGTTCAAAAACTGCTCAAACTATGAATTAAATTCAGCCCTGAACAGTTTGTTGTAAACAGAATTTCTCCTTACAAAAATAACTAACCAAATTCCTTGCAACAACTCTTATCCCGCCTAATCACAGCAGGTGTTAGGCTGCCCAAACAACCTCTCAATTCCTACAACCTCACGCACAAAAATCTGTTCAACCCGAGCCAAACTCATGTCCAAACTGCCTTAAAAACAGCCGTGTTCCTGAAGCTTATGCTGCCCAAAAGCGGACCTGCTGTCGAGACGAGCAGGCTGCCACGAAAAGAAATAAAAAGAAGAAGAAATAGAGGAGGGATAGATCGGCCTCACCGGACAAGTTTCACTCGCTGCGTGGTAAAAGAATGCCGTTTGATTCGTCAACAAAGCTTCACTCACTTTGTTCGAAAGAATCAGGAAGAAGAACAACCGTTCTCTTGTTCAGTTGCACACCAAAAATCTGCCGTTTATTCAAGAAAGAAAACGCCTTAAAAAGGCTTTACAAAAAGTGTCCTAATTCTAATTGGAAAAAGACTTTACAAAAA